>JAVJAP010000368.1:0-463109 GCA_034770075.1 Aralia elata | reverse complement strand
ATCTTTCAAAAATTTGGAAACATCGTGTTGTTAGGCAAGAAATAACTCAAAAATTGGTAACACCTGACATGAAACTAAAATATATTTGTCATATATAAAAGTCATTTTCCCCACAATGATCAGCCTTTTAAATAAAATAACATAACTAAAATAACATAAATCAGGCAAAATAATTTCAAAATAAAAGGGACAACAACTGGTATTTATTCATTTCACCCCCACCATCCGGGGTCTAACATCTTGACGCCATAAGTTTACCCTCGTTTGGATATTACTCGCTCATCAATAGGTTGTGCCTCCACTACCTCCTGAATATCCACAAAGGTCATTAACCATCTCCGCCTCGCTCATTGGGGGATTCACCTGTGCAGCCATACCCCTCCATCTGTTGTGCATCATAGTCTCCTAAAAGATTCTTTTGGTTGTTTCCTTGACCTTTATCATCTGATATCTGGCAGGGGCCCATCTGTGCGAGAGCTTGCACTGTTTCAAAAAAGTATGGGCCAACTCCCCCCCATTTATGGGACCCCGAGCATTATCAAGGCGGGCAATACCACATTCTTATTCCTTTATATTTGCTTCTCTCTTTCCTTTCCCGTTAGGCCTCTTTTGGAATAACTATACCGGCATCCGCAGTCCTTCTCAATCCTCTACATAAGATCCAAGCTCCCCCAATATATATCTTCTTACCAAGGTGTGTATAAAAAAAGGGTCTCCCTTCCCATTATATTTCTCAAATTCAAAGGATCTTGAACTTCTCACGGATACCTGATTCTTGGAAAGACTAACACAGTTCTGAATAATTCTCCCTGCCCAGGGAACCTATGTCTTTCAGAGATTGGATAGTCTCCTCCATCTCTGCTTTTCATTTTCTTCTCGATGATCATTCCAGTGTCTCCCTCCTCTGGGATTGTGATTACTGTCCTGTTAGGTGTGGGAATGGCTTTGGGGATGACTGGCTCGCCCTTAGGTTTGGGGTTGAACATCTTTAGGCGGATCCGTGTTTGGTGGATCTTGTCTAGGTAGCAACTGCTCTTATCAGCATCCGTGGGCCATTTTTCAACATATGTTTTTTTAAAATCATCGAATTTCCTCCCGAGATATGGGAACCAGGATTAGGAGGTAGAAGATCACCCATTTTCAGATGTAGAAACCTGGGCCTTCTTAGATTGCAAACAGCTTTTGAGGAAGCAATCCGACATGGAAAAAAACGGTTTGGAGTTAAATCTTTGGGAAATGAAAGATGTGGATACATGCTAAAAGCTGTAACTATTGGTGTTGTTGGTTTTTTTAATCTTTCCCCTGCAAAACAAAATGTTAGCAGTTCCCTTATTGCAATAATAAATGATAGACAAACACAATATTATGCCTTTCCCAGCTATTCCCTGCAAAACATAGAAGGACAATACTTTCTTTTAGACAATAGGGAGGTATATGTTAAAAATACTGAATGGGACTATGAACACTTATACGCCGTAAACGTAAAAGGGCATAGAAGAGACTTTTCCCTGCATTGGGTTTATCTGAGGCTGACCTATTCCTAAGGTTACTCTCCTCTCCGGCTTTTCCGTCATGAAGGTCCCCCAAATCTTCGCAATCTACCCGTCTGAATCCTTTCGATTGGAGCGGATCTGGTAGGTGCGTTTCCCTGAGCCTTCTCCCAGGGAGCAGCCCCTTCGAAGTCCCAGTAATAACTAACCGACAGTTTTGCCTCAGGAGGAAGGTACACTCTCAAACAGACATTAACATTCAATCGTTCTCTCACCGTATGCAAATGATTACTTTAAAGTAAAGCAATTCCATTCAATCATTCATTCATTTGGTTAAAAACACACATATTCACACAACAACAAGTAAATCAGGTCAAAATGTCGCACGTACACATACACACTCATAAATTTTTAAAGGATAGGACAGCAATCAAGATTTAAAAAAACGCGGCTTAAGCCTTCTAATGTCCCCGAGCGGGAGTCGCCAGCTGTCGACGCCGGGAAGATCGCCTTCCTCTTTGCTAATTAATTACCCTTTCCAATTTTTAGTCTTTTTATTAGATGAATTTTTGGAAAGGATCGGCACAAATGTCGACGGGGTTTTGAAAGAACTACTTTTTTTATGATGAGTCCAATTGACCCAAGTCGCCAAGTTGGGATATTTGAAAAATGATGTACCCAACTAATCCGAGTTTCGTTTTCGTAAATCGCTTGCGCATATGTGACCTACCGAATTAATTGGTCCTGCAATTCGAAATTCCATAGAGTTCGGGGGCTTACTTAAGCGAGGGGAAGGTGTTAGGCCATCCCCTCCCGACTTCCGTGAAACACGGTTTACCCTACCCGCAATCTTGATGCTGTTTCCTATCCTTTAATTCGTAAAAATTTTTTGTTGTGGGTGCCCCGCGTGTATGCCTATGTGAATGTTGTGGTGAGTTTGCCATGAAAAAATCATTTGGGTTTTTTTTATAAAAAAGATCGGGTTTTAAATTTTGAGAATGCTTTTAAATGTCTTTCGGCCTATACGAGAACGCCTTATTATTATTATGAGAAAAGATTTGATTTTAATTGTCAAAAGCCTTGAATTTTCATTAGGTGTCGTTTTTGGCAAAACAAAAGTTTTTTAAACCTTCATCAAAATCTGAATCGGGACGTATACGTTACTTTCCCATAAGTAAAATGACGGGCAACTTTTAGGATGATCTCTGTTAAACCCTAAAATGCACAACAGTTTGATGTGAAAAAAAAAAAAAAAAAAAACATCATTTTATTTTTTATTTAATAAACAATTTTTTGTGGTGTTTGGGAAACACGAAAGTGATTTTTTTAACTCTTCTCGTTAAAATATAAAATGGTTTTATATTAAGTATAAATTAGGGGCAATCGACATTCATGTGAGCACTTTCCAATTTTTTAAGCCTCGTGATGCTAATAACCTTAATTTGGATTGATTTTATGAAAATCTTCAATCGTGTTGGCTTTGAAAATCAATTTTTTTGTGTCGGTTTAAACCCATAAAATAATATTAAGTTTTAATTTTTTTTTTTTTTCAAGCATCAAAATGCCGTGGGGGGGCGGTTTTTGGGGGCTATTCAATTGGAAACCATGCTGGTCGTTGAGCTCATTCAAAATAACCCCAAAACGCCCACAATCCGCATTATTTCACTATTACGGGGCCCTTTAAACCCGATTTTTTGACTTGTGATATTCGTTTTGAAAAGGACCCCAACAATTACATATTTACAATAAAAGGTATTGATCGACCCTATCTACATTACAACTCCAAAAAAAAAAAATAAATGTTTTGTCCATCATCCGGAGATTTGGAACCACACGGGTCAGCGTTCCTTAGTGGCTTCTTTCACATTTCGAAAAAATTGCTACACACCCACAAGATGGATACTACCGGGAAAATTTTTTAAACAACCACTTGGGGTTTGCCCTCACACACCCCGACAATATCCTAAAATAGCAAATCTAAATACACTACGTACTAATACCATTACCATAACGAGCTAAAAAGATTCACCAAATGGATTTATCATCGGGCCATTAGGAAGAAATTTTTGTTCCGTTGCGAAACCCTTACTGGTAATATAGTCCTTTAATCCATGTATCCCTTTTAATAATATACAAGAAAAACAACTACATTTAATATTAGCCCAAATGGACCCCCCAAAAAGCTTAAACAAAATGATATTTTTCTGTTTTGGAACCAAAAAATGCTATAAAAAGAGGGCTTTTTCAACCTTGCAAATGACACCACGCGATTTTCGCGTATAAACAATTAACAAGGACTCGTATATATTTAATTAGAGACGTTTTAGAGAATTGTTTATATGATACAATCTAAACAATAGGGGTATAAATTCCCTCTCTGTTTTCCTCTGTTTCTCTCTCTTCTCCCGCTGCTTGTGTTTTGTTGCTGTTTTTTTTCTTTTTTCAAAAAAAAAAACTTCCTGTATGCTGTTTTTTATCTTTTTCGTGGAATGAGAGGGGGAATGACGAACTGGCATTGATAAAGGCTGGCCAGAGGCAGCCAGCAGATGTTTCGTAATGTTTGATCCGCAGGCTGGCCCGCAGACCTTCTTGGTACTTCTGCACAGGCAAGCGCCTCGGTTCTTCTCCGCGCCCAGAGCCGTGCACTGTTACAGTTCTTCCCATCATTCTATGGGGGCCGCAGATCAATCCGCGTCTGGGTGGGGTGGAGGGGGCGCTGGGTGTACCCCCCCCGCGCGATTTTTCGTACAATTTTTTTGTACCGCACCTCGATTCTCATGTTCGTTTACTGTTGGTTTTTTTTTGTTTTTTGCCTAAAAAAAAAAAAAAAAAAAAAAAAAAAAAAAACAAAAAAAAAAAAAAAAAAAAAAAAAAAAAAAAAACAAAAAAAACAAACACAACATAATAAAAAACAAAAAAAAAAAAGAAATAAAAAAAAAAAAAAAAACAAAAAAAAAAAAAAAAAAAAGAAAAAAATAAAAAAAAAAAAAAAAAAAAAAAAAAAAAAAAAAAAAAAAAAAAAAAAAAAAAAAAAAAAAAAAAAAAAACAAAAAAAAAAAAAACCAAAACAAAAAAATAAAAAACAAAAAAAAAAAAAAACACCAAAAAAAAAAAAAAAAAAAACAACAAAAAAAAAAAAAAAAAAAAAAAAAAAAAAAAAATAAAAAAAAAAAAAAAAAAAAAAAAAAAAAAAAAAAAAAAAAAAAAAAAAAAAAAAAAAAACAACAAAAAAATAAAAAAAAAAAACAAACAAAAAAATAAAGAAAAAAAATGAAACTTTTATATTTGAATCGAAAATATGAAAATAACCAAATATGAAATAAAAACAGATAAAAAAAAAGAAAAAAGCATACGATAATATCAAAAAAAAAAAACAAAAAAAAAAATAAAAAAAAAAAAAAAAAAAAAACAATAAATAAGATACGAGAAAAAGAAAACAATATAAATGTTTATAATATGTAATCAATAATAAAACACAAAAAAAAAAAATAAAATTAAAACCATTAAAAAGGAATAACAAAAATTATAACATAAATGATAAAGAAAAATACAAAAAAAGGATAGTATACAAAAAATCCAATGACAAAGAAAAACGAACAAAAAAAAGAATTAAAGAAAAGAATAAAAAAAACAAAAATAAAGAAACTTATAACAAAATCAAAAAACAAAAAAAAAAAAAAGAAAAATAAAATTAAAAATAAAAAAAATAATTTTAAAAAAAAAAACAACATATGAACAATATAAAGAAAATAAAAAAAGAAATCATAACTTATTAGCAAAAATATAAAAAAAAAGATAATAAAAAAATGAAATAAGGCTTGTATTTTGTCAGTCCGGAGCGGTGGTGAAAGCGTCGATGGGGGGTGAGTGGAGAGGTGTGTGGGCGGGGAGTGCTTGTAGGTGCGCGCGGTGGGGGGAGGGGGGAGATGAGTCGATGGGAGGGAAGTGGGGGGGGGGGAGAGGAGGGGGGGAAACCGTGCTTGGTGTGGAGAAACGTGTCATTGATCCATGTCGCTTTCAGGAAGTTTGTTCGTTTCGGAATGGCTGCGACCATGACACAGGATAAGGTTTGTATTTTGGGTTGTTTGGAGCTATGGTTTTTTCTCCAGGGGGGGGAGCGCTGGTCCCCCCCCCCACGAACCTGCCACGTAAGGATCGACCACTTTGGGCGATGCAGGGTGTTTGTAACGTAGAGTGGCCAATATAAAATTTAGTCTTCAATTCCCTGATTATCCGCCTCGTGTGTCGTGTTGGCTTTGATCGCAAGTCGCTTGTGGTTTGGCCTTTTGCTTTCTCAGTTATTGTTTTCGTTACTTATGTCCCCAGCCTTTCGTTTCTCAGTAGGGCTGGCGTGGGTTTTTGTTAATTTGACGATTCTGCCTTCGCATGTCAGGGTTTAGTATACGATGTTGGCAAAAAAAAAAACAAAAAAAAAAAATGAAAAAAAAAAATAAAAATAAAAAAAAAAAAAATTTGGGTGTCTAACAGAAAGGTCACGGGGCATCCGTTAGATAGTGTCGTCAAGGTCTTCCTTGTCAAAATTTGTCATCCGACGTTGCCTATCTTTTGAAAAGTTCTGAATATAAAAATCTCCAATAGAGGTTAACCCCGCTAATCTCCCATGAAACTTCGGACTTCTGTTGGCGGGGGTCTTTTGGCTTGTTTCCCAGAGTTTATTACTGTCTTCTATCCTTCGCGAGGATCTACTGATACACTCTAGTCCTTGTCCAATTACGTGCCCTAAGAACTACACCCTTTGTAGGCCAAAATTTTCACACATGGAAGAAAATTTTGCATATAGCCCTTTCTCCCCTTCTCAGGGGTTTCCAGGGCTATCCTCAAATGCTCGAACGTGTTACTCCTCCATCTATTCGAGTAGCACCTAGAATGTTTATCTATGAAAACGACAACAAATTTTAGCTATGTATTTGCCTTTTGAATACTCACTCTGTTCATGATGTCCCAATTAAATGCGGCTGGGCCGCATTCATACAGCCCAAACGACGGCCATCCCACCCAAAAAAACTCAAAGTATCCATATCGAGTTTCTGAATTGTCTGTCTTTTTGGGATTTTTTATCTTCATCTGTTGTGTGGTTCTCATTCACTTTCAGTTTGGTGATACCCCCCCGTCCTTTTTTTTTTTTTTTTTTTTTTGTTTCTTTCAATAGTCAATCTTTTTCGAAAAGTATTTCGCTTCCCCTTCAAATTTTGCTGTCAAACAAATCACATCAATCATGGACTGCGGATTACTTGTTTTCTTAATGAATGGTAACCTTGTTCAATTCCTTGTAGTCGAATACAGAGCCTTAACGTTCCATCCCTTCTTCTTTAACGAACAGAACTAACTGGCCCGCTCCCCACCGGAGATTTTTTTTTTTTCCTGTTGAATATGTGTTCCACTTTGGTGTGGATGAATATTCGTCCTGATTATCTAGTAAGCCTCTTGCAGTTTAAACCATCAGTTCTTTCATCTCCACTGGTGCCTAATTCCTGTATGGTGCCCTTTTTGAGAATCTGTGGCCGCGCCGGTGGGGTTCCCGGGGGGCGGATTGTTACCCCCCCAAATCGATTAAATTAAAAAATCTCGAAAACAAAAACCTCTCTGTCCGTTTGGTGGTTTGCGTTTAAAAACCTGGTAAATTCTCATCTAGGAAAACATCTGGAAAAAATTTCCCCTTTACTATAGGTATCTGTCTCACCTTCATCCCCCCTCCTTCCTTTTTTGAGTATCAACCACGTGAGCCTAGATAACCTATTTGAGGCAAAACCTTTTCTGAGTAATCTACCTTGCTTGCAATCGCGCGTCATCAGGACAACGAAGATTGTCTAGGGCGATTTACTCCCATAGAAATATTATTGTATCTTATTTAATTTTTTTGTTTTAAGGTTTGTAACGTATTGTTATAAATTCAAGTTTTTTTTTTTTATTTTATTTAGATTGTTTACTTTTATTTTAGTATTAGTTACTTACAACCCCCCTTCCTTTGACTTATTGCAGGGTCTTTTAGGGTGTATGTTAGGCATACTTCTTAACTTAACAGTCAATTTTACAGCTTCATGGTTTAGATAACCAATCCATTCCAAGAATTACGTCAAAATTCCTCCTAGTTCGTATCCGGAATTTAATCTACACTCAGTTTATACCCATTTATCTCAACACAATAATTTCTATGAATGAATTTCTACAGGGATAACTTCTTTATTAGCTTACTGTCCACATTTCATTAGGATTCCTCTAAATTTCTCACGAGGTTAAGTTTTAAAAAAAAACCGTTTAGCAAATCATTCATTCCGACACCAAATGAACAGGTAACACACCGAATCAAATAAGATTACATATGCATTAAATGATTATTGATCGGAATAATGTACCTGACACCACATCCTTTGGACTCTCACACCGCATCTTGTACAGATTCATGTTTTGTGAAAAGTGCGTGGTCATCGCCCTGTTGGGGTTTTGGCTAGCTCTGGCCCTTACCAAATGCCCCAAAGCCTCGTTTGTTGTGTTGTGTGTGTGTGCTTTGTTTGTTCTTGTTTTGCCACTTTGTTGCATCCCCCCTTCCTTTTTTTGGGCATTCAAATTATCTTCGTTAATTCTATGATCTGATGCCTCCCAACTATGAGAAGAAAACCCATCATTCCTTCTTTCCCTTTGGGCACTGAGGAGCAAGGTGCCCGGTGTTGGGTTGCCACACAATCTATTTTTTTTGTTAGCAAATTCCTTTTGCCCTTTAAAACACTTCCCCCGAGTGTATTATTTTCCACAACATTATTGCCACTTTTATTACCCTTTCTTATAACCTACTCCCTCCGGAAATCACTAAAAACGTGGGTTTTTGCCCCCGGAAGATTTCTTTTGGTGCTATCACTACTCCATTTCTCTTTTATTTGGGTTACTTCCCCCGCTGCTTCCTCCCCGCTGCCCCTCTCATCCCCCTCCCCCTTGCTTCCTTCCTGTCTGGTGAACCCTTTCTTTTTGTCTTTGATTGAACTTTGCTAGAGCCCTTACTTGTTGCCTCATTCGACGATGAATGGCCCTTTCCAACAGCGTAGAAATTTATGATGTGTGTTGTAATCTTTAAAACACTTGTCCACCCTATTGTACACCCTACGGTTTCACAGGCCTAATTCTAAAATCTCCCCGTGCCTTTCTCGGCTTCAGTCGTCTACTTGTGAGGTGGGGGGGGGGGGGGCGGGAGGAGGGGGGGGGTCGGGGGGTGGGTAGGGGGGGGGGGGGGGTGGGGGGGCGTGGGGGGGGGGCTGCGGGGGTGGGTCGGGGGGGGGGGGGGGGGGGTGGAAAAAATCGGGTCTAACTCATTAAATTTAGGCACACATACTCTGCTGCGACTGACATGCTACTCCCTTACTTGAGCTGCCAAAAAAACAAAAAAAAAAAAAAAAAAAAAAAAAAAAAAAAAAAAAAAAAAAATAAAAAAAAAACTTCACCTCCCATGTTCTGCGTGCATACTCTTCCGGAAAGTGAAATCTTCGGAAAATAGTTCTCGAAGAATAGCTCCTTTTTTTTAGTTTTTTAGTTTTTTTAAAAACGGATCCCATGGTATCACTGACCATCTCCAATACAACGGTCTTGTGTTAGCCTTCCACCAATAGTTCGCTTCAACTTTTTTCATCATAAAGGGTGGCGAACCCCTATCTTCTGTTCTCTTTCTTCTTCGGCCCACCCTTGCAAACCTCGAACACTTTTTCTATACTCTTCGATCCTGCAGGTTTGGGGCTTTAATCGAATCCGTAGTCCCACGAAACTCTTGGTGGTTCCTATTTAATTTTTGAAATTCCTTATATAACTCGTTATGGGGAATAGGTCGGCCGGTGGGTGGATCGGGGGTACCACGGGTCCCTACAGTATCTTAACCTTGGGCGGGGGGGGATTATTCCTTCCACATAATAGGTGGCTAGAGTCGGTTTAATCGTTTGCAATAGGGTTCCTGCCTGACCCCTTGTGTCATTTTTATTTAGTAGACCACACCTCGGGGATTTGTTGTTCTCCGCAATTTCTGCGTACTGCGGCGCGCCTATTTTCCCTGCTTAATAGAAAACATTTTTAACGTTATAATTCCCATCACACACCTTGTACGCATATATTCCTAGAGCGACAATAAAGCAAAAACACAGCTGACCGAACCGTTTAACATTATAAAATAATACGGTTTATACTAATGTGCTAATAGTCCAAAGACATGCACAACATGATTATCTCTAATAGCATACTTGCTATTGAACGAACCATCATCCCCCCCCCCCCCCCCCCCCCGCCCCATCCCTTTCACAACCACAAAAAGGGTGGGGATTTACTACACACAACCACTCCCTAACATATTACTAAAAGGTTGGGGTTTTACAATACACAACATTTCACATACTGTTAGGCCACACAAACAACTAACAGTTCTAACCAAGCATTTATTGCCGCTCCATAGCGCATAGCTGTTTGTTAAACAAATTACTCCACTTGCCGCTAACTAACTGGGGTCAGATCCAACTTCTCAGACTCCAAGGTGATAGAGATGAGTCTGTCCCTCCTCAACTGGATGATGGTGCACACCATCCATCCACCTACTACTCGCCATGCTAAATGCATAGCCCATTCTATTTCATCATTCTCTAACTGGGTTCGCCGAGCCTCCACCTCTACTTGTAGGCTCGCTCCTCGTTGCTCCGACTACTCTAGTCTACTACTCCACTCAACATCTCTCGCCAAGAGGTGAATGTAAGAGGGTACTCAACTAAATAGTACCTCCCAGCCCCAACTCGACTTGCTCAACTCAGGCATCCTACAGCCACAATAAAGACATCACAGACAATCAACCAAATAGTACCATAACAAAATACATTCATTGATGGGATGGATTTATATTTTCATTATGTACAAACTCGGCTTGATGAATTTCCACAAATCCACTTCCAACACCTACAACTCGATGAATCTCCCTCGATTCATCTCCTAGCATACTCTATACGAGTTTTCTTCTAAGGTTAAAACTTATGTTTTGCGTCCTAGAGTTTATAACCTACAGCTCTGATACCAACCTGTGACACCACCAAATTCGGGTCCCGAGATCTCAAATCTGGTGCTCACGATAAAGTACATCCATACACCTCTAAACAACATAAATCAAACTAATGCGGGAAAAAATAAACATATGTTGTTCATTACAAAAGGTTTACTACAGTCCCAAGATCTATAACCTTAAATAAATACATCACGGAATACAATAATAATACAAAACGATTCCACGATTACATAATGGGATAGTACATTTAAGTATTCCTTAAGATTTCCTTTGCCTTTGTCCAATTTGGAACTCTCCGGCTTAACTGCAATAGGTTCATGATATAGCAAGGGTGAGCAACTACTTTGATTAGCAAGTTTAAAATGAATAAAGAAGATATATCATGAATGAATGAGAATAATAATTGCATAGTTCAACAATTTAAGAACATTGAAGAAAATAGCTAACAATATAATCAAAGTTCAAATGAAATAATGAATATTGATTATTTACTGCTGAGTGGTCCAATAGACCATGAACTTTTTGGCCCCAAGAGTCAATCATTCAACTGACCCTTTTAAAAACCTGGCCCGTCAGTAGTACTTGAGGGGATCAGCCTCTCGTACCCTATGTATATGCATAACATTTAACTCTGACTGCATCGAATAACCGACACATTAAAATCCCTTAAATAAGGGTTGTTCTCCATGAATGACCTTGGGAGGAGCGTCCTATAAATTGGGGGATAGAAATCTATATAGATAGATTTAAAAGGATGTTCGGCTTGACCCAATGAACATATATTCATTCGATGCTAAAGGCGTTTAGCATGGCAAACTCCAAGAAAGGTCTCATGATTGATGAGTCGTGGAGTGTATCTCTCTAAAATTGTCCCCAATTAAAAGAGAGATCGCATGAGTTACTATCATGTATGCAGTGAATATACAAGGCCTGATGTTGAAATCAGTCATATTCTGGAGAAGATCACTGTAAGACAGTGATAAACATCTTTAAGTACTTAACCGGTATTGAAGATGTAATTACTAATTCATGGTAGGTCTGAATTAAAACTAGAGGGACTAAACAGACTCAAGTTTTTCAGACTGACCAAGACGATAACAAATCCACTTTATGGTAAAAACGTTACCTTGAAAGGTGGTTGCAGTGAATTGGAAAAAGTTCCAAACAGCAAAGAGTTGCTGGTTTAGTGACGCAGACAAAGTATATAGCTGTAAATGAAGCTACAAGTTTATTGTTTGGATGAAAAGTTCATCACGGAACTAGGAATAGTTCCCAAGTCTCATCTTTGGATTCAAACATGTGTTGCGGCACTTTCATTTGATTAGTGGAATCATTGAAAGAGGAGAAGTCACTATAGAGATAGTGGACTCTCAAGAACAATATTGCATATCCATTTACCGAAGCTTTATCCAAACAGCAAGATGATCGTCACTTAGAGAAGAAGGGTATTAGATACCATGACGATTGGCTTTAGTAGTGCAAGTGGGAGATTGAAAGTAGTATGCACACAAAGCCAATCATATTTGATATGATGTAGCATATACTTTATAATCTTATTCGGTTGTTAAAAGGCATTTTACATTATCTACATAGTGCTGTTTATATTAAATGTGATAAACCCATAGTTTTGAGCAATGCTTTTTAGAATCATGATGGTGATCATGCTAATGAGATCTAAATTCTAGATAGCTCACAAACTTAAATTGTTCCTAATCGATGGGTTACTAAAAAAGGGATTAGTGAATCCGGATAGATTAGTACATACGTTGCTTGCTCTTATAAATAGAATGATTAATCTCATAATCATTTGTGTGGAGACACTAAAGCAAGTATGTAGGTGCTTATTAGAGAATAAGTTCACTGAACGTGGCTCGCTAAGGAATACCTAATGGAGTTTTACTCGTCTGTCAATAGGAATTCCTCTAGTGATAGTAGTACAAGTGATCCTTGGACTTGAGATCATCATAGTATCTTGTGTATGATGAGTTATACTTTGACATGTCCCTTAAGACCTTTAGGGTATATCAAAGGGTATGATTGGGTATAATAAGTTGTACATGAAAATAGGTGAATGATCAACAAAGAATCTATCACTTCTAGTAAAAGGAGAGAATGTCCTATGTGATTCGATAAATGACGACTCAGAAGTCTTTGGCCAAAGCAGAATGAAATTAGAAAGGAGTTTCTAATTTGCATTAATCAGAGTTGTGCATTTCAGAATCGAAATACATATAATTAAATAAAATAAGACTTGACAGTAATTCCATGTCTTATATTTAATTGGGACATTGTATGGTAGAAGGATTGAATTGTGCGGTAACTATGCACTGAAAGGTTCTTTTATGATTAATGTTGAAATCTATATTATCTGGAAAGTCGTTGATCGCTAAGGGGGCTTACCCTTATTGTAGAATAAATATTATTTATTTAAATGAATTAAATAGTTTAATTTATTTATTTATTTAAATAAGATTAGAATTGTTCTAATCGATTTTATTCACAACCCGGTTTAATATGGAGAACCTAAAGGGTCACACCGCAAAAGTAAAATATTTATTTAAGAAGTAAATGGCATAATTATAATAATAAGTTAAGTGTATTTAATTTAGTCTATGGAGATAGAATAAATTAAATAGCTTAATATTTATCATTTAATATTTTAGAAATATTAAATATAAATTAATAAGAGGAGTCTTATTATTTTTATTACTATTACTATTATTTAATTCCTAATAGGGATTGGGAATTAATTAATAGAAGTACTCTCACATGAATTCCTAATTGGATTAGGAGTTTAATTTAATTAAAGGAGTTTAATTAGAATAGAAACTCTAATCCTAAATAGTTTAGGGAAGGGTTTTCCTACATCTATAAATAAGAGAAGTCTTATCATAGATTAGGGTTACACACTCTTGCATAAGAATTGTAGAGAGTACTTACAATTTCAATAGAGATAGAAACTAGGGTTTTACCAACACCCATCTTCTTGAACAAGTATTATTCCTTGGTGGATCACCTCTATAGGCCAAACACTTGGGTGGCTAACGTTGATCAAAGGAAGGAATTTAATCGGTGGAATTCAAGGAGAACGCGAAGGAATTGGAGGTGAACTTGTACCTGAAGAAGCTAGAATTCTACAAGGGTATAATTCTTATTCTTCATCTCTTTCGTTTAATTAATAATTGTGCATAAAGAAAGATCATGGTGATGGTTTGTATAAAATTTTAAAATCTGATTTTATCGCGCTTCCGCTTTATTAATGTAATTTGATTGCATGTTCGCGTTATACAAACCTAACACCAAATGTAAAGGTTAAGTAAGTTTAAGAAATTTGCAATAAGATGGAATATTTGTCCAAATATAACTTGAGTAAGATAGAACTTTCTCAATAAATAACTTGAATAAAGTTAAGAGAACTTGCATTCAACATATAAGATGAATGGAATTAGGGAACTTGTCTGATGCGTCTGCTACAAACACACACGCTCCTTAATATCCTACACATATAAATACATATTCATATAATAATTAGTCACATACTGGATACCAAATAATGGTTTATACAACTCTATAATGATTCATTCTTATTAAGAATAGAATATTAAATAAGGTTATACACACTAGCTACGGCGTTACGACGCTTGCACATCCGTACACCAACCTTGCCTACCCGAATGCCCAAGCGACACGCATTTGCGTACGCCTAGCACGCCCATTCGATTTATCTAATACTCATTGGTTAATGCTAAGTATGATTATAATACAAAATTTTAATGTTTTATAACTTAGAACAACATATTACATTGTCTGGAGTATTACACGTGCTTACGCGCATGCTCGACACCCTCCGATTGCCTCCAATTACACATCAATACTACAAATAACCCATTTGGGAATTGATACCGACCTCAAATGTTAAAACTTATTAAAACAAAGTTGTAGGTCTACTCTTCCTCGTTCTGAATCATCTTGAATTATCTCAATCTGAGTTCGTATAAGAAAGTTACGCCTATTTTACTAAAAGACGTCGAAGCCGTCTAGCCGACTGCAGGTCCGGCGCGCCCCGCGCCCAAAAGACCTTGCCAGTGGCGCGCCCCGCACCCAACCACAGCAGCCCAGGTGCGCGTTTCTCCAGCATGCTCTGTTTTTGTTATTCTAGACCTATCTTGCTTCCAACCACCATAACTCCTTCTCTAGACGTCGAAATTGGTCCATTTCGGACTCTATGGACTCCTAAGACATAGAGCTACAACATATCAAAAATTTAGAGCTACCCATTATCATTAACAAGTCCAAATATTAAGCCAAAGTACTAAGTCGTGCTCTGTTTTTAGGTGTTCTAAGTGTTCTTCACTAAAATCATCACTAAATCTTTGTTTTAACCCCTTTGTGCTCCATTCCAACTGGGTTAAATTCATAACCCATGGAAGTACGACATTATAATAACAACCAAATTAAACAAACACAAAATCATAGCTACAAAGTCCTCTAAACCGTTCAAAAGTCCAAGGTTTGTCCAAAATGTTCATTGTTCTTCATGTTCTTCATCCTCCTTAAGCATAGGTACGGATTCCTTCCATTTTTGTTCCACTTTGATGTTACTAATGACTTATATAGTCTCTTAACAACATATATAAACATCTAGAACAAACAACAACAACAACAAGAATCTTAACAAAATCATCTCACAAGCTTAAGAGCTCCAAAAACCTTCAAAACTCGAAAATCTTCACAAAATCAAATGAAATCAGTTTTGGTTGATTGTTTACCTCTATAAATCTCTTCTAGAGACTAAGATAATCAGCTAGGCTCCTTGCTTGCGTTCCTTCCTTTGCTTGGTTCCTTCTCCCTCCTCACTCGTGCACTCTTTTCCTTTTTCTTCCTTGTTCTTATTCTTCTTCTTCTTCTGCTCCTTTCTTCTTCAGCTCTCTCTCTCTCTCTGCAGCAACTTGGAATGGGAAGGAAGAAGTTTGAATGGGATGGGAGATTGGAGGGGCTTCAGAAGGATGAAGGGAGTAACCCAAACCTCCTTGGAAATGCTATAGAGAAGAAATGTTCAGCATTTTAGAAAATTAAGGCATTGAGCCTAGAAAAAAGCAGCATGTTGCCGACCACTCTCTCTACTCTCTCATTTGATTGGTTGATGGGTTAGGTTGGTTCCCCATATTAGCAACACACAAATTAATACACCCAATTGGTCTCTTCCATACCCGAATACTCTTACTTTTGTACCCAATTTGCTCAATAACTCTACCCAAAATTAAAATGGGTACTCCCATAAAATATTGGGATGCGTAAAAATAATTATTATGGGATTTGTCCATTTATTCGGAACACCCATATCATAGATATCGAATAAAACACGAATGGGCTCAAAATGAAAATCCGACACTTGAAAAAATTATCACTTCGCTCACACGTATTAATAAAATTTATTAAAATCGAAAAAGACACAAAAATATTATGGCGTGAATAGTATCTCGAGAAACGTGCCCCGTGAATAGTGACTTAACGAAGCTACGTGAAATCAATTATTCACTTAAACAAAACTATAACACGTAAAATTTCATGCATTCACATAATCCAAGTTGTCACACAACCTTTAAACACGTAACACAAAATAATGTTACTAAAATTCATAGTATTCATTAATACACATAAATTTAAATTACAAGGCTATCCAGAATTCGTGGTCGTTACATAATCTACACCATTCATACCCATCACCGTCTTCTCTACCACCATATTTCCACCACAACCTGATAGACTCTACGACACGCTTGAGGTGGTCATCGTCCGGATCGTTTCTAGTAAAGTCATAAGGTAAAATGCTCACGACACCTCAACCCTTCGTCTATATTAAGACGAGAACCTTGGTACAATCGTTTGCGCAAGGAAGTCTGCGTTGAATGGAACACTAACGACACCTTAACCTCGTGCTTATATGAAGCAGGAACCTTGGTACAATCGACGATTGATGCGGTAGAAGACGCCACACACAATTATGTGATGTTGTATGATAAGTCAAGATTGAATCTCAAAGAAAACTAAGAATTAGCTTAGAAATTCTTAATGAACCAAAAGATGAGAAATCCTCACAGTTGTATTGATAAAAATCTGAAAATAATAATATTGTTCATTTACATCATCCATGAATCCTATTTATAATAGTAAAAGAAACCCTAATTCTCCATAAGGAATGAACTACTAATTAGCAACCAATTTGGAATCAAAATCTAGCTAACAAACATCCTAATTACATTAGAATTGAAAAAAATTTCAAAAACCCCTAAAATCAAGCAAGAAATATGGCAAAACCTATGTTCCTCAAAACGCGTGCATAACGACGCGGTAGCGCCAACCCTCTAGAGAGCCTTCTGTGCCACTATGGTGCGGCAGCGCTATCTGAAGAACAAAATCCAGCGCGGCAGCGCCGATGGTCCAGAATGCCTCCTTCGCTGCTTTTTGACTATTGGCTTGGGGTAATCACTTGTACCAAATTCATGAACTTAGAATTTAACTCAAATGCCTTTGAACTCGAACCCATATCCTTCCAAACTTCTTGAATTAGTCCGTTAAGTCCTTCCTTGAATTGTTTAGCTCGTGCTCTCGTCATGGGACTAATAGGAACTTGAACCGGATCCACCCAAGCTTGTCCTCTGTGATTTCCATCCATATCCAAGTTAAGCATGTCCTCATCACAGCCCATCTTCTCCGCTACCAAATTTCCACCACAATCCATCTTCTAGACCTGGAAAAACAAGCCCAAGCCCGCGAGGTCGGCCTGTTAAAAGTTGGGATGCGAGCTTATATGTTTTATCCTAGAAAAACCTTTGCCTTTTTAGCCCGGCCCAATCTTGGCCCGTTCTGTTGTGGCTCGACCCGCCCATGAAATTCTGACCACTTCAAATATTCAAGGTTCAGCCAATATTTTAATGATAATTTGATATTTTTCTATAAGTAGAACACTGACTTTTTTTATTTTTTTTTGATTACATGAGCAGCCCACCCATTCAAGAAATAATAAAAAAAAAACTATAACATTGATTTGTTTAGCAGAATGTCACTTAAACCATTGTTGCTTGTAGGATTATTTTTATTTTGCATATATAATGTGTTGGTTTATTTCTAAAATTTATATTACTTAATATAAGTGTGTGAAGAATAAATTGGATGGATATGCAAATTAATGCAAAAAGAAAAAAATTAAAAAAGACTGCCGATGCAGACCACTTGGCCCGTCACTCGTTGAGCCACTGGCCTCTTATTTTAAGCCCATGATAGTCCGGGCCATTTTTGGCTTGGCCCGGCCCGTTTGGGATCGATCTGCCTGTTTGCTAGGTCTACCATCTTCTCCACCAAAGATTAAGAAAATCAATTTTTAAACACTATCACCCACTATTTTCAACAGTCACCATCTTCAAAATAACATCAGTCATTCTTCAACTATTGCATGAATTTTAAACCCTTCTGTTTCCTCTCAATCCTCATCCTTCTCCTCTATCTTTTCATTAGTAGTCGCTCGTAATTTCATCTTTTTATTTTTTTCCTCCTTCCCCTCTCCTCCACGCAGATCGTAGAAACCCAAATCAACCCATCTCTAGTAAAAAATTAGAGATCCCCCCTCCCTTTCCCTTTCCTTCTTCTCCTCCACCCAGATGCTACGCCTCAAAAAATTTAGAGAAAATTTTCCCCTCTTCCCTCTTCTTTTTCTCTATCCAAATCCTAGATCCCAAATAAAGAAGTAGTAAAAAGCCCAAAGCTTCCCTTTGGCCACCCAGTTGCTTCATACGATTTAATTGAGACATATCTCCTTCGGTAATCGTTATCATACGATGAGATTTGCGAAAAGGAGGAGATGGCGGAGGGAGGGGAGGTTCATATAGTCGGAGGTGGAGGAGCAGAAAAAGATGAATTGATGATAGTGAAAATTTCTTTTCCTGCTAATATTTGGTAAATGGGTTGAAGATGATGGGTACTCATGGCTGAGTTTTGTTTTATTTTTTTAACCGGTATTTTTTAATTGATTTTTTGTTAAGAAATTTAAGATGTTTGTTTTAATTGGTGTTTCGTGTTTTCGTTGGTGTTTTTACTTTTTTATTTGATCTTTTGTATCTTAAATCACTGTTTATGCCTTAATTATGTATATTTTTTAATTATCTGTTTTAATTTACTTTTTATTATTTCAGCAAAAAAAATATTAAAAATTATTTATTTTACAAAAATTATATGACACCTCAACATTAATTAACCATGGTTTAAGTCATCCTTGTAACCGTTTTAGTTATATTATGGGTATAGGTGTTAAAAAAAATTCTCATTGGTTTAATTGAAAATAAACCAAAAGTTGGATGTTCTTTTTGGCCATTAAGTCTATTACTTCCTCCGTCCCAGAATAAAAATTCTAGTTGATTTTTTGTGCATATTAAGAAAGATAATAAAATGACAAAATTGTCCATATTTAAAACTAAAATTATCTAAAAATTTCTCATTGGAATCGATTCCATTAAAGCATTTAATACTACTTTCAACTCTAAGAATTTGAATTCCTTCAAAAAGTCATTATAACTTCTCATCTAATTGCACATTTTTTTTACATTACAAATAATACTCCATAAATATGCATAGAGAATATGCATAAATATGCATTTAATACCAAATGTATTATAGGAATTTTTATTGTAATAAACAAATTATTTAAGGTAAGTGGACATTTAACTTGGTACTACCCAAAATTATAATAAAGACTTTTATCCTGGGACGGAAGGAGTATTAAATATTTTGTGTTATTATTTAGAGATAAAAGAGATGCAATTATTTATTTTATTTTATTTTATTAAGTAGAATATTCTAGAGCTTTAAATTATTGTAGATATTATTAGGATTTTGCTTTCATATTTAATTAGATTGTTTTACTTGATCATTAAGCTTAGGACACTATTAGGATTTTGTTTACAAATTTAATTAGTTTGCCTAAGATTTTACTTGTTCATTAAGTTTAGCTTTACATTTAGTCCTGTATAAAGAGATGTATCTATCATTATGATTCATATATTGAATGATTGATTATTATTGATTTTAAGCCTTTGTGCTTTGTGGCTTTTATTTTTATTTTTTTGATAATTTGGGTTGAATTGTATTAAGAGACCAAAATTACATTGGCATAGGGGCATACCCCAATAATATAGCGAGGTCATCTAAAGGCATGCCTAAAGATGAACAAGCTATATAACAGTGAAACATTTACATAAGCCAATTACAATAATAAGAACTGTTGTTAGTGGCTTTAACAAAAATGAGTGACTTAGAAAATTTGAACTTAATAATATTGACAACTTCAGAAGCTAGATGTCTTGGAGGACTTCGCTTGTCATTGTGGATCACTTTGTTCCGAGCTTCCCAGATTTTGTACATGGAGACTGCCAAGGAGAGACACAAAATATTCTTGGATAGCTTCGAACCTTGAAACTGATTAATTGATTCAATGAGGTCATCCCAGTCCATAGGCAAATGCTGCCAGTTTTCCAAACTAAAAGCCTGCTGGATAATCATATTAGAGTAAGGGCATGTGAAAAATAGATGGTCAAATGTTTCAATGTGACCCTGACACAAAGGACAGATAGTCGGGCTACTTGCATAGTATCGAATAGCCCGGCTATCTGTCCTTTGTGTCAGGGTCACATTGAAACATTTGACCATCTATTTTTCACATGCCTTTACTCTAATGTGATTATCCAGCAGGCTTTTAGTTTGGGAAACTGGCAGCATTTGCCTATGGACTGGGATGACCTCGTTGAATCAATTAATCGGTTTCAAGGTTCGAAGCTATCCAAGAATATTTTGTGACTTTTAGCCTTATTATCTCTCCTTTTTATGTCCTTTGTTCCTTCTCCCATCCAACAGAAACATAAAATAAGTAGGCAGCTTGATGTACTAGATCAAGATGAGTCTTCAAGTCATCAAAATATCTTTTCTCGTCTCCTGCCGGCGTCCCTTCAAAACCATTCCATTGATGTATACAAAAAAAGGATCATGATAAGAATGACTCAAATTTCGCTCTCTTATAACCCAATATCTCTATAGTTAGACTTGGGCTCCAGTATGGAAGTAGGCCAACATGTGTTAGAAAATGGGAGGTTTTCAAGTCCATGGCTAGGTACTTTATTTTTATTTTTTTTGGTGCAACCATGGCTAGGTAGTTACTACTTCATGAAGTCTTAACTTCTTTTGAGAATACTATTTATAATCCCAAATTCCAATAGTTATCTTTCTGTGTCTTGTGTGGAAGTACAATATCCTATTTTAAATCTAAGTAGTAGAGTAGTTGAAAATCATATCCTTGCCTTTTTCATTTATTAGCTTGCATTAGCTCCTCTCTGTTTGTACACTTTTTACGTGTGTTTGTATCGACTTATTACTTGTGTTTCCCGTTCTGCTTTGGGTTTCATTCAAAGGTGCGTGTAGATTGACTTGTTACTTCTGTTTGTTGGAATGCTATCGTAATCACCACACACGAGCACACGCACACTAACATGAAGGCATGAACCTAGAAATAGCGGTTGTTTTCTTTGACCTAATACTTAGACCCACCTAATAATATTATTAAAATTTATATCTTCTTTCATATACAAGTCGAGCCACAATCATAGTCAATGCCATTTTTGAAGTAGTCAACCACTATGGTTGATAGATTCTGATATCAATTTTCAGTCGACTTAAATAAAAAAAAATTTAATCAACATTTTCCTTCCAACTTCGAAGAAAATATTGAACAAGGTCTCAAAGAAAAAACAAAAGAAACTATTCTATGGTACATTATGATACAATTTCTGAACCTAATTAATGAACAAAATAATTGAAAAAATTGGAATTATATTACAGAGCCAAAAAACCCCTTTCCTCTTTAAGCAATCATGCAATCACAACGAAGAATTTGAGGTGGACCGAGAAAACACTGGCATAGCCAAACAAGCTACCAATGATCTTTCTAAGCTATTTACAATCTCAGTCATGGTTGGTCGATCTTGTCCTTCTAATGTCACGCAATCGGCGGCGAGGTACCCTATGTATGCTATGGCCTCTATCTCAAATGGTGTCGGAGAGGGTACTTTTGGGTCCAGAACCCGATGTATGTCGTCTTGAATGATGTATGGAACGACATAGTCAACTACATTTCGCGGCATTCTCTCCTCATTTAGATGAATTGCCTTGTACCCTGAGAGCAGCTCCAGCAATAGTACTCCAAAGCTATAAACATCACTCTTTGTTGTTAATTGTTGTAACCTGAAGTACTCAGGATCTATGTATCCGACCGTGCCAGCGGCATGTAATGAGAGGTGTGACACATTTTCTTGAGGCCCCATTAAGGAGAGTCCAAAATCGGACACCTTGGCAGTCCAAGTGGCGTCGAGTAGTATGTTGGATGACTTGATATCGCGGTGAATGATTGGTGGGACTGCGTAAACGTGGAGGTATTCGATTCCCCTAGCTGCGTCTAGAGCCACTTGAATCCGGGCAGGCCATGACATGATATCAGAGCTCTGTGGGTTTTGGGGATTGTGGAGATGGTCATGAAGGCTACCATTGTTCATGTACTCGTATACTAGTGCATATTCACAGCAATCTTCACAAAAGCCTAATAATCGAACAAGGTTTTTGTGATTTAGACGTGATAGGCATTCGAGTTCATTGACGAATGCGTTCTCGTTGTCATCTTGGCGTTTGATGGCAGTGCCACCACCACCGCCGCCGCCACCAGAGTATGAAGATAATTCAGCTCGTTTGATGGCCACTTCACGCCCATCTTGTAATGTAGCACGGTAGACTGAACCAAAACTTCCACTCCCAATCTTGTGCTCATCTGAGAAGTTGTTAGTTGCTTGAAGTAGGATTGGGAAAGTGAACTCTTCCAAGTTACCCCCATTCCCCATACTAAACATTTGGCTCAATCGCTTTTCTAGAACTGGTGGCGCTTGTTGAGCTTGAGGAGCCTGAGTGACTTGTTCAGCAGTGTTTTGTTCGGGTGGCATCACAATCTCAATCTCATCCAATGGACCTGAATCGTGAACTCGAGATGATCCCCTAGTACCCGTGAAATATCCAAAAAACAGTACAAAACAAGCAATCCCCATTGACAAGGACCCAACACATCCTACAACTAGAAATGCAACCATTTTCCTATTCCAACTACCACCACTCTTTTTGCTCGGTGGCACGGGCTCCGGTATCACCGAAGTCCAATTTCCATTAGAAGGCTCTGGGCCACATGGTTCGCATACCTTTAGTCCTTGCCTGCAAAATCTACCATAATTTGGGTAAGGATTACAAGGACATTGACTTTTACATGGACCTGGCACAGCATCCCCAAATGTGAAGGGATTAGAATCCAAAATTGCATTCCCCCAACAATACAATGAAAAATTCGATGTTGCAATTCCACAAAAAACACCACGATTCGCCTCTATAGCCTCAAAAGAATTCTGCCGCAGTGTGTTTGGCAGATCAAAACCAATTTCCCCCCAACAAACCACTGTTCCATTAGACCTTATCGCACAAGTTCGGTTCTCCCCCAAAGCCAATGACTTGAACACACCCCCTCTTGGTTTCTCTCCAACCATTTCTCCCCAACATTCCAAACTACCAATCAGAGAAATACCACAAGCGTGGCGAAATCCGGCTGCAACAACACTATAGTTTCCACTGGGCACACCATGAGTGACACTACTATAATTTCCTTGGCATTGAATTTGCCCGAATTTCAACAACCCACAAACAAAATTTTTCCCAACAGCAATGCTAGAAACAAAATGGTTTTGGGTGGAATTGAATCTTCTCCATTGCCAGCACTGGAGCCGATTAGTCCTAGCTACAAGACCACAAATATGGGAGTACCCGGCATCAATTTCACTCAGAGCCGGACCTTGATAAATCCTTTTATACGAAGTTATCGTACCATTAGGAGAGAATCTCCAACAAACCATGATGGAGGATGAAGTAGTTAAAGCGCATAAGAACCCATTTCCACCCACAATCCCGGAAAAGGAAGTGTTTGATGAACTGAGAGGAATTTGATTTCCTTGGGGGAAACTAGTACATTTAAGCTGTGAGAATTGTTGATTAGAAGAAGAAAATTGGATTAATGCACAAACTATTGTTTGGTTAGAGGATTCAGAGACTACTGATATAGTTGAAAGTGAATGAATGGAGAGGGGAAAACAGGGGAAAAGAAAGTAGAGAATTAGGGAGAGGAGGGAGAAAATAGCCATTGAAGAGAATATGTGGAATAAATTTTCATGGTTATGAGAGAAGAATTGCTTGAATTGGGGAATGGGTTTTGTATAATAATCTTGGAGAAAGTAAAACGCGGTTGAGAGAGAGTAGAACTGACCAAGTCGTTTGAGAGAGAGAGATTTGAAGAAGAAGAGAAGGAGCGTGTGGTCAAAAGAGTAGAAAAACTATTATTGTGACCAAGTACTGACACCGCTCTCAGCGTCTAATCTTGGTTAAAGACTCGGCGAGTCACTTGAAGGTCTCTATCGAGTTACTCGGGGGGGGGGGGGGGGGGGGGGGGGGGGGGGGGGGGGGGAGAGGGGAGAAGAGAGCAGATATAGTCCATAAATTAATACAATGTTGACTTTTGTAACTGATAAAAACAATGACATTAATTAATTATGAGTTTAAGAGTATTAATTTAAATATTTACTCTTTATTAAAGTTGATACGTTGATATATGCACATTTCATGTTGCGCTGCACATTTATATAGAAAAAATTAATTAATTTATCCTTAATAAATGAGACCCTAACTCACTTATTTACCATCTATCGATGTCACTTCTTGATCTTATTACACAATAATTACAAGATACAACATAACTTGATTTTACAAGTATAATTGTTTATATTTTTTCTTAATAAAAAAATAATTTGTTAGGAACTGCATGTTTAAATTTGATAATGTGATATTACTAATATATAATTGTTCAGTAGTTTTTGTAAAGTCCTTAATATGAATATGTTGTACAAGAACTTAGAATAAAAAGATCAAATTTGTTAAGTTGATCTTATGAGCTGAATTGATGTATAGATGATAGGATCAAAGCGGTCGTATAGTAATGATTAAGCGATCGTCAAGCTACTCGGTTGTTTCGTAGAGTTTATTAAAGATAGCAGAGTTAGCTATGGTATCGTAGAGTATCAAGTGTTAGATCGCAGAGTCTGACAGAAATTCGCAGAGTTAAGTCAAGACCGCAGAGTCTGCAGAAGATCGTAGAGCTCTCTTAAGGATCGTAAGGAAAAGCAAAGATTGTATAGTGAAGAAAGACCACAGAGTTTGCAGAAGATCGTAGAGCTCTTTCAAGGATCGTAAAGAAAAGCAAAGATCGTATAGTGAAAAAGATCGTATATTCTGCTTCAAAGATCGTAGAGTGCTCATCGTAGAGAACCAATCGTAGAGTAGATCGTAGAGAGCACATCGCACAACAAACAAACGTAGAGTGGATTAAGCCCAGACTCTACGTTCTACATGAAGTTCTACGATCAATCAAAATCGTAGAGCATGTCAGGACTGACAAAGGACTGACAATAAGGAGCATTGCTAAGTGCATATCCCAAGACAAATTGTCAAATATACTTGGTTAAAATTGAAGATCAGAGTATGTTGTATCTAACCACTAGCTTAGCGATGTAACACCACTCACAAGTGGTAAGTAAAGTTGTAGTCTGTTGCGACTAGTGAGAGCTGAAAGTAAGCTGACATATTCACCCTAAAAGTTAACATCAGAAACGGAGAATTAAATGCATAACGCCACTCTCTAACGAGCATATTTTAAGGAAGTCTATATAAGAGTACGAGGATTCAAATACAAGTACAAATTACCAAGTATATAGCTGAAACTCTGCCAAAACAAAAAGAGACTTACTCTACGAAGATAGAACTTCTTGTTCTGCTACTAAGTACTTCAGAAGCTGAGCTCAATGTCGCTTAGTAGAACCTCAAACAACAATCTCAACTACTGTGATTCAATTGTCTTAGTGATATTATTCCAAGTCTAAGTGACTTGAAGAGATCTTAGTGATCTGGATTGAGTGTCCCTTGTCTTAGTGACATTTTCTAAGACTTAGTGACTCGAAGGAATTTTTGTGATTCATTGTAATAGATCTTAGTGATCTGGTCTTCATGACCCTGCATCCTTTGTGGATTTTCTACTCTTGGTGTAGAAGAGTAGACTAGGAGTTATTTGTACTCCGAACCACTTAAACATCTTGTGTCATTTACTTTCTGCCTTTACATTCTGCGTATTAACTGCCATATCTATTTGTGTCTGAAATCCATAAGAACTAAATTCAGAGTTGTGATTTCATTAAATCTTTAAGGGGTTTTCAAACTAATATTCCGCTGTGCTTAATTAAATTGAGTTAATTAATTATCTGATAATACATCTTTAAATAACCAAAAAGTTTTAAAGGATCTATTCAACCCACCTTCTAGATCTCTTTTGTGCCTCTGGAAAATAACAAGTGGTATCAGAGTAGGTTCTCTTGAACAAACTTAAACACTTTGAGTTGATTTACGTCATACAATAAAATTAGTTCTGAGCTTGATGGTGAAAATAAGCCACCTCTGTGTAATAAAGAAAAATTTGCAAACTGAAAAGTTCAAATGCAGACGTATATGGATGCAATAGATGAAGATTTATTTGATGCTGTAATCAGTGGTCCATATGTTCCAACAAAGCTGGCTTCTACAACTGATAATCCAAACAAGATGACTGTCAAGCATAGAGTTGAATGGACATACAATGAAAAGAAGCTGGTGCAATGTAAATTAGCCGAGGGGGTTCGACTAATTTACTCTATGACTGCCGAGTGGAACTCTACGACTGTCGAGTGGTTCACCTGTCTTACTCTACGATTGCCGAGGGGTTCGGCTAATTCACTCTACTGATATAAGTGCACTCTACAATCATAGTGAAATCACTCTACAATGGTAGGGCCTTCTTCACAACTTACTAGGACTAAGGTCCCTTCATGATTTCAGCTCAAGGAACGCCCTTTGACTGATTATTCTGAGGTCATATACTACTAGGAACATGGTTCGGGGTCTGATCGACCCGCTGTCTACAAGGTTTTGGCTTCGGCTCCACTTCGAAACCTATCATAGTTCGCGGACCCTTCGTACGTCGGGGACCCTTCGAGATAGGATGGTATTATGTTGTTTGTCTTAGAGAAAGTCAAACAACGAACTCAAGTTTGACTTCGAACCTTCGGGAGTCGGGTTCGGGTCTCAATGGTCTTAGGACTTCGGCTTCGGAGTTATGACTTAGGAAGTCAGGTCCGAGCCTTACTGATATTAAGGATTCTCGACTTCGGGTTCAGCACTAGACCAGACCCGTAGCAACTAACAAAACCTTCAGATTCGACTATGGGTTCCCTTCGGGAACCTACTCTGAGTTCGGGGTCGAATGACAAACACCATCGGAATGGCTTCGGCATCCTCTTCATTTAGGTTCATGGGTTCGGAGTAAGGCGACGAACTTTATCGGAACAGCTTCGGCATTTCTACCATTACTTATCTTTGACTCTCTTAGCAAGATAGACTATTATAATCCCTTCGGACATAGTCCATTCCTTATATTGGTTTAACTAGGACTCGGTCATAAGTCCTATGGACAACATTCATGGTCTTATTCAAGACATGATTATAGAGCATTTAACTCATACGCTATTCCTGACTTTTACGCTAGCCAGGCATGCAAGAATAAAACATATATATATATATATATATATATATAAATCATAACTACTGCGATGGAAAGACGTCTCACCTCTTCGTTGTGGACGCACTTTTTCTCTTCTTCCCGAAGTAAATGGTGAAGCTAAATAACATGAACTTCGACTTCTCTCCTAGTAGTCGACAACCACCTTTCTTTCTTCTCTCAACAATTTAGTGCTCTCAAACTAAGGAAGAAAATGAAAGCAACCTTTGCTAGCATATGTGAGGGATCCTATTTATAGGCTCCACACTTCCTACTTACCTTATCTTTTATCCATACCATCCCACAATTTTGGGAATTTCCTACTGGTAAGGACAAGGCTTGGTAGGAGTTGGTAGAAGTTAGTAAAAGTTGGTAAACAACTTATACTCATGGATAGAAATAGAAGCAACATGGCCTCCACACTCTTTATATATACAAAATCTTTATCTTATTTATTTCCTTGATATCCCCCCCCCCCCAAATTTAGGGATTTCTCCTTTCTTTTTCCTTAATATCCCATAATTCAAGGGATTTCCTCCTTTTTACTAGATATGAAGTACAAGAGTTGGTAAACAACTTGTACCCATGGATAGAAATAGAAGCAACATGGCATTCACACTCTTTATCTATACAAAATCTTTTTCTTATTTATTTCCTTGATATCCCCCCTCCGAATTTTTGGATTTCTCCTTTCTATTAATAAATTGTCTCCAATAATTTATTTACGTACAACAAATATATTATTAATTAATATATCTACCACCTCACCTGCATACTCATATTAGACTGCATACATTCACATAGGCGGTAAAATTTTAAATAATAATTAAAAGAAATAATTTGTATCATTTAATCACTTCTTTTCCTTTAATAAATTGTTTTCCACAATTTATTAACAAATACATAAAAATATCTTTGCTCATTTTCTTTTTCCCTCAATAACTATTTAATAGGAATATATTTATTGTTTTCAAATTATCACATTGCACAACACGTAATTACTTATGAAAAAAAAATTCTATTTTCATAATAAATCGAATAATAAGAATTATATATATATATATATATATATAAATTCTTATTATAAAATTTTCCGAAAACTCGGATCGTCACAGTTTTCTAATCCTAAAACTAGTTAGATCATTTGATAGTTATTTTTCTAATTGTTAGCTTTTGCATGATTGTTGTGAGAAGATTGTTTGTATGGAGGATCATGGTAGATCCTATGGTGTAAGAGTAGTTATGATGGAGTATATATGCTTATTATGTGTTAATATGCATTGAAAACCAAATGAACATGAAAGCTTTCATAGTAACCTAAAGGTCAAAAAAATTGTCAAAGCCCTAAAATAGAAATTAAAATTTGAACGACCATAACTCTCAGTCTACTTCGAATTTTTGAGTGTGGTCAACTTCTAAAGATAGATATATGAGTCCCCTAACGTCTCTAACTAGAATTTCTAGAAAATACCTTGTAGATTCTTTATGGTGGATTTTATACCAAAACAGGACCAAACTGGAAAATCAGAAAAAGCTTACTACTCAAATTTTTTCGTGGACTGTTTCATCTACTTAAACTTTGAAATAAATTAAGGCCTTTTGGTAAATGAAACTATATGGTATAAGGAAGCCCCTGTTCGAAATTGAACGTATTCTGACTTCGGACGAGTGAGTTATGGCCAAACAAAAATTAGGATTTTAAAAACAAAAACTGCTATAACTTGAGTTCTACAATTCCGATGGTCACGAAATTTAAATTATAAGTTTATGTTAATTTGTATGAGATACGGACCAAATTTGGTGATTTTTCGAATTAAGTACGATATAGAAACATTTGCTAAGTTACGAACTAAAATGGCTCTTTGAAAAATACTTAATAAAGTTGAAAAATTATAATAAAATTATTTTTATGTGTGGAATATTTTTAAGTATGTGTGGCCAGAAGAAAAAAAATAATAAAATGGTTAAGACGGCTTGATGACGAAAGTAGAGGTATGAGGTGGTAAAATAATTAATTACCGTAATATCGGGAATTATCGAACTAGTTCCTATCGATTAGAAAATGTCGACATATGACAAATGAGTCTAAATGGAATTTAATTGCATATTTTCATGAAAATATTATAGCAATAGACGTTTATGTTTGGATTAAGTCGAAAGAGTAACTGTCGGGTTAGGTTATGATAATTACCGGCGATGGTTATTCAGCGGTAACTAATAACGTAATTAAGCGAATCCTTGTGGATGTTGCAGGTAAATAATTGGAAAGGTGTATTAGTATAATCGAGAAGGAGTTACATAAGTTAGGCAAGTTCTAAACTTACTCATACTTATATATTTGTGAAAGTTGTTCAAGCTATGCTAGTTCCTTAGCCAATTTGTATGCTAGCATTCACACTTATGTACCTCTGAAAATACTCATTCTATTAATGAACTATTATGATGTATGAAAGTTCTATTATTCATAAACTGTGTTAAGATTCGGTTTATGCCATTTGTTTCGGCTAGACAGATATTGAAACGATTTATTGACTTGTTGAAAATTGTTGAAGCCATTAAAAATATTCCAAACCAAATTGTATTGGTACGGACTCTTATCTTAAAACTGAGAGGAACAACCCTAATAAAAAGGAGAAAAATGAAATCGGACGATATGATTCTGATGTGTCTGGATTAATATGTTGTACACAATATAGTGGGTATGATAGGTTGATCCCCTAAAGTACTTGCAGAGAATATTTTTCAGTCTTTGTGATTGTTAAATATTCTGTCGGGTTACAGTTAAATACTTGTTAAACCCTATTCAAAAGTTCAATGTTTAGTGTGACTACTCAGTATGTTGTTTCAAAAATGTTAAATGAAAGATATCTTTTTTATTCTTGTTTTCTCAAGCTACTTCACAATTATTGTTCAATTATTGAAATTTTCAAAAACGTTCATTCTATTCATGATGTGTTTCTCACCCTTGCTATATTTTTATGCTTTCAGTTAAGACTGAAGATTCTGCTGGACCAAGTAAGGATAATGGTAAGGGAAAAGTCTAAGAATAGAATTTAAATGATGTATTATAATATTATTAAATGATGTAATATTTATTAGTAATATATTTTTTATATGTAAGGTTGTAAGAATTTAGGACTAGACTAAGAATGATTGTAATAGTTATTGTATTTATCTTTAAGTATTTAAGATACGCTTAGATAGAGATATGTATGTGTAGTATCGTGAGTACCAGATTCGAGGTAGAGGTACCCCGAATTTGGGGGCGTCACAGGTTGGTATCAAAGCTATAGGTTATAAACTATAGGTGGGAGTACCTTAGAATATAATCTTAGATAAAATGAAGCAGATGGTAAAGAGATAAACTCATATAGAATTTTTAAGAGATGAATTGAGGAAATTCATCAAAAGAATAATAATGAAGTGGAATATGTTGTTATTTAGTAATAATGGTTGTGTTTTCTGGTGTTGTATTAATTAAGTTATTTATACTTGATTATAGGATGCCAAAAACCGAGGAGCCTAGTCAATGCAGGGAGGAGGAGCCTCGGGACATATAATGGAGAGCTTGAGGAGAATGTATATATGATACAGCCAGAGGGTTTTGTTTCAACGGTTGGAACAAACCAAGTCTGTAAGCTACAACGATCCATTTATGGATTGAAGCAAGCTTCTCTAAGATGGAACATCCGTTTTGATGAGATAATCAAAAGGTTTGATTTTATCAAAAATGAGGATGAACCTTATGTGTACAAGAAGGTTAGTGGGAGCGCTGTTTCATTCCTTGTATTATATGTTGATGATATATTACTGATAGGGAATGATGTTCCTATGCTATAGTCGATCAAAATTTGGTTATCTAAACACTTCTCCATAAAGGATTTGGGTGAGACATCCTATATTTTTGGGATAAAGATCTATAAAGATAGATCTAAAAGGATGTTTGGCTTGATCTAAGGAAAGTACATTGAATCGATGCTAAAAAGGTTTAACATGGAAGATTCCAAAAGAGGTCTCATGCCGATGAGCCATGAAATACATCTCTCTAAGAAACAGGCCCCAAAGACACCTGAGGAGAGAGACCGAATGAGTAAGATTCCTTATGCTTCAGTAATAGGATCTATCATGTACGGTATGATATGTACTAGACCAGATGTCGCTCATGCACTTAATGTAACAAGCAGATATCAGTCGAATCCAGGAGAAGAGCACTCGAAGGCAATGAAAAACATCCTAAAGTACTTGAGAAGAACTAATGATGTATTTCTTGTCTACGGTGAGTCTGAATTGAAACTAGAAGGCTATACAGACTAACGGACTAAGATGACAGTAAATCCGTTTCAGGGTACGTGTTACCTTAAACGGTGGCGCAGTGAGTTGGAAAAGTTCCAAGCAGCAAACAGTTGTTGATTCAGTGACAGAGATAGAGTACATAGCTGTAAGTGAAGCTGCAAAGGAAGCTATTTGGATGAAGAAGTTCATAACTGAACTTAGAGTGGTTCCTAGCATTAGAGGAGTTGTACCTTTATTCTATGACAACACCGGAGTTGTTGCGCAGGCTAAGGAACCTAGGTCTCATTATAAATCCAAACACGTGTTGCGGTAGTTTCATTTGATTAGAGAGATCATTGAAAGAGGAGATGTCACCCTGGAGCGTGTGGACTCCTAAGACAACATTGCAGATCCATTTACTAAAGCTTTAACACAATAGTAGTTTGATCATCACTTAGAGAAGATGGGTATTAGATACCATGACGATTGACTTTAGTGCAAGTGGGAGATTGAAAGTAGTATGTACACAAGCCAATCATATTTGATATGATGTAGCATATACTTTGTAATCTTATTCATTTACTAATAAAAGAACTGATTTTCTTAAAAGGTATTTTACATTATCTACATAGTGCTGTTATATTAAATGTGATAAACCCATAGTTTTAAGCAATGCTTTTAGATTCATGATGGTGATCATGCTAATGAGATCTAAATTCTAGATAGCTCACAAACTAAAATCGTTCCTAATCGTTGGATTACTAAAAAGGGGATTAGTGAATCCGGATAGATTAGTACATACGTTGCTTGCTCTTAGGAAGAGGATGATTGATCTCATAATCATTTGTGTGGAGACACTAAAGCAAGTATGTAGGTGCTTATTGAAGAATAAGTACACTAAACGTGGCTCGCTAAGGAATACCTAATGGAGTTTTACTCGCCTCTCAATAGGAATTCCTCTAGTGATAGTAGTACAAGTGATCCTTGGACTTGAGATCATCATAGTATCTTGTGTATGATGAGTTATACTTTGACATGTCCCTTAAGACCTTTGGGGTGTATCAAAGGATATGATTGGGTATAATAAGTTGTGCATGGAGATAGGTGAATGATCAACAAAGAATCTACCACGTCTAGTAAAAGATGTGAATGTCCTATGTGATTCGATAAATGACAACTCAGTACTCCTTGGCCAAGGTAGAATGAAATTAGAAAGGAGTTTCTAATTTGCATTATTTAGAGTTGTGCATTTGGGAATCGAAATACATATAATTAAATAAAATAAGACTTGACAGTAAATCCATGTCTTATATTTAATTGGGACATTGTATGGTAGAAGGATTGAATTGTACGGTAACTATGCACTGAAAGGTACTTTTGTGATTAATGTTGAAATCTATATTATCTGGAAAGTCGTTGATGCTAAGGGGGCTTACCCTTATTGTAGAATAAATATTATTTATTTAAATGAATTAAATAGTTTAATTTATTTATTTAAATAAGATTAGAATTATTCTAATTGATTTATTCACAATCGGTTTAATATGGAGAACCTAAAGGGTCACACCGCAAAAAGAAAAAAATATTTATTTAAAAAGTAAATGGCATAATCGTAATAATAAGTTAAGTGTATTTAATTTAATCTATAGAGATAGAATAAATTAAATAGCTTAATATTTATTATTTAATATTTTGAAAATATTAAATATAAATTAATAAGAGGAGTCTTATTATTATTATTACTATTACTATTATTTAATTCCTAATAGGGATTGAGAATTAATTAATAGAAGTACTCTCTCATGAATTCCTAATTGGATTAGGAACATAATTAATTAAATGAATTTAATTATAATAGAAATCCTAATCCTAAATAGTTTAGGGAAGGGTTATTCCTACATCTATAAATAAGAGGAGTCTTATCATAGATTATGGTTACACACTCTTGCATTAGATTGTGGAGAGTACTTTTAATTTCTATAGAGATAGAAACTAGGGTTTTGCCAACACCCATCTTCTTGAATAACTATTCTTCCTTGGTGGATCACCTCTAGAGGCCAAACACTTGGGTGGCTAACGTTGATCAAGCAAAGGAATTTAGTTAGTGGAATTCAAGGAGAACGCGAAGGAATTGGAGGTGAACTTGTACCTGAGGAAGCACGGTTCTACGACGGTATAATTTCTTAATCTCTATCTCTTTCGTTAATTGATAATTGAACACAAGGAAAGATCATGGTGATGGTTTGTATGAAAAATTTTAAAATCAGTTTTATCACGCTTCCGCTTAATTTATGTAATTTGATTACATGCTTGCGTTATATACAAACCTAACACGTAGAGTTCACTTTATGATTTGCTGGTTTAAGTCATGCCTTACGGTTTCAGTTTTAAAGGAAAGTTTTCAACTAACTGATCTACGATCATACTCATAGCACAGACTTAAAAACTTGATTTGGGTTCGACCTGGAACACTAGGTCCCTGGTTTAATGAGTTAAAACTTACAAAAGATCTCACAACAGTACATGGAGATCAAAAGTCTGATATAGAGGTCAACCTTGGTCTGTCACTCTATGGTTGTGTAACTTGGTCACACTGATACTTTTAGAACTGAACAAGGCTCAACTTAACTCGCTGGTAAGGTCATCGTTGGTAGCAGTTTATAGGTAGTCTGGACCGTGTTGTATAAAGACAACATACATAACAAGCTTAACATTTTTTATTGTTTAACTTAGAGTCCGGTCATATGAACACAGAGCACTATGCTCGAGTTCCACTTCTGATCTGACTTTATGGCTTCCACAGCCTAAGGTTTCTATGTGATCCTTTTCATTTAGTTTTAGGTCATTCTATCTCTTAACACAAATCGGCATATATCATTATAAAACATCATTTTGACATATTCTACCCGTAACTTATCATGCATTATCACACTATAACTATCTTTAGCTTAAAGAGGTCTTAAGGTTAGGGATGTACCTTCTTGAAATAAGGAACTCAGTAGCGGTTTGCTTCCTTCTCCCTTCCTAGACTCCTCTGGCTTACCGAACTGCAGAGTTCCTCTTCGATTCTCTATTTAATCTCTCCAACTCTCTATCTCTCTTTATATCGGTATTTAACAGATGATAGTAACTTTGTAAACTGAATTGGGAGCTCCTATTTATAGGAGAACTCCCATACGTATTTCATCCACACACATGTACACATACAGGTATTTAGTTTAGCACAAACTGATTTTGTCCATAATGGGTTGGCTTTGTTTAGCGGTTAAAGAAAAGTTGGTGAAAAGCTTCTACCAACCCACCTTTAGCCATGCTGCAAGTACACATTTTACCTGAACCCAAGTAACCTAGGGTGGCTGACTGTTCTTCTACTAAGTCATAGGCAATATTCAGATTATTTAGCTAGCATCCTTTAACCATTGGTTCATCTGATTATACACTTAGATGTAGACCTCAGATTTCCAGGTCAACACCCTTGGACTCTCATTCCTGGGCTTAGTGCTCTTATTCCTCTTGGGCTTAACATCAGTCCATAGCTTTGGCCTGGTGCACAATTCGTGATGCTTCTAACAATCCTGCTCACAGTACAATTAATTGGCTACTTTTAATTATCTTATTGGGCTCCATCCTAGCAAGTACTTATAGCAGTCCATTCTAAACAGATTATTTAGTACTCATATAACTTACCATTTAGACTCGGTTATAATGCTAACACCATCAACATTTAGCTCATTTATCAATACCAGCTATCTTAATGCACATTCCGCTTAATTACCGATCCTGTTATCACCCCTTATTTAATAAGACACTTACTCAATTTACCACGAATTATTATGCCACAAAAGGCTACACTTCCCAAGCTCGACTAATTCATAACCCAAGCTTGTCATACACTAAGTTCCATTTCACACCTCACATATAATTGCACATAATTATTAATAATTCTCATATCCATACATCACACATAAATACACATAATCATTATTAAATAATTCTCATTTCATTAATAAAGTCAAAAAAAAATCTCGGATATTACAAAATTATTTTAATATAATAAATTTATTTATTAAATAAAATATTTTTATTTAATAAATAACTCCCGTTTTAAATGGAAAAGATTTTTGGTTAATACATTATTATATTTAATGTTAACCTTAGTTTGAATAATATGTTAATTGAATTATATTATATACCTTATGTATGGTATGGTATAGTCAATATATGTATGTATTAGTAGTATGTACTAAGTGTGCTAACCAAGTATATTAAGAGATGAATTAGTAAATAAGAAGTTGGAGCTGGCAAGCTATAATATTCCTAGACCCAAAACCTCAGCCAAGTCTAAAACATGCAGAGCAAGAATGTTGAGTAGGCAGCAAGTGATGTAAGGAGCAAGTCTGATTTCGTGAAGAGCAAGATCAATCCATCTATAAAACATAAATTCAGATATCTTAATTCCTTCTTTCCTCTGTTCACCCAAATTCCTAAGTCCCATATTAATATGAAGTCTGTAAATGCTTGAGACTAAGTTAGCAATTGTTACTAAGGAAGGATACAAAGCAAATAAGAAGAAATGAAGTTGGAAACAGTGACTGAAGAAAGAAATCCTAATCAAAGGTAACTTATTTTCTTAAAGCCATGAATATAGAAATTGGGATGGGTTTGTTAATTAATGTTGGTACTTATTTTGAGTTTTGTGGCTATGTGAACTATTTGGATTAAGTTAGTAGATATGCAAAGGATTTCTAAGAAGTCTAGGATTGAATATGCCCAATTAACCTTGATTTCTGAAGTTCAAACTTGAATCCACAAGTTATATGTTAAAATGCCCAAATGATTATCTATTTTGGAAATTTAGAATTTAATTGATATAAGAAGTAATTGATAATGTGGAGTGGTATAAATTATGTTTCTAAGTGATCTGAAATGGCAATATAGTGTATATGAAACATTGAAAGTGATTTGGGCTTTGAATGATAAGGTTCTTGATGAGTAGGTTTTTAACCTACGAGTTTGATATGTCTATGGCTTAGTTCTTTACTTATTTTTAAGTGTTTTTGGTATCTTTTATTTGCTTTTATGTTGCTTTTGTAGGTCATGGATGTCTGTGGATTGAAAAGAAGAAAATTGGCTGGGTACAGGGCATTCTCGCCGGGGCGGAAGCTGGCCGGGGCGAGAACTTTTGCCTTGAACTTCTCGCCGGGGCGAGGAAGCGGCAGATGGGAATCCTGATTTTGCTGGAATGCTGTATACTTTGGAAAGATGATAGTGATCAAGGACTCTTGCTATTGAGGGACAGAAGGAGGATATAAATAGAACATCAAGACTTGGATTAATACACAGACTTATTCAGAGATTGAACTTTCAGAGCTAAGCAAGGAGATTGGAGGACAAGTCAAGCATCGTGAGAAGTTCAGATTGGAGAGCTAGAGATTATACTGGGTTTTCTTTTAATCTTTATCCTCTGATTTGTAATTAATTATGATGACTTATTTTGGTATTCTAGTTTTAATTGCTAGTATGAACTAAATTCTTAGTTAAGGCTACAATGGAACCAGTTATAATTATGAGTTGATTATCTACTTAATTTCAATTGTTCAATTCGATGGGAGTTGTCTATCTTATTTTATGCTTGTTGATTAATTGTTTGGCTGACAATTAGCGGGTTACCTTAGATGAATTCGGGAGATGAAATCTAGGGTTAGAACTGGATAAGATAGCGTGTAATCTTAATTATTTGCATGTGTTGAATAATTAGATTTGTGAAGTGAATAGGGATATCTCTTTGCTGCATGTAACAATTGGAAATTGGAACTTAATGAGTTTAATCCTTTAACTTTGCATAGGAATATCGTAGAGTAATTGGAATAGATAGATTTATTTGATCACTTGGAAAAGGGCTTATATGTAACGAATGCAATTTTTGTGATTGAATAAAAATATTTATTGAATTATATAAATATTTTTATTAATTTATTGAGCTAAATAAATAATTTATTAAGTTTTTGTGAAATGGGTATATGTTAAGTTTAATAATGTTAAATGTTAATTTGAGTGTGATTTGTTATGTTTATTCTAATTTAATTTAATAATTAAATTAGATGATGAAAAGGTTTATTTGAATAAATGATTTATTTGAATAATATAATTCATTTGGTGTTATGGTTATTTGTTAAATAAATTTATTATTTAAGTTAGTAAGGTTTAATTGAATTTATTTAATAATAAGTTCAATAAAATTAGAAGTGTGATAATTAAAACTATATAGTATAATGGATTATTAAAATAAATGGAAAAGAGTTTTTATTTCCATCAAACCAAACAAGGCCTTATGACCTTTGGTTGGAAATAAAGAGTTATTTTATTTGTAATTGCCAAACATAGCCTTATGGCTTTTGAATTATGTAACTGATGATTTTTAAAATTAAAATATGTGATTATGTTTCATCAGTTTTTATTTGAAGGTTGAATACGTTAAGTAAGAAGTGTTCATCAGTTGCTAAAAAAAAAAACAGAGTTCTATCAAGGTGAGAATAGAGAGAAAATTGAGAGTAAGAGAGTTTTGTTGATTGAGAGAATCAAGAAGAAAAGGGAAACTAAGAATCATATATAGCTTGAAGGTATAATTCTTTTAGTTTTGTTCTTCATTATATTCTTATTATTTTACTTCTCTGTATATGATTTCTACTTCACTGTATATGAATTTATATGCTAAATACATGAATTACTTGGTTATAATTGTTAGTAAGCATGTATTAGAGATTATGTGATGATTATAAACTAATTTGAAAGATTTAATTCATGAAAGCATGATTTAGAATGAAGTCTTTGTTTTTACAGAGTCTTATTTCATGTATGGCATATATATATGATAATTGATGTTCAATTAGATTAGTAATCGGTAAATTGACTTTTGATTGTGTTAATACGATGAAAAACGAAAAGAATGTAATTTGAATGGATTAAAATGATTGAAAGATGAGTTTACAGTGGTTGATTTTATTAAAATAGCTAAAACATGAATATTTGGTTTTAACAGAGAATTTTTGGTTCAATTTGGTTGGTTATGTGTATTAGAATGGTTATAATGTTTAGAAGCATGATGGGTAATTGTTTTATATCATATTTGATGTCTGGGTATATTTAATTTGTATATTAGATGGTAGAATTCGGAAAATTTGGCCAAATTTGGCCTAAGTTTTCACTGGTTCGCGAGCTGGGGAAGACGACTGCCGAGTCTCTCGCCCCGGCGAGAAAAATGCAAAGGAATCTTCGCCCCGACGAACTTTTTGTATAGTGAATTCTCGCCCCGGCGAGGTCTCGCCCCGACGAGGTCTCGCCCCGGCGAGAGTTTTGTTCAGGGAATTCCCGCCCCGGCGAGGAACAGTAACTGAAATATTTTTATTTTTATTTTATTATGATGTTGTGTACATGATTAAAATTTAAATTAAAGTATTTAATGATAAATAAGATGCTATAATGAGTGGTAATCAAAATGAATATCAAATGACATTTGATATATTAAGTGAAATAGGATAAGAATAAATCCTAAAGTGTGTATAATGTTCTATAGCTAATCACTGTTACTATTTTATAATCAAAATGTATAGGGTGATTAAGGAACGTGCATTGTTTAAATCTGTAATCTACGCACGAGGCAAGTTTTCCTATCTCAAACTTGTTATTTCACTTAAAGCGAGTTTAATATCATTGAGCAAGAATATTTACCTTAGCTTATTGTTATTCAAGCAAGGTTGTTGTCATGATTAAATGCTAAAGCTTTATTCCAGTTGTTTATTGTTCGATCATTGATCGTTATTCAAACTTTGAACATAATTTCTATTGTTTGACTTTATTGACGAATTAGACTAGCAAACCCTTATTGATTCAGCTAGTCCTTAGTTGATGAGCGATTTCAAAGACTTAGAATATTTTCTATTCTTGTTCCAAGCCAATTTTCTTTTGGTATGGATTCAGACGATAAACTGAGATGAACAACCCTAATATAGGGGATTACTTACGCGACAGCGTTAAAATGTTTGTGTACAATACATTGTACAAATGGCTGATCCCCCTGAGTACGAGATGTTGGTCCATAGTCTATATGACTGTTAAAGGTTACAGTAGAAATACTTGTTAACCTAGGACATAGTTCGAGGTCTTGTGACCCTCAGATATAATTTCTAAATCTTGAAATCTATTTTTCCTTGAATCAAATATTCTAACGAGCTTTTAGACTTTGATCATTTATTGACTGAGATTCAGAAAATTATTATCCCTCAGTTGAAGTCCATTTCATTTAAATATTATTGTTATCGTACTTGTGAGCAATTATTTGCTCACTCTTGCACTAATCATTGCAGCTAAGCCAGAAAAGCAGGACGAGCCATCCACGAGTAAAGGCAAGGGCAAGATGCCAAAGTAGCAAGAGATTTGTTGTCTATTTGATGTTTATTTGTATCAAAGACTTGTTTAAAATTATGTTTTATTCCGCATTGATGTATTAAGGTTAAGATAACCTGGGATTTGATTGTTTAATAGTTTGGTGATGTAGCTCATTTTGGGTAGATGTTTCTTTAAGTTTATTTAATTGTTCTTAATTATGGGTAGTTAAATGTGAATGAATGAGATAGTGAACACCAAATCTGTGGGAATTAAGTACCTGGATTTGGGGGTGTCACATTATAAATGCAATTGAATTTCTGTTAACAACTCCATTGAAGTGAATAATTGGAAGATATAGATAGACTGGTTTATGATAAATAACTGGGGATATTGTAGTCTTAATCATCTTAAATCTGAATTTCAACCTTTGAATTACTTGTTAGTGTTAGTTTAATTTCAATTATTACCAATTAAAAACCCAAATTGTGATTGTTTAATAGAATAGGCATAATTTAGATTGACAATTGGAGATTAATAACATAGTAATTCATGTGGGTTGGACACTCTCTCTTATCACTTTATTACTTATTGATCGTGTATACTTGTACGTAATTGTCGATTGTGAAATCGGGCAACAAGTTTTTGGCGCCGTTGCCGGGGAATTATTTGTGTTTATAATTTTCAATATCAATTTAATTAAGTATGTTTTAGTTAAGCAAACTTAATTTTCTTTTGTTTCTTGTTTAGGTGTCTTTTGATTCGTTTATGCAAACGCGATCAAAACAACCGGAACTCGTGCAGTGTGAGGATAATCTTGAGAACAAGCTTCGTCAGTTGAGAAAATTCTGTCAGGAGACACTTGAGAAAGAGAAAATGGCTAACGAAGAACAGAAATCATTGAGGGAATATGCTATGCCTAAAATAGACGAGATCAAATCGAGCATCACGAGACCAGTCATCACCGCTAATTCCTTCGAAATCAAGCCGGGAACAATTTATATGCTTCAGAATGCGGTATAGTTTGGGGGTTTAGCCAACGATGATCCAAATGAACACTTGGTTAGTTTCCTGGAGATTTGTGATACCTTCAAATATCCCAATGTGACAGATGATGCAGTGAGATTACGTCTATTTCCGTTCACACTGAGAGATAAAGCAAAGAGCTGGTTGCACTCACTTCCGCCAGGGTCCATCACAACGTGGGATGATCTAGCTCAGAAATTCCTAGCGAAATTTTTCCCGCCAGCTAAGTCGGCTAAGTTGTGAAACGAGATTTCTACATTTTGGCAACAGCATGGAGAGTCACTATACGAGGCTTGGGAAAGGTTCAAGGAGTTATTGAGAAAATGTCCACATCATGGGCTACCCAAGTGGCTACAAGTTCAGACATTCTACAATGGACTGAATAATGACACTCCAACATGCATTGATGCAGCTGCAGGAGGAGCACTTATGGATAAAAAGTTTGATGAAGCTTACACTTTGTTAGAGACTATGGCTGCAAATAATTATCAATGGCTGACTTCCAGACTGAATCAACAAAAGGTAGCTGGAGTTTTGGAAGTAGATACGGTCACAACACTAACAGCTCAGATGGCAGCCATGTCTAAGCGGATTGAAGCTTTGGCAGAATCGAAAGTCCAACAAGTAGCCTATGTGTGTGAGCTTTGTGCAGGTGCACATCCGACGGAGTATTGTGCCATTAATCCAGAATCGGTACAGTTCATGGGGAGTTATAACAGACAGCAACAGCCATACCAAAATGCATATAATCTGGGGTGGAAGAATCATCCGGGTTTCTCATGGAGCAATAACACTCAGGTTCAAAATCCAGCTCCTAGAACTCAGAATCCCCTAGGTTTTCAGAACCAAGCTCCACAACATGCGGAAAGAAAGCCGAATTTAGAAGAATCATTGGCAAGGTTTATCACAGCATCTGAGAAAAGAATGAATGATCAAGATAAGTTGCTAACTCAGGTAGATTTGAACGTGAAGAGCCAGGCAGTGTCAATTAGGAACTTGGAAAATCAGCTGGGACAATTGGCTCACGTCTTGAATACTCGACCACAAGGAGCACTTCCAAGCGATACAGAGGTCAACCCAAGAACGGAAGGAAAGGAACAGTGTAAGGCTGTCACCTTAAGGAGTGGTAAAGAGCTGCCCGATGCAGTTAAAGGAAATTCTAAACCAAAAATAGTTATGGAGAACGAGGATGAGGAAGCCCCGGTGAAAAGTAAGGTGAATGAATCAGAAATGGTGAAGGATACAGGTTTGGAGGTAAAGTCAAAGGAACTTAAGCCAGATAGTGTAGTGCCTCCCGTACCATTCCCTCAAAGATTGCAGAAAGCCAAGCTAGACAACCAATTTTCCAGATTTTTGGATGTTTTCAAGAAACTACACATTAATATACCGTTTGCAGAAGCCCTAGAACAGATGCCCAGTTATGCAAAGTTTATGAAGGATGTTTTGTCAAAGAAAAGGAAATTGAGTGAATTCGAAACGGTGGCACTTACCGAGGAGTGCAGTGCAATTTTGCAAAACAAGTTGCCACCTAAACTAAAGGATCCAGGAAGCTTCACTATCCCTTATGTAATTGGTAACCAATTCTCTGGAATAGCATTGTGTGACTTAGGAGCTAGTATCAATTTAATGCCGTTATCAGTTTACACTCAGCTTGGGCTAAAGGCACCAAAACCGATAAACATCAGCTTGCAGTTGGCAGACAGATCAGTGACATATCCGAGGGGTATTGTGGAAGATATTTTGGTTAAAGTCGATAAATTTATCTTCCAGGCTGATTTCATTGTTTTGGATTACGAAGAGGATAAGGAAATTCCCATCATTTTAGGTCGTCCATTCTTAGCAACAGGGAGAACATTGATAGATGTACAGAAAGGTGAATTGACAATGAGAGTTCAAGATCAGGAAGTCACCTTTAATGTGTTTAAATCGATGAACTTCCCTAAGGAGGGCGAGGAATGCTTACGGATAGACCTGCTTGATGAAATCGTGAATGAACAAACCATGGCAATTATTGTTGAAGATCCATTAGAAGCTGCTCTGGTTGGGATAAATACTTTTGATGATCCAGATGAGTGGGATTATGTCAAGGTTCTAGACTCATTACCGATTCCTCGAAAATTTAGCAGGCAATTTGATGTACTTGACCGGCCGAACGAAGGAGAAAAGAGGTCCAAACCGTCTGTGGAAGAGCCACCTGTGCTTGAACTCAAACCCCTTCCATCTCATTTACGGTATGCTTACTTGGGAGACTCGGACACACTACCAGTAATAGTTTCTGCGCATTTGAATGAATCTCAAGAAGAAAAACTATTAAGGGTTTTGCGTGAGCATAAAACAGCAATTGGGTGGACAATAGCAGACATCAAGGGAATCAGTCCGTCGTTTTGCATGCATAAAATTCTACTTGAAGAATGAGCAAAACCGGTCATTGAGCAACAAAGAAGATTGAATCCGATTATGAAAGACGTGGTGAAGAAGGAAATTATTAAGTAGTTAGACGCCGGTATTATCTATCCAATTTCAGATAGTGCTTGGGTAAGTCCCGTACAATGTGTGCCTAAAAAGGGAGGAATGACAGTGGTTGAGAATGAAAACAATGAACTCATTCCTACAAGAACAGTTACAGGTTGGAGAGTGTGTATGGATTACCGCAAGTTGAACAAAGCTACGCGCAAGGATCACTTTTCTTTGCCATTTATTGATCAGATGTTGGATAGGTTTTCCGGTCATCAGTTCTATTTCCTTCTCGATGGATACTCAGGATATAACCAGATAGTGATAGCTCCGGAGGATCAAGAGAAAACAACTTTTACATGTCCTTATGGAACGTTTGCATTCCGGATAATGTCGTTCGGGTTGTGTAATGCACCGGCTACATTCCAACGATGCATGATGGCTATCTTCTCGGATATGGTTGAACAAAATTTGGAGGTATTCATGGATGACTTCTCTGTATTCGGTGATAGTTTTGACTTGTGTCTTAATAATCTCATCTTAGTACTGCAGCGTTGTGTGGAGACGAATCTGGTGCTTAATTGGGAAAAGTGCCACTTTATGGTGCGAGAAGGGATTATTCTAGGGCACAAAGTCTCCGACGCAGGTCTAGAGGTGGATAGGGCAAAGATCGAAACCATTGAAAAGCTACCTCCACCGACATCTGTAAAAGGCATTAGAAGTTTTCTCGGACATGCAGGATTCTACCGTCGATTCATCAAGGATTTCTCAAAAATTTCAAAACCATTGTGTTCACTCCTTGAGAAAGATGTTCCCTTTAAGATGGATCAAGCTTGCATCGAAGCCTTTGAAGTGGTGAAAAAGAAGTTAATCACAGCCCCGATCATAGTTGCTCCCGATTGGACTTTGCCTTTTGAGTTGATGTGTGACGCAAGTGATTATGCAGTGGGAGCTGTGTTGGGTCAGCGAAGGGACAAGGTTTTTCACACCATCTACTACTCAAGTAAGACACTCACAGAAGCTCAATTAAATTATACTACTACAGAGAAAGAGTTGCTTGCAGTAGTATTTGCCTTTGACAAGTTTCGAGCATATCTGATTGGAACCAAGGTGATTGTCTACACTGATCATGCAACTATCAAATACTTTATTGCAAAGAAGGATGCCAAACCTAGGTTGATTCGATGGGTCCTCTTGTTACAAGAATTTGACTTGGAGATTCGAGATAGGAAAGGTACAGAGAATCAAGTGGCTGATCATCTTTCAAGGTTAGAGAATGCCGACATGCAGAAAAAGAATGATGTGGTAATCAATGAGTCGTTTCCAGATGAACAATTGTTTGGTATCAACACCGAAGTCCTTTGGTATGCTGATTATGTGAATTTCCTAGTCAGTAATGTTCTTCCGCAAGATTTCACTTTTCAGCAAAGAAAGAAATTTCTCCATGATGCCAAACAGTACTTTTGGGATGAGCCATTCCTCTTCAAAACTTGCGCAGGTCAAATGATTCGACGTTGTGTGCCACAGGAAGAAATGGAGAGTATATTGACTCATTGCCATTCGTCAGATTATGGAGGCCATTATGGAGGAGAAAGAACTGCAGCAAAGGTGTTACAGTCGGGATTTTTCCAGCCTTCGTTGTTCAAGGACGCCCATCTCTTTGTGCTTAAGTGTGATAGATGTCAACGGGTTGGAAATATCTCGAAGCAGCACAAAATGCCTCTCAACACCATCCTTGAGGTTGAACTATTTGATGTTTGGGGTATTGACTTTATGGGGCCGTTTTCGTCATCATTCAACAATCAATACATACTTTGGGTGGTGGATTACATGTCAAAATGGGTCGAAGCACTTGCATTACCCACCAATGATGCCAAAGTGGTTCTACGGTTCCTGCACAAGAATATCTTTACTAGATTCGGTACACCAAGAGCCATAATCAGTGACGAAGGTACTCATTTTTGTAACAAGCAGTTCACTAAGTTGTTAGCTAAGTACGGAGTCAAACACCGGATTGCTACGGCTTATCATCCCCAAATGAATGGCCAAGCAGAGGTATCGAATCGGGAAATTAAGCAAATTCTGGAGAAAGTGGTAAACCCGACTCGTAAGGACTGGGCAATGAAACTAGACGATGCTTTATGGGCATATCGCACTGCTTATAAGAATCCCATCAGAATATCGCCGTATCGTATGGTTTATGGGAAAGCATGTCATTTACCGGTCGAACTTGAGCATAAGGCCTATTGGGCAATTCAAAAGTTGAACCTTGATCTTTAAGCCGCTGGTGAGAAAAGGTTGCTCCAATTGAACGAGATGGAGGAGTTTCGTCATCATGCCTATAAGAATGCCAAGCTATACAAAGAAAAAATCAAAAGGTGGCATGACAAACGGATATTGGATCGGAAGTTCGAGTCGGGACAAGTTGTGCTATTATTCAACTCCAGACTGCGTTTATTTCCTAGAAAACTGAAGTCTAGATGGTCAGGCCCTTTCATTATCACTGTTGTAAGTTCTCACGGGGCAATTGAAATCGAAGAACCGGATTCAAAGCGCACATTTAAAGTCAACGGTCAACGACTCAAACATTACTAGGGAGGCGATGTGAATCGACAAATATCAGTGATTCACCTTTTTGCTCCCGATCAAGCTGAAGCCTAATACTGCTGAGAAAGTCGGGCTGACGACTATAAACCAAGCAATTAGTATAGTTAATATTTTTTTTAAGGAGTAGTTTCAGTGTTTCTGTTTGAATTTGGTCTTCAATCTTCCGTGTGTAACTCATTTATGTTGTAATCATTGAAACAGGGATACAGTCTATGGGAATGCTTTAGAAGGAGGAAACATGTTCATTGGGATGGTACAAGAGAAGACAAGAGGATCAAGAGGGAAAAGCAGGAAAAAAATTTCAAGTCTGAGGATTCTCGCCCCGGCGAGAAAATTGCACTAAGGTTTCTCGCCCCGGCGAGAACCTCTCTATTGAAGCACGCCCCGACCTGGATTTTTCTCGCCCTAGTCCCAACCTCTCTGCCGATTCTCGCCCCGACGAGGTTCATAAGCTTATTTTCTCGCCCCGGCGAGAATTGCGAAATCAGTTTTTAAAATCCGATTCTAATTTGATTTTTAACATTCCAACTCCCATGCAAATTCTCCAAAACACTATTTCTCCTTCTCCAATACCAACCCAACCCGAATCCTTCCAATTTCACTTCTAATTTCTTCCCAATTTTTTTCCATACTTGAATTCCTACGCAAACCCTAAATCATACCACTATAAAGACAAACCCCAGCCTCTGTCTAAACCATCTCTCATTCAATAGAAGGAATACTCTGTGGTTTTCAAGATTTCTATTTGCTTTATCGTTGCATGCAAGTATTCTAGGGTTTGCTCCTCAGATCTATTCCATTGGATTGTGCTTCTATCACTTCGGAGTTAGAAAAGTTGGAGTTTGGGGGGAATTGTTATCGCGTAGCAGATTGTAGTGTTTGGGTTGCTTGTCAAAAGATCAATCATGGCTCCAAAGAGGCATCGTGGTGAGGGATCATCGTCTACTCCATCCAGGCACTTTGATCGAAGAAAGTTTGTCAGTACAGAGGCGGCTAATAGGTATGAATCGTATACATCGGGTAAAGCTCTAACTCCCGAGCGCGGTCTCACGCCTGATGAAGTGGTTGATGAGGACGCGGCACCATGTGAGGTTACAATATGGGGCAAGACAGTTTCCTTCAGCTCCCAAACGATCAATGTGTATTACAACTTGAGGCCTGATTTACGTTGCCGATACACTCGATTCCTTGGGGAGGGGCCTAATGTGGAGAAGGTAGTTACTGACTTATGCAGGCCTGGGACGACATGGATATCTAGAGGGCCATGTGCTGCACCTATGTTCCATAGCAAGGACTTGAGTTGGTATGGTAAGGTCTGGTATGCCTTCCTTTCGGCTAAACTAATGCCATCACAACACGTGAGTGATGTACCCAAGGAGAAAGCTTTACTATTATATGCTATTGTGACGGGGATTGTGATCAATGTGGGTCAGCTGATTGAGGCGTCGATTCGCCGCACTTTACGGACTTTGCATAGTCAGGGTGGTTTACCACACCCTTCGTTGATATGTGGGTTGTGTCTTCGTGCGGGAGTCCGTTGGGGAGCTGAGGAGGCTTTGCAGCAGCCCTTACTACTTTTGGATCACCGTTTGATTGCACGCTATACGGAATGGGAAGGCGGTGAGTCACATCCTCGTGGTATGGGTTACATAGTTCATTCTCCTCCTGCTGAAGAAGCACATGAGTCTGATGATGATGAGGGAGCGGGTCCTTCGGTAGGTCCTTCCACTTCTATTGGGCCAAGGAAAGCCAAGTTCAGCCTCCAGTTTCGAGAGTTACAGTGTCTTATTGATCCCATCATAAGACCATATTGAGGCAGAACCAGCGATTGGCGGATCGGCAGGAGCATATGTATGCGTACCAGCAGAGTTGAACCCACACCATGGCAAACATGTACTCTAATATGCAGCCGATGATGGATCCTGTTCAGTTTCCCGCAGCCCAGCCATTGCCAGTTTTTCCACCACCGTCCCCAAATGACAATGATGAGTTCGAGCCTACTGCTTGAACTGCTAGGGGAGTCCTCTGTTCTTAAATTTCTTTATTCTTTTCACAATGAGGACATTGTTTCGTTTGAGTTTGGGGGGGGGGTGTGATTGCATATTTGCATGTTTAGTTGCATAGCATCTTTAGTTTTAGTTGCATGAGTTTTAGTTTAGCCTAGTTTTTACTCGTTGTTTATGTATTTGAAAAAAAAAACCCCAAAAATCCAAAAATTTAGTAGCATAGGATCATATGATTTTGCATTTAGAGGTATTCAAGCAATGCATTTATGGAAGTCATTTAGGGATGGCCAATGATGAAATTTGATTAGTTCTACTATAGTTTAATGGGATGGATACTTTTTGTTAAATCTGGAGTTTAACTGTTTTAGTTGTGGTTATTTGAGACCCTTGGTTTTTACTTGTTCACGAATGTGTATTAACGTAATTAGGAGTTGATTCTTCTTTGGTGTATTACATGCTTATATGTAGATATAGACTGTTATCACTTGTTGGATCTAAAAAAGAAAATCGAAGAAAAAAAATGAAAAATGAAATTTTTTTTGAATAAATACTACTTCGATGTCTGTCTAAGTGTAAGAAAACTATGAATTAATGAATATAGACAGATAAGAGCAGGTCTTGACTAAGTTTGTCTTTGTGGCCGGTGTCATTTGAATGAGTATACCCTTAGGAGATGTTTTTACACTCAGCGCCCTAAAATCGTCTGGTTTGGGAGTCGTTGGTTGAAAGTTCGCTACACGGGTGGCACTGAATAGCCTAATAAAGATGAACATTGCACTAGTCGGGATATATGACGAGATGGAGCGTAAAACGCACTCGTTAAAGAAAAAGAGAAAAACTGAGAAGACAAGTGAATAGCAAGTTGAGCTTAAAAGTAAAATCTGTGAATTTGTCTCTTTTTGAGCATTGTGATACTTAGAGTTGGATTCATACTCTGATTGGTTTAATATATGTTGCATACTTATGGAAGGGTTGAGAGTGATTCATAATTGCTAATAGTTGGCTCTTGGATAGTGTGAGGTTGAAATTCTGTTGAATTGGTAGTTACTGATTTCTGAGGCCAGATTTTTATGATGTCTGTTAAGTAATTGCTAGAGTATGGTTAGTTATGCATTTGCATCCATGTTGGTAGTTAGCTTAGATGTGATTTTGGTTTGTTTTGTGTTTTGCTTGAGGACAAGCAAAGTTTTGAGTTTAGGGGTATTTGATGAGTAGGTTTTTAACCTACGAGTTTGATATGTCTATGGCTTAATTCTTTACTTATTTTTAAGTGTTTTTGGTATCTTTTATTTGCTTTCATGTTGCTTTTATAGGTCATGGATGGCTGTGGATTGAAAAGAAGAAAATTGGCTGGGTGCAGGGCATTCTCGCCGGGGCGAGAACTCGTGCGTTATATTTCTCGTCGGGGCGGAAGCTGGCCGAGGCGAGAACTTTTGCCTTGAACTTCTCGCCGGGGCGAGGAAGCGGCAGATGGGAATCCTGATTTTGCTGGAATCCTGTTACTTTGGAAAGATGATAGTGATCAAGGACTCTTGCTATTGAGGGACAAAAAGAGGATATAAATAGAACATCAAGACTTGGATTAATACACAGACTTATTTAGAGATTGAACTTTCAGAGCTAAGCAAGGAGATTGGAGGACAAGTCAAGCATCGTGAGAAGTTCAGATTGGAGAGCTAGAGATTATACTGAGTTTTCTTTTAATCTTTATCCTCTGATTTGTAATTAATTATGATGACTTATTTTGGTATTCTAGTTTTAATTGCTAGTATGAACTAAATTCTTAGTTAAGGCTACAATGGAACCATTTATATTATGAGTTGATTATCTACTTAATTTCAATTGTTCAATTCGATGGGAGTTGTCTATCTTATTTTATGCTTGTTGATTAATTGTTTGGCCGACAATTAGCGGGTTACCTTAGATGAATTCGGGAGATGAAATCTAGGGTTAGAACTAGATAAGATAGCGTGTAATCTTAATTATTTGCATGTGTTGAATAATTAGATTTGTGAAGTGAATAGGGATATCTCTTTGCTGCATGTAACAATTGGAAATTGGAACTTAATGAGTTTAATCCTTTAACTTTGCATAGGAATATCGTAGAGTAATTGGAATAGATAGATTTATTTGATCACTTGGAAAAGGGCTTATAAATGCAATTGAATTTCTGTTAACAACTCCATTGAAGTGAATAATTGGAAGATATAGATAGATTGGTTTATGATAAATAACTGGGGATATTGTAGTCTTAATCATCTTAAATCTGAATTTCAACCTTTGAATTACTTGTTAGTGTTAGTTTAATTTCAATTATTACCAATTAAAAACCCAAATGTGATTGTTTAATAGAATAGGCATAATTTAGATTGACAATTGGAGATTAATAACATAGTAATTCCTGTGGGTTCGACACTCTTTCTTATCACTTTATTATTTGTTGATCGTGTATACTTGCACTTAATTGTCGATTGTGAAATCGGGCAACAGTTCTGTAGAAGCAGAGCCTTATTTTTAGTTTGTCCCGAAGTGGTGCGGTCGCGCCACTTCACCGGTCAAAACCAGCACGGCCGCACTGGTCCCCAAAAGTGAAAACTGATTTCTTTGGTCTTCTGAACTTTTAGGCAAGTGTATTATGATCCTTTAAGTATGAAAGTGAGTCTAAAGCCATGACCTAATAAGTTTTGCAAGAAATGAATTGCTTGAACATGTCCTACAAATTTTCAAAAAGAAAACTATATTACTTTTGAATATAAACTTGATGCAAGCTAGTGTGGTGTCAATTTTGATGTGGAATTTCTGTGTTAGTCTAGCATGTTGTAAAGTAATCAAGTTTAGTAAAATCTCATTTCTGGGCAGGGCAGGGAGTCGTGCGGCCGCACCACTCCCAAGCTTAAATGCAGCGCGACCGCGCCATACTGCAGAACTGAAATTGTGACGCCCCCAATTTCGGGTCTCAAACACCCGGATTTGGTCATTACGATCCAATACAACCATTCACCACTAAACAACATACAATAACTAAATGCGGAATAAAACAAACGTATGTCGTTCATTTAAAAGGTGTTACTAGTCCCAAGATACGAAAACCTGAATACGGGAATACAAATTTACCCTAATACAGTACTTTAAGGTTTAAATAACAATAGAAATCCTTAACTATGCCTGAAACAAAATACAGACACTAGGAGACTAATACTTCATCTTTTCCTTGCCCTTATCTTTTCCTGAGGTCTGGAGCTTAACTGCAATAAGGTTCATGATATAACAAGGGTGAGCAACTAGTTTGCCCAGCAAGTTTAAATAACGGCAAGAAATGATATATATCATGAATGAAAGAGATATCTGGAAACGATTCAACAATGAGAATAACAAAAGCAAGAACAATAATTGCTTCTTAAAATAGACGATAGTCAACATAGACCATGAACAATAAACTTCCAATGGAATCAATAGCTAATTTGATCCTTTGGTTACTGGCTCAGAAATACGTACTCGAGGGGATCAGCCTCTAGTACAATATGTGTATGCATAACATTTAATTTCTGTTCTTGTATCTTACATTTAGATACATGGGGTACTCCCCTATAATAAAAAGGGTGTTCACTTTAGTCTAAGAATCTATACCATCAATTGACATGGATAGCTTTTATAAAATTTCATGCAATTGTCTGACCGAACGAAGGTTCAGACTCAATCTTAAACATTTCATGAATTATAGAACTTCGAATAATGTACAAGTCCAAGACTGTGTGAACTCAAGTGCACCAAGTGCGAGTATCAATAAATATCACAGATGTGGAATAATTGTAAAGAAATTTAAACCACTTAGAGCATGCTTGGAAATAAGGTTCAAGCTTAAACAAATAACTTGCAATACAATAATATCCTGCTCGAATATAATTTGAGTAAGGTTAAGGAACTTGCTCAATAAAATAGAGAACTTGCTCAATGTAAAAGTTGAGTAAGATGGAACTTGCCTGTTTGCTCAGCTACAATAATCTAGCTTTATACGACTCTCTTCAATGGACCTAACATTAACCACGTTGATCTATTAATTAGCACCGCATATAACAGCATATGGATACGCTTACTTATGTTATCTATTTGACACACAAGTCAACCACATAGCGTACATAGTTTAATAAACTATCATTACTTCTATAAGACATTAATGAACCTCGGATATTCGATTAATAGTATTTTCTTAAGTGTTAAACACTGATTAAACCTTTAAACAATTTATTCATGTGTCATCTAAATTCTCTTTATTATATTGATTCTATCTTTATTTAATTACTATTTAATCTTAATTAAATAAAAATCAATTATCTGCCTTTAGTTATTCATAAATAATAACTAACTTTGTTTATTTATTATTCAAAATTAATAATAAATGATTTCACTATTAACCTCGTTCGCTTAGTGATTATCTAATAGTAATCGAATAATAATCAACTAATTATCCTTATTTAACATTAATTAAACAATGTCTAATTATTTATCCTTACTTATTATTTAATATTAATTAAATAATAAATAATTAATTTAACTGCATTTATACATAATTATTATTTAATATTGATTAAATAATAATTAACTAATTATTAATTAACATTACTTAAATAAGAATTATTAATTCTTTATTATTAATTAAATTAAAATTATTAATATTTAAATTGCACGACCCGAACCGATCTGGTCTGACCGACCTGACCTAGGCCTGACACGGCATTGGCACTGCGACGCCAGGATTAGAACTGGACTTCACGCTGCGGCATGAGTCCCATCCTGGTTCTGGCCCGGTGCTGACGCTGCGGCGTGAGATTAAGCAGCAAGCTTGATGCTGCGGCGTCACGACCCTTAGGCGTGACGCTGCGGCATGACGTTGCAGCGTGACGCTACCACTGCGGCGCCAAACCCCTTAATCGCAACGCTGCGGCGTCATTGGCTGATGCTGTGGCGTGACGATCCAGAGTCGTCTTCTCCGTTTCGTTCCAGTAGCTTTCTTTGAATTTTAAGGATCAAAATCATTCTACCTACCATTTGTACTCAATATTAACCGCATATTATTGTCAATAATAAGTTTTATATACCCAATTGGAGCAATTAATCACAAGCGTGATACATAGCATCTGCAACAAGGTTTATTGTAACTGGGGCTTACCTTCTGCTCGTTGTTCTTCTCTTTCTTTCGTTATAGATAATGTAATCAGAGATCATTCGCATACACTCCCCCCTTCAAATAGCCCTTCCCAGCATTACTGGAGTGCTGTCGCAAGCACCCAAAAATAAAATCTTACTGCAAAAGATATTAATGTAGTAGTGCAAGTAAGAGTCGATCCCACAAAGAATGATTAGTCTAAATTTATACTTTGTAAACCAAAAGGGGGGGTTGGAATTTTATTTAACTAATTAACTAAAACAAAATAAGAATAAAATAAAGATTTTAGTTCTTTCGTTCAATATCACTTTATCATAGTAATATTTATCCTTCAATGAAATTAATAGCCCTAGGTAGCAACAAGCTCTACTACCCGAAACTCCCCTTAGATTATCACTTAATGAAACAACCTCTTCACAAGATTCTAACCATTATACAACCTAGAACAAGCTCTCTACATTTAATATAATAGTAGCATTAAGATCTAGGGAATTAGACTATTCCAAGCAATAATCACACAAGCTCAGATTATTTAACCTGTCTTCCAATAATCATAGCAATACTTAAAAGCTTGACCACAATCATGTATCACTAATTGCTACTAATGGTTAGGAAGAATATCAATTACACGTAATACTATCCCTTGATCTAGCAGATGATATCAGTTAACCAATTTAATCCTGCAGAAACTAAATTAGTTAAGCCAAATAACATTCAATAGTTAAAACGGATTATCAAGAATGAACTTCATGTAAGAAGGAATGAATAGTGTAAATAAAGTTCGATATCCCTTTGGAACTAAATAAAAGAAATGAGAAGAGTTCATAGCAAATATGCAAAATATAATTTACAAGATATTCAACAACAATAATGGAATATAAAAATAAAGGAAGAGTTTAGAGAAGAAAAATGGTGTTTTGATATCCGACTGTCACTTCGGATCACAATCTTCAATCTCCAAGCTTTCGCCTTCGATTCTAGGCTTCTATAAGTGTTGATCTCTTGTTTGCTCTTGAACTATAAAAATTGAGAGGAGATTAGCCTCCTCCTGAAGGTCTACTTCCTCTCCCTACTCCTATACTAACAAACTAATGTGGAGAATGGATACAAGGAATTGGTGTATGAATTGGTGGTGAATTAGTGTGTAAATTGGTGGTGAAATGGTGTGGAAATTGGTGTCTTACAAGCCTAGCTTCACTTGGTATTTATAGGAACTCATGGTGTGCTAACCTATCATCATAAGTTAAGATCAAACACCCAATCTACTCATGTGCATCAGCCAACCAAGAAAGAATCCACCCAAAAACGTGCCCATGTGATGCACAAATAGTCCAAATCTAAGCCCTGGGTTTTTTTAATGAATTTGGGCTTTTGAATCACCTGATTTGGAGTTGGGAAGCTCAAGTTATGGCCCAAATACTCCAACTGGTCCGAACAGGAATCCAGTCCAGGCGAGATTCGGATCAGTTCACTTTGTTACACTATTTGGAGGTCCAAATGAACTCGGATTTTTGCTCACCATACCATTCCGGAAATCTTGAGAAGTCTACTAAAATCTTCAAAAGAATACCTTCTCATTTGGAAACTTTAACACCATCGAAATCGCAAACGAAGCTCCAGAGGTCAATCTGTCCAACCGAGCAATTTCCTGGAATATTCAGCTTCGACGACTGTTGGAAAATTGGCTGTAACTCTCTCATCCGAACTCTGATTTAGGCGTTTTAAGATATTCCGGAAAGCTAAGAAATTGATTTACAACTTTCTTTCTTTGAGCTTTGAGAGATATTGGTTGGACGAAAGACAAAATGGAGCCTCAAGTGGACGGACTGATTTCGAAACAATCCAAAAGTGCGGAAATAACTCATTTTTCATTTGATAGCACCATTTGCAACCTAAATCAAAATATTAGAATAGTGAGTACAATTAGGTGCCAAATAAGTATAAAAGACTAGACATTAAAAGATAAAAACATAACATATTTTATACTTATCAAATTCCCTCACACTTATCTTTTGCACGTCTTCGGGAAAAACAAAAATAAACTATAATAAAAATTTAACTAATCAAACTAACAAACTCGACAACCTTGAGCCACAAATTAAAATGAACCACAACATTAACCTCAAAGATTCAAAAATGATAACTCTTGAAAAATTTTCAAAATCTCGTAACGTCTAGGATTTTAACTTGCTTGTTAGTCATACCTCACTTTAGATCCTTTCCGTGTGTGTGTATCCATTTGCACTAAACCAATAATAGCTCGGATGAACTTATGCAACCACATTACCTTATGAAACAAATCAAAATAAACTCGAAAAACTACATGCTTAGTACATCACTCACCGCAAATGTAAACAAATTGGAAATTTCAAAAATTTTGAGATCAATGGACTCTAGGTAAGTGCATTTTATGCTCCATCTTATCCTAAGTCCACTCTTATGGGCGAGTGCGTTTTACGCTCCATCTCAACCCAACGCTCCATCTCAACCCACTGCAAGATTTGCGATTTATTACTTCCTTCATTTTTTTCTTTTCTTTTCTTTTATTTTATATAGGTGAGTGCGTTTTACGCTATATCTCCCCTAAGCATGTGTTTATAAGTGAGTGCGTTTTACGCTCCGTCTCAACTCACCACATGACCAACAAATTAAATTTGAGTACATTGTTACGAGTGATGTTTAAACGAGTTGTAGAGCTTATTGATCTCTCACACAAGCATTCGGTCATATATAAGCCTTTTCTAAGTGTATCATTGGTTCATTACAAATGGATAAGTGCTCAAATGTGGTCGGAATTCAAGCAATATAATAACCAACAAAAAAGTTAAGCACATAGACTAAACAACATTTGTCCATATTTCATGAGTTACATTTATTCAAATCAATTTTTTTTTATTTTTTTGTATCGTTGGTCATAGTTCTAAATCAAGTCAATGCTTAAGAAACACAAAATAATAACCCTAAATTTTTATTTTATTTTAAAACTAAAAAAAATCATATATATTTTTTTATATATAAAAACACATTTTTTTATAAGAACACATTTTTTTATAAGAACACATTTTTTTTATAAGAACACACAAATACTAAATACTAATAAAAACACAAATACTAAATACTACCCCCAAACTTAAAATTGACATTGTCCTCAATGTAAACAATTAACGAAACAAATGCAAAGGACTTCCCTGGAAATATGTCAATAATCGTGGGGTGTTGGAACTGTAGAATGACCTAACACGAAAGATAAAACTAAACAAAAATAAAATCAAGTGAAATAAAATTAGATGAAAGGGATGCGAAATTTGGGTTGCCTCCCAAGTAGCGCTTGGTTTATAGTCATTAGCCCGACTTCTTTATTTCTTATTTGAGACCTTGAGATCGTTGCGGACAAAACAAGAGTCCCTGCGAAATTAAAAAGCAATACGAGTTTAAATTAAGATACAAAAGTGTTAAAATGAAATAAGGTTTACAAAAGCACAAAATAAAACTAAAATCATTCCCCGGTAACGGCGCCAAAAATTGGTGTGTTGTCGCAAGCACCCAAAAATAAAATCTTACTGCAAAAGATATTAATGTAGTAGTGCAAGTAAGAGTCGATCACAAAGAATGATTAGTCTAAATTTATACTTTGTAAACCAAAAGGGGGGGGGTTTGGAATTTTATTTAACTAATTAACTAAAACAAAATAAGAATAAAATAAAGATTTTAGTTCTTCCGTTCAATATCACTTTATCATAGCAATATTTATCCTTCAATGAAATTAATAGCCCTAGGTAGCAACAAGCTCTATTACCCGAAACTCCCCTTAGATTATCACTTAATGAAACAACCTCTTCACAAGATTCTAACCATTATACAACCTAGAACAAGCTCTCTAGATTTAATATAATAACAGCATTAAGATCTAGGGAATTAGACTATTCCAAGCAATAATCACACAAGCTCGGATTATTTAACCTGTCTTCCAATAATCATAGCAATACTCAAAAGTTTGACCACAATCATGTATCACTAATTGCTACTAATGATTAGGAACAATATCAATTACACGTAATACTATCCCTTGATCTAGCAAATGATATCAGTTAACCAATTTAATCCTGCAGAAACTAAATTAGTTAAGCCAAATAACATTCAACAGTTAAAACGAATTATCAAGAATGAACTTCATGTAAGAAGGAATGAATAGTGTAAATAAAGTTCGATATCCCTTTGGAACTAAATAAAAGAAATGAGAAGAGTTCATAGCAAATATGCAAAATATAATTTACAAGATATTCAACAACAATAATGGAATATAAAAATAAAGGAAGAGTTTAGAGAAGAAAAATGGTGTTTTGATATCCGACTGTCACTTCGGATCACAATCTTCAATCTCCAAGCTTTCGCCTTCGATTCTAGGCTTCCATAAGTGTTGATCTCTTGTTTGCTCTTGAACTATAAAAATGGAGAGGAGAGTAGCCTCCTCCTGGAGGTCTACTTCCTCTCCCTACTCCTATACTAACAAACTAATGTGGATAATGGATACAAGGAATTGGTGTATAAATTGGTGGTGAATTAGTGTGTAAATTGGTGGTGAATTGGTGTGGAAATTGGTGTCTTACAAGCCTAGCTTCACTTGGTATTTATAGGACCTCATGGTGTGCTAACCTATCATCATAAGTTAAGATCAAACACCCAATCTACTCATGTGCATCAGCCAACCAAGGAAGAATCCACCCAAAAACGTGCCCATGTGATGCACAAATAGTCCAAATCTAACAACTAAACTGATCAGCACCTTGTAAGCTAATTTTGAATCAGAAAACCACCGATTTAGGACTTGGGCAAAGAACAAAAGTTGTAGCCCTGGATTTGCTAATGAATTTGGGCTTTTGAATCACCTGATTTGGAGTTGGGAAGCTGAAGTTATGGCCCAAATACTCCAACTAGTCCGGACAGGAATCCAGTTTAGGCGAGATTCGGATCAGTTCACTTTGTCACACTATTTGGAGGTCCAAATGAACTCGGATTTTTGCTCACCATACCATTCCAGAAATCTTGAGAAGTCTACTAAAATCTTCAAAAAGAACACATTCTCATTTGGAAATTTTAACACCATCGAAATCGCAAACGAAGCTCTAGAGGTCAATCTGTCCAACCGAGCAATTTTCTAGAATATTCAGCTTCGACGACTGTTGGAAAATTGGTTGTAACTCTCTCATACGAACTCTGATTTAGGCATTTCAAGATGTTCCGGAAAGCTAAGAAATAGATTTACAACTTTCTTTCTTTGAGCTTTGAGAGATATTGGTTCGACGAAAGATAAAATGTAGTTTCAAATGGACGGACTGATTTCGAAACAATCCAAAAGTGCAAAAATAACTCATTTTTCATTTAATAGCTCCATTTGCAACCTAAATCAAAATATTAGAATAGTGAGTACAATTAGGTGCCAAATAAGTATAAAAAACTAGACATTAAAAGATAAAAACATAACATATTTTATACTTATCAAGTACTCACTCTCTATACTATCCTATCGGAAGTTTTAGCAACTGAGTTCTTGAAGATAGAGTCCCAATTTATAGAAAACTCATTAACTATGCCAAGCTTTTGCCCATTTTGTTAAACCAACATGAAAAGGATGAAGCTGCTGGGTAATGGAGATTTGGTAGATCACCCATACCCTCCTTCATTATGACCATCATCTGAACAAGCAATAGGCTTATGCCTATACGCGAGTGGAGGAAAATAAGGGAGGTGACTCCACTGTTACTTTAATGTCTGATTTCTATTTCCCAAATTACAGACCACAGTTGGAAATTAAATGGGATATGTCCCATAATTCTTGTCCCAAATTAATGTTACTTAGATAATTAAATAAGCCATACAATATAAACCCAATTAATTTAGTATACCATAATTCCCCAATACAAGATTCAAGTAAATGGTTAAATTAGTTAATTAAATAACTAATCTAGTTCGTTAGTATTAAACTACCAAATAGACTATTAATCATTAATGTTAATATTGCTCACATTAATTAATTTATGCGATTTAATTCCCCACGCTATATTCAATTAAATTGAATATTTAATTAACCGGCACTTAATCAATTCTTTTAATATTAAAACTGTAGGACTAGTCCACTAATTTAATTAAATCATTAGTGACTCCCTTTATTAACCTTGGCAACTACGCGAAGTCACATAATCACATAACCAATTAATCACACAAGATTTAAATAAGCATACAAAGCTAGCTCATTAAAAATTAAATTTATATTTAATTAATAATGGAGTTTAAAAATTCACGGTCATTACATCCTCCCCCCTTATGAAAATTCCGTCCTCAAAATTGTAAAATAAGGGCACTCAATAACTGCGGATAATTCGCCCTCATCTTCTCCTCGAGTTCCCACGTAGCTTTCTCAACTGCGTGATTTCTCTAGAGAACTTTAACGGAATGAATGATCTTATTCCTTAGCTTATGTTCCTTCCTATCGAGTATTTGGACAGGAATCTCTTCGTACAATAAGTCCTTCTCGACTTAAATTGGTTCGTAGGATATAACGTGCTTGTAGTCTGGTTTGTATGGCCGCAACACTGACACATGAAACACATTGTGAATGTGCTCAAGTTCAGGAGGTAACGCTACCTCGTACGCCACTTCACCGACTCACCTTAAAATCTCGAACGGTCCTATGAACCTAGGGCTTAATTTTCCTTTCTTCCTGAACCGGATCTTCCCTTTCTAGGGAGATACCTTCAAGAACACGAAACTACCCACTTCAAAGTCTCGCTCCTTATGATATAAGTCAGCGTACTTCTTCTGACGATCTTGGGCTGCTACCAGGCGGTTCCTGATCAGCTTCACCGTATCTGCGATCTGCTGCACCATCTCAGGTCCCAGCAGTCTCCGCTCACCTACCTCGTCCTAGCATAACGGAGTTCGACACCACTTCCCATATAGTGCTCGTACGGTGGCATACCGATACTAGCGTGATAACTATTGTTGTAAGCGAACTCTACTAGTGGCAAGTGATCATCCCAGCTGCCCTTTAAGTCCATCACAACAGCTCGGAGCATATCCTCCAAAGTTTGAATCGTTCGCTCGCTCTGGCCATCAGTTTGAGGATGATACGTTGTACTCAACTTCAATTGTGTTCCCATTCTTTCCTGTAGACTCCTCCAGAAATTTGATGTGAAGCGCGGATCTCTGTCGGACACGATAGATATCGGCACTCCATGCCGCGATACAATTTCTTTCACATACAGCTTTGCTAACTGCTCCAGATTGTACCTGATCTTAATCGGTAGAAAATGAGCAGACTTGGTCAGACGATCTACAATTACCAAGATTGCGTCTAGCCCCTTTTGTGTTGGTAGCAGACCCACCACAAAGTCCATGGTGATGTGCTCCCACTTCCACTTCGGGATCTCTAATGGTTGCAGCAATCCACTCGGTCGCTGGTGTTCCGCTTTAACTCGTTGGCATATCAGACATCTGTTGACGCACTCTGCTACCTCCCTCTTCATATTCGGCCACCAAAAGTATGGCCGTAAATCCTGATACATCTTTGTGCTATCGGGATGTACTGAGTACCTCGTACTGTGAGCTTTTTGGAGAATCTCTTCTCTTAACTCCAGATTCAATGGTACCCAGATCCTTTCTTCAAATCTTAGCAACCATGTGCTATCAATCTTATACTTGAGCTTTTCCCCTTCTGAAATTTGCTTCCTTATACCATCACATTCTTCATCCTTTTCCTAAGCCTCCTTTATTTTATCCCATAAGGTCGGACTTGCTGTCAATGCACATAATTGCGCATTTGACTCCCTCGGATACTTGATCTCCAACTCGAGTCGTTCAAAATCCCTTACCAACTCTTCCTGAGTGGTTAACTTCAATAACTTCTCTCTGCCTTGTCTGCTTAAGGCATCGACCACTACATTTTCTTTGCCCGGATGGTACAGAATCTCACAGTCATAATCCTTGATCAGTTCTAACCATCGGCACTACCTCATGTTTAGCTCCTTCTAGGAGAAGATATATTTTAGACTTTTGTGATCCGTATATATCTCGCACTTCTCTCCGTATAGGTAGTGCCTCCAAATTTTCAAGGCGAAAACTACCGCGACCAACTCCAGGTCATGAGTCGGGTAACCCTTCTCATAGTCCTTTAGCTGACGTGACGCATACGCAATGACCTTGTCATGCTGTATCAGCACACAGCCAAGACCTTTATGGGACACATCGTTATACACCACAAATCCTCCTATATCATCTGACAATGATAACACAGGTGCTTCACTAAGTCTCTTCTTCAGCTTCATGAATCGCTCTTCACATTTCTCCATCCAAACGAACATAACTTCTTTCATGGTGAGATTGGTCAACGGCGATGCTATCTTTGAAAAATCCTGGATGAATCTCCGATAGTATCCCGCTAACCCTAGAAAACTCCTGATCTCCGTAGGCGTCTTCGACTGCTCCTAATTGATAACGGCTTCTACTTTTGTTGGATCCACCAAAACATCATCCTTGTCAATGATGTAACCTAAGAACTGCACCCTCTGCAACCAGAACTCACACTTAGTAAGCTTTGCGTACAACTTCTCTTTTCTGAGAGTCACCAATACAATCCTTAAATGTTCAGCATGCTCCTCCTTTATTTCCGAATATACCAAAATATCATCGATGAATACGATTATGAACTTGTCCAAGTACCCCATGAACACTTTGTTCATCATATCCATGAATGCCGGTGCATTCGTTAATCCAAATGACATTACCAGAAACTCGAAATGCCCATAACGAGTTCTGAATGCAGTCTTCGGGATATCTTCCTGCCTCACCTTCAGTTGATGATAACTCGTTCTCAAGTCAATCTTTGAAAAGTATTTCGTTCCCTTGAGTTGATCAAACAGATCGTCAATCCTGGGCAGCGGATACTTATTCTTAATCGTAACCTTGTTCAACTCGCGATAGTCGATACAAAGTCTCATCGAACCATCCTTCTTCTTTACAAATAGAATTGGCGCTCCCCATGAGGACACATTCGGTCGGATATAACCCTTATCTAACAATTCCTGCAGTTGAACCATTAGTTCTTTCATCTCTACTGGTGCCATTCAGTATGGCGCCTTGGATATCGGTGTCGTCCCTAGTACCAAGTTAATCACAAATTCTATCTCCCTATATGGCGGTAGTCCCGGAATTTCATCTGGGAAGACATCAGCAAATTACCTTACGACAGGTATTTGACTCAGTTCACCCTCGCCTCGTCGAGTATCAACCACGTGAGCCAAATAAACTATGCAACCCTTTCTAAGCAACTCTCTTGTTTGCATCATCATCAGACAACAAGATTTTCTTGGCGATTTACTACCATTGAATACCACCTTCGACTTATTTGGAATCTGTAGGTGCACACATTTCTTCTTACAGTCGATGACTGCTCTGTGAGTTGATAACCAATCCATCCCAAGGATTACGTCAAACTCCCCCAAACAAATTGGTATCAAGTCCACGCCGAGCTCAAATCCTCACAATATGACACAACAATTCCTATGAATGTATTCTACAGGGATAATCTCTTTATTTGCTACTTCTATATTCATAGGGTACTCTAACCTTTCACGAGATGAGTTTAACCTTCTAGCAAATTCTTCAGAAACAAAAGAGCGGGTAGCACCCGAATCAAATAACACATATGCATTTATATCATTGATTGGGATGATACCTGACACTACGTCCTTGGACTCTACCGCATCCTTGACGGTCATGTTGAACGTACGTGCCGTTGGTCTGTTGGCTTGACTGGCTGGCCCTCCAATGCTCAGCCTATTGTTGCTGTTGTGGTTATTGCAGTTGCCGCTAGCTGCATCGCTCTTTCTCTTCGGGCAGTCTTTGATCTGGTGGTCTGGGGCTCCACACGAAAAACACCCTCCTTTCTGCCTATTCGGACACTGAGGAGCCAGGTACCCCGGTTGTCCGCAACGATAACAAACACTTTTCCCTTTCATACATTCCCCTGAGTGGTTCTTTCCGTAGCTGCTGCACTTCCCACTTGGCTTGGCCTCTCCCCCGGACTTGTTGCCTCCAGACGATTAGCTCTCCATCCACTACGCTTATTGGGGTTGCTGCCTCCACTGCTTCCCCCTTTCGGCCCTTCCTGACCGGCCTTCCTTTCCTGTTTAAATCGTGTTATGGCTTCATTGCCTCCTTCCGCAATGATAGCCCTTTCCAGTAGTTCAGAGAAATTCTTAATCTTCAACACAACGACGGTTTTCTGCACCCATGGCTTCAATCCCAACTCGAACCTTCTTGCCTTCCTGGCCTCGGTGTCCACCCGATGTGGAGCGAATTGGGTTAACTCGTTAAATTTCGCCCCATACTCTGCGACCGTCATACCACCCTGTTTCAGCTCCAGAAACTTAATCTCCATATCCTGTTGCGTATTCTCTAAGAAGTAATTCTCGAAGAATAGCTCCTTAAATTTGTCCTAAGGGATAACTCCATCGCCTGCTCGCCCCTTATTGGCTTTCTACCAATAATTAGCTTCGCCCTTCATCATGAAAATGGCGAATCCGATTTTCTGCTTCTTGGCCACTCGTGTGACCTCGAAGACTTTCTCCATTTCTTCAGCCCAAGTCTGTGCTTCTATTGGGTCGAGAGTTCCCTTGAACTCGGGTGGTCCAACCAGTTTGAAATCCTTAAAGTTGGCTAAGTGATGCGGTGGCTGGGGTGCTGGTTGACCTGCTGCTGGCGGGGGTCTAGCCTGCATAGCCTCGGCTATCAGTTCAACGAATACTCTCATTGGGTCAGGTTGATCTTCGACCTGGCGACACGTTGATTGCGGGGTCTAACTCTGGGCGGCATTATGATCTGCTAAAGAACAAATCTTAGGCTTCTACTTATTATATTACACTTTTCACACTATGCCGGTTAAGTCAACATTCAATAGTAAAAGCATCTATCAAACACATTTGATTCAAAAGGAAATAACTACATTTATATTCATATACCAATGTTTTAATACATACTGACTCAACAATTGGCATACTACTATAAATGCTCAATGGCACCAACTGCCTACTGCTAGCTATCCTTTATTAAGCAAAAAGGTGAAGATTCCCTACTACCTACCCCTCTATCAGAACAAAAGTTAGGGTTGACTACCATTCTAAGCATACAATAAGGCATCAGAATTTTCATCATAAATCTGTCCCTATTAAACAAAAGTGGGACTCACTACCACGACCAAGTAAACACAAAGGTACTAGACCAACAAGTCAATATTTGCTATGGCGGACTGCCCGACGAAGTGTCTGTCGAGCCAACCGATCAACCACTAGGCGTCTGATCATGCACCGACTACTGCCCTCCTCCCAAGGGTATCTTCTGACTCGGTCCTGCTGTCTAGCCACTGCCGTATATATATCATACTCTAAGGTATCGATCCTAGCGGATCCATCTCGAACCTCCCCCTCTAGCACATGGCTGCGCGAACCCAGAACTCCTGTACCCGAATCCTGTCTGCCCGCTCCAAGTCTCGCTCAGCCCTGACGGTCTGTAGAACTGACTGCAGCTCCACCTCCCTGGCTTCCGACTACTCTACTGCTTGCCTCAGCTGACTGTTTTGCAACATCAGCTGCTACACTGTGGGGCTCAACTGGGGTGTAGTATCCTCTAACTGCTGAATCTGAGCCTTCAGCTTAACTACCTGGAACTGCAGTGAGTACGCCTCCACCTTATGCTGCTCTTCCATCTCCTGATGGACGAAATTCTCCTCCTCTAAGTGTGCAATACGAGCATTCTGCTGCTCGATAGTCTGCTCCAGCTCTATTATGCGACTGGCATAGTCCCCGAGCAAGTCATCCTAAAATGTGTGGAACACCGGAGATCCCTCCTCGGGTACTTCTTCAGCAGCTCCACCTATCTCCATATCCACAGGGTCCTCCTCGGACTCAACATGTGACGCCCCCAAATCTCTACACTCCCCTGTAGCAGACCTGGTGCTCACGTGAAGCTAAACAACTATAAATATGCAATAAAATATGACTTTTATCTATCCAAGGTTCACAGTATCCCATAACAGGTACTAGTTCTGGCCAGAACGTTGTCTGTGTTTGGATACCCTAACTTGGATGTATAAATTCATATCTAATGAATACCTCTTTCATATTTATATTCCCTATCTATTTGACATTCACAGTATTAACGATACGATCATCCATAGAACTGAGGGGCGCATTCCGGTAAAGATGGCACCTTACCGGCGCTCATTAAGTGTAACCCCAGAACTTATAGGACTTTCAATATCATTTAAATACCCTCATTCAGATGTATAATTCATATAGATACTGTATTTACCTAGTACAACTATGCTAAAGAAAATAAAGATCAGAGTATAACGCAATCGATGAAATAAAGGATGATAATATATTACATATCATTTGGTTCGATTACATTGTTCTCAGTACTAAGTTATTACAACAAAAGCCTTTAAAAGACTTGAAGTATTTCAAAACAGAAATTTAAACTAATAAACATGGCTTTTCCCCTTATCAGTACCAGACGTGCCGGGATTACTATTTTCAACTGCAAAAGAAGATATGCGCAAGAATGAGCTACAAATGCTCAGCAAGTTCATTTAACAATGTAAACACAGTGTGTTTGATTTGAAAGATGTCAGATGATGTATAAATGATACTGAGGGTTCTGTACTTGAACCACATATTTCAATTTGTTCTGTCAGTCTTCAATGACTTAGAACCTTTTGAGTTCGGATATCTGGTAGGGGATCAGCCTAACCAATATCCTAGGAGTATGCATATCATCCTACCACATTTTTGGTCAATTTAAGTTAATTGCCAATATTGGTCAATTCATTTAATTGCCAATTTAAACCTTATTCGAAGGTTTGTCGGACCACCTTCCATCCACGATGTCCCTTTTACTCAGTATAGATGTCGTACCAAAACAATTTGGTTTGACACAACAATTTTAAGCTCAAACAGTCAATAAATGATTTCATTTCTTAAGTTATGCTGAACAAGTAGCAATAACTTCACAATAATTGATAGCAAGACATAAATGAATTGCTTAAATGTAACAAGGTTCGGAGACTTGCCTCGTATATCTTTTACAGTTAATATAACGGTTTAAACGTTCGTCGTAATTCCTACACGATTATAAATTTATGTAGACAAATAAGTGTTTAATGATTAAATCTTTTAAGTTTTATTTCGGGTATCATATCTGCAGATAAATAAGACTTCTTTTACAATATATGAAATAATTTTAGCATTATAACTGCTTACATAATGAATATTTTTCAATTATATTTAAAATAAATTGAGCATTATAACTACTTATAAAATGAATATTCGGCTATTAGATTTGAGAAAATTTCAGCATTATAACTGCTTATAAAATGAATATTTTAACTAAATAGTTGAAGAAATTCGGACATAGTAACTGCTTATAAAAGTATATTTTCTAATATATAAGAGAAATAAATTGGACATTATAACTACTTGTAAATAGGACTTTTGTACTATATACTTAAAACAATTTGGGCATTATAACTGCTTATAAAAGTATATTTTAACTAAATATATAAAAAAAAGTGAAAATAATAACCACTAGAGTAATACCTCTTGTAGTTGCTAGCTTTACTTCCAATCGCGTAGCGCTTCAATGCTTAGAAAGTAATTTTTTTATCTCACAATATCTCTCAGAATATAAATACAGAGTGTTTTTGCTCTTGAACTGCCCTTGGAAAGTAGTAAGGAATAAATGAACTGAGCTTGCTATTTATAGAAAAACCAAATTTCTCTAATTGCACGTTAGGGGCTCGGCTTATTACACTTCGCACCCGGCTTATTACACTTTGGTACCTAGGTTAATTACACTTTAAGCTACTAAAAAGTGGTTAATTACACTTTAGTACATAGGTTAATTACACTTTAGTACCCGGCGTGTGCCAGGCGTAAGCACGACAAAGCGTAAGCACGACAATGCGTAAGCACGTCAAAGCGTAAGCACAACAATGCTAAAGCACGACAATGCGTAAGCATGTCAAAGCGTAAGCACGACAATGCGTAAGCACGTCAAAGCGTAAGCACGACAAAGCGTAAGCACGTCAAAGCGTAAGCACGACAAATCACTTTGTCATTTCGAAGCACGACACAACAGCTTACTAAAAATAATTTGTCAGGATGCTTTTTGGTGAAATCGTCGGAAGCACGACAAATCATTTTGTCCGTGTAAGCACGACACAACTGCTTGGCAAAAAAATTTTATTTGACCAAATTTATCGTTTACATGATATAATCACAAAACACCTGCTTCAAAATATCATTTGGATCTTTATTAAGCACATATGTTGCAAACTTCAAATCTCATTTAGGGTTTAAGGTTTTAAACTTTTCGATATTTAGTTTTACGTTATACGTTCTAATTCTAAACGTATACGATAATGTTTTCGAATCGTATTAAGTTTTTAAAGATTACCTAAATAGTCATTCATCAGAATATATCATCATAGAGTCGGAATAAGAAATTTCATTCAATAAACACATAATTTACATATACAAATCTTATTAGGGTTCGGAATATTACATTCACCCCCACTAATAAGAATTTCATCCTCGAAATTACAATACAGATTATTATAAAAATAAGTGTGGGTAATTATCTCGCATTTTACTCTCGAGCTCCCACGTAGCTTCCTCTATGTTTTGATTCCTCCAAATAACTTTGACTGAAGGTATCACTTTATTGCGTAGATGTTGTTCTTTCCTATCTATGATTCGACAGGAACTTCCTCATAAGATAAATCTTTCTCGATCTGAATAGGTTCATAATCGATAACGTGTTTATAATCAGGTTTGTATGGTCGTAGTACGGACACATGAAACACATTATGAATATGTTCTAACTCAGGAGGTAGGGCTACCTCATAGGCTACCTCACCTATCCTCCTCAATACCTGGAATGGTCCAATAAATCGTGGACTCAATTTTCCTTTCTTGCCGAAACGTATTTTTCCCTTCCACGGAGAAACTTTTAAAAACACGTGACTACCGATATCGAAATCTTGTAGCTTCCTGTGTTGATCCGCATATTTCTTCTGTCGATCTTGAGACGCTTGTAATCTTCCTCGTATAATTCGAACTACCTCAGCGATTTGTTGAACTATTTTGGGTCCTAGCATTTGTCGTTCACCAACCTCGTCCCAACATAAAGGCGTTCTACATTTTCGTCCATACAAGGCTTCAAATGGTGGCATTCCTATGCTGGCATGGTAACTATTATTGTAGGCAAACTCTACTAAAGGTAATTGATCTTCCCAACTTCCCTTGAAATCCATGATGCAAGAGCGCAACATGTCTTCCAATGTTTGAATGGTTCTCTCACTCTGACCGTCAGTTTGTGGATGATAAGCTGTGCTTAATCTCAACTGAGTTCCTAAATTTTTCTGGAGACTCATCCAAAAATTTGAAGTAAATCGTGGATCTCGGTCTGATACTATAGAAACAGGGACTCCATGTCTAGAAATAATCTCATTGATGTAAAGTTTGGCTAACTGATCAAGACTGAAGCTAACTTTTATGGGTAGAAAATGAGCTGATTTGGTAAGACGATTTACAATTACCCAAATGACATTGTGACCTTTTTGAGTGGTTGGAAGACCAACTACGAAATCCTTGGTAATATGCTCCCATTTCCACTCAGGAATTTCTAAGGGTTATAATAATCCACTTGGTTTCTGATGTTCAGCTTTAACCCTTTGACACGTTAAACATTTACTTACCCACTCTGTTATCTCTCTTTTCATGTTAGATCACCAAAAATGTTGGCTCAAGTCTTTATACATTTTTGTACTCCCTGGATGTACAACGAATTTAGAAGTGTGGGTTTCATTCAGTATTTTGTCTTTTAGTTCTTGTACTGAAGGTACCCAAATTCTATTTTCGTATCTTAGTACTCCATCCTTATCCACTCTAAACTTAACATTCTTTTTATGAGTCATTTCAGCCTTAGACTTCTGACATTCTGCATCAGTCTCCTGTAGTTCTTTGATTCTATCCAATAAAGTCGAACTACCCTCCATGACGAATAACTTCTGGGTAGAGTTAATTGGAACTCCCACCTTGATCTCAAGTTTGTCAAACTCTTTTATCAATACTTCGTTATTGGCCATTACATTTAACTTCTCTTGGTTCTTCCGACTCAATGTGTCTGCTACGACGTTGGCTTTCCCGGGATGATATAAAATTTCACAGTCGAAATCCTTTATCAACTCTAGTCATCTCCTCTGCCTCATGTTTAACTCCTTCTGCGTGAAAATATACTTCAGACTCTTGTGATCTGTGTATATCTCACACTTCTCTCCATACAAGTAATGCCTCCAAATTTTTAGGGCAAATACGATCGCGACTAACTTAAGATCATGCGTAGGATACCTCTTCTCATAATCTTTGAGTTGTCGTGATGCATATGCAATCACCTTCCCATATTGCATCAACACACAGCCTAATCCCTTATGTGATGCATCACTATAAACGACAAGGCCTCCTGTATCATCTGGTAAAGATAACACTGGTGTCATGCTCAATCGTTTCTTCAATTCTCGGAAGCTTTCTTCACATTTATCTGTCCAGACGTACTTTACCGTCTTTCGAGCTAAATTGGTTAGCGGGGTTGCTATTTTTAAAAAATCTTGTATAAAACGTCGATAGTACCCTACTAAACCGAGAAAACTTCTTACTTCTGTGGGAGTTGTTGGTTGTTCCCAATTCACAACCGTCTCTATCTTTGCTGGATCTACCGCGATTCCATTCTTGTCAATCATATGACCCAAGAACTGAACTCGTTCCAACCAGAATTCGCACTTGGAAAACTTTGCATAAAGTTGTTCCTTTCGTAGTATCTCCAATACGTATCTTAAGTGTTCAGCATGCTCCTCCTTTGTTCTCGAGTATACTAAAATATCATCGATGAACACTGCGATAAATTTGTCTAAGCATGGTTTAAACACTCGGTTCATCAACTCCATAAATGCTGCCGGTGCATTCGTCAATCCAAAGGACATCACTAGAAACTCATAATGTCCATAGCGTGTCCTAAACGCTGTCTTCGGCGCATCTTCTTTTCTTACCTTTAATTGATGATAACCTGATCGTAGGCCGATCTTCGAAAAGTGTTCGGCCCCTTTCAACTGGTCAAACAGATCATCAATTCATGGTAAAGGATATTTATTCTTTATGGTTAACTTATTTAATTCTCTATAGTCAATACATAACCTTAACGTTCCATCTTTCTTCCTTACAAACAACACTGGTGCTCCCCAAGGTGAAACACTGGGTTGTATGTACTTTTTGTCTAAGAGTTCTTGTAGCTGCACAAGTAACTCTTTCAATTCTACATGTTCCATTCTGTACGGTGCTTTGGAAACTGGCGCCGTACCCGGCGCAAGATCAATAACAAATTCGATCTCCCTATCTGAAGGTAGACCAGGTAAGTCATCTGGAAACACATTTAGAAATTCTCTAACTACAGGTATTTGCTCCAGCTTTACTCCTTCTTTTCGAGTATCTACTACATATACCAAATAACCTGTGCAACCCTTCCTAAGCAATCTCTCTGCTTGCATTACTGTCAAATAGTGAGATCGTTTAGGTGAACAACCACCGTTGAATACTACTTTTGACTCTGAAGCAGTCACTAGATTTACCCGCTTCCGCTGGCAGTCAATTATTACATTATAATTTACCAGCCAATCCATTCCTAAGATTATATCAAATTCCCCTAGTTGTATAGGAATGAGGTTCACAAGAAACTTGTGTCCCTTAATCTCTACGGCACAATTCTTATATATGGTTTTGACGGGAATTATCTCATTGTTTGTGATTTCCACATTAAAAGGTACGTCTAAATCTTCGCATGGCATTGTCAATTTCTTAGCAAAATCATTAGACACGAAAGAACAAGTAGCACCAGAGTCGAATAACACATATGCATTTAAATTATCGATAGGGATGATACCTATTACCACGTCCGGTGCAGCAACAACATCCCTCATCGTCATATTAAACGTTCTAGCTGTTGGACGACCTGGACCTCCAGCTCCTGCTACTGTCGGTTTGGTGTTATTGTTTGGGACTTGGTTTCCTCCCCCGGATTGGTTTCTATTCCTCGGGCAATTTCTAGACACATGCCCAGTTACGCCACATGTATAACAAGTGACATTCGGGTTACCCTGACGAGTATTATCATTACTCTTTTTGGGGCAATTAGGGAAAAAATGTCCCTCTTGTCCACAAGGGTAACAAGTAATCACTCTATGGTGACATACTCCCAGGTGATTCTTTCCACATATAACACAACGTACCATCTTATTATTACTGTTCTGATTTCTGTTGTTGTTGTTGTTATTGTTGTTATTGTTGTAATTGTTACCACTCCTCACAAAGTTTGTAGGAATAGTAGCATCCCACTTCCTTTTGTTATTATTAGTACCCCCTGTACTAACTGAAAGTAGTATGCACACAAGCCAATCATATTTGATATGATGTAGCATATACTTTGTAATCTTATTCGTTTGTTAAAGGCATTTTACTTTATCGACATGGTGCTTTTATATTAAATGTGATAAACCCATAGTTTTGAGCAATGCTTTTAGAATCATGATGGTGACCATGCTAATGAGATCTAAATTCTAGATAGCTCACAAACTAAAATTGTTCCTAATCGTTGGATTACTAAAAAGGGGATTAGTGAATCCGGATAGATTAGTACATACGTTGCTTGCTCTTATGAAGAGGATGATTGATCTCATAATCATTTGTGTGGAGACACTAAAGCAAGTATGTAGGTGCTTATTAGAGAATAAGTTCACTGAACGTGGCTCGCTAAGGAATACCTAATGGAGTTTTACTCGCCTGTCAATAGGAATTCCTCTAGTGATAGTAGTACAAGTGATCCTTGGACTTGAGATCATCATAGTATCTTGTGTATGATGAGTTATACTTTGACATGTCCCTTAAGACCTTTAGGGTATATCAAAAGGTATGATTGGGTATAATAAGTTATACATGGAGATAGGTGAATGATCAATAAAGAATCTACCACTTCTAGTAAAAGGAGAGAATGTCCTATGTGATTCGATAAATGACGACTCAGAAGTCTTTGGCCAAAGCAGAATGAAATTAGAAAGGAGTTTCTAATTTGCATTAATTAGATTTGTGCATTTGAGAATCGAAATACATATAATTAAATAAAATAAGACTTGACAGTAATTCCATGTCTTATATTTAATTGGGACATTGTATGGTAGAAGGATTGAATTGTACAGTAACTATGCACTGAAAGGTTCTTTTATGATTAATGTTGAAATCTATATTATCTGGAAAGTCGTTGATCGCTAAGGGGGCTTACCCTTATTGTAGAATAAATATTATTTATTTAAATGAATTAAATAGTTTAATTTATTTATTTAAATAAGATTAGAATTGTTCTAATTGATTTATTCACAACCGGTTTAATATGGAGAACCTAAAGGGTCACACCGCAAAAAGAAAATATTTATTTAAGAAGTAAATGGCATAATTGTAATAATAAGTTAAGTGTATTTAATTTAGTCTATGGAGATAGAATAAATTAAATAGCTTAATATTTATTATTTAATATTTTAGAAATATTAAATATAAATTAATAAGAGGAGTCTTATTATTATTATTACTATTACTATTATTTAATTCCTAATAGGGATTGGGAATTAATTAATAGAAGTACTCTCACATGAATTCCTAATTGGATTAGGAGTTTAATTTAATTAAAGGAGTTTAATTAGAATAGAAACCCTAATCCTAAATAGTTTAGGGAAGGGTTTTCCTACATCTATAAATAAGAGAAGTCTTATCATAGATTAGGGTTACACACTCTTGCATAAGAATTGTAGAGAGTACTTACAATTTCTATAGAGATAGAAACTAGGGTTTTGCCGACACCCATCTTTTTGAACAAGTATTATTCCTTGGTGGATCACCTCTAGATGCCAAACACTTGGGTGGCTAACGTTGATCAAAGGAAAGAATTTAATCGGTGGAATTCAAGGAGAACGCGAAGGAATTGGAGGTGAACTTGTACCCGAGGAAGCTAGAATTCTACAAGGGTATAATTCTTATTCTCCATCTCTTTCGTTTAATTAATAATTGTGCATAAAGAAAGATCATGGTGATGGTTTGTATAAAATTTTAAAATCTGATTTTATCGCGCTTCCGCACTATTTATGTAATTTGATTGCATATTCGCGCTATGTACAAACCTAACAGTGGTATCAAGAGCCAAACTTTATGCGAATTATTAATTGTTTTGATTCTGTATATACATTGATATGTGTTGAGAACAATTTAATTGGGCATAATTGTTTGTGTAAAATTATTTTATTTATTTTATTTATTTTTGTTTATTTTGATTTTATTTATTTTTAATTAAGATAAAAGGTTTATTTTGAATTGGAATAAAATTAAAATTAAAAGTTTTATTTGAACTTGGAATTGGATTCTACGTTAACTAGAATAAAGGAGTTTATTCATATATGGAATAGGATTCCATGTTTCCTAGAATAAAGGAGTTTATTCACATATGGAATAGGATTCCATGTTTCCTAGAATAAAGGAGTTTATTCACATATGGAATAGGATTCCATGTTTCCTTAAAAAATAAAGATGTTTATTTTGATAAGGAATAGGATTCAACATATTTTATTTTCCAACAATTTTAAGTTAAAAATAAAGGTGTTTATTTTAAACTTGAAATTGGTTTCCATATTAATTAAAATAACGGAGTTTATTTTGATTTGGAATTTGATTAAAAATAAAGGAGTTTATTTTTATTCAAAAAATTGGATAAATTAAAATAAAAGAGTTTATTTTGATTTCAAATATGATTAAAATAAAGAAGTTTATTTTAATTAAAATTGGATTTCATGATAACTAATTAGAGTTGGAATTGGATTCCATGATAACTAATTGGAGTTGAAATTGAATTTTATACTAACTAATATTGCCCATTAAATGATATCAATGCATATATGGAATTATTTTATTATTCATGGGATGAATGTTATTTATTGATACATATAGAGATATGTATGATAATAAATAGGGATTGATTATGGACTATTGACCAATGTGTGATTGGATTTATTTTAGTGGATGCTTGAATGAATGAGTTTTATAAATGGGGTCTGCATACCTCGTCTTCTCTAGTTTTTCCTTGATGTAAATTCTATCTTCGTCCTATGTACCTCCCCTTGACTGCTGATCAAGGTTTCTATTTATTGTAAATAGTTTATGTAATAGGTTTAGTTAGAATTACTTGAAGAATTGGAGACAAAGGAGCAAGGAGCGCTTGAAGACCCGTTTGTAATGGAGCTCGGGTTTAAATGTAATAGTTATATTTAAATTTAATTCTTGCACTCTAGGTTTGACCTTTTAGTTCACTTGGTGGCTCTAGTGAACCAAACTAGAATAAAAGTCCATAATCAATCCGGGTAGAATATAGTATTCTATATGTGCATGCTTGCTATGTATATATTATATATTATACAACATGCTTCGCATGTTAAATAATATGACGCGTATTTTATATATATATATGTGCATGCGCGCTAAACAAGATGAGACAAATAATAACAAACCCCTCAAAGAAATCATATTAAGTCCTAAGCGTTCAAAGATATTTGGAATATCGAACGTCGCCTTCTAGCATGGTAAAGCAATAGAGTATTAAATATTTAATATGAGTTTGTTGTGTCACCACAAGGCAAGTATTAAAATATTTAAGATGTTGTTTTATCACATTTGATGCTTATACATAGACTGAACGATGCTATTTTGTTGTGTCACCACAAGGACAGTGTTTTTCTTTCGAATATATGGAAGTGCTAGGATGGACTTAACTTGGATAATTTTGATTCGGATGTGTCACCACTTGATCAAAATAATCTAAGAGGCAAAATACAAGGAGTTACATAGAGATGTAATTGACAATAGTTGTTTACCTATTTATTTATATATCGTTTGTTGTGTCACCACAAGGCTATATACATCTAAAATGGGATCCTTAGTCTCACTAGCAAATCTTTAATTAGAATTGCTGAACTATATAATGAGGGTAATATAGTTTGATGAAAATAGTGGGAGATACCAATTTAAAATAAAGACCTAATTTATTTTGGTAATTAATTAAAAATGAATGTATGCTAAAATGTTGTTAAATTATAAATTCATTTACAGAATTTTACGATGTCTAATTCACTATCACTGCATAGCATATTAGATGCTAATTAACCGGACCGAATTACACGGACTAGTTAAGGAATTTGAGAATAGTTCTCAAGGCTGAAAAGTTATCTTATGTCCTTAATATACGTATCCCTGCAATGGTTGCAGACAATGCCTCAGAGGAAGAGATTGCTACTTTTAGAAAGTGGCAAGATGATGCACAGTTGGCTCAATGCATCATGCTCGCATCCATGAGTAACGAGCTTCAGCGTCAGCATGAAACTATGGATGCTCCTACTGTACTCCGGCACCTTCAAGGAGTTGAAGGGTGAGGAAAGTAGGACTATTAGATATCAGATATCTAAGGAGCTCTTCCGATCTAGAATGACCGATGGCACTACAGTACAGACATATGTCCTAAAATGATCAATTTGATTGAACAATTGGGACAACTGGGTTTTAATGGATGGAGAGATGATCCAAGATTTGATCTTGCAATTACTTCCAGACTCTTTCTCACAAATTGTTGTGAATTTCTACATGAACAAGCTATATGTCAGCCTGCCTGAGTTGCTTAAACATGTTGAAAACTGTAAAGAGTCACTTTCCAACCAAGAAAGACCAAGTCTTACTGGTAGATGATTCTTCTAGGAAGCAGAAGAGGGCTAAAGAATCTTCTTAAAAGAAGAACAATTCAAAGAAGGTAAAAGAAAAGGCAAAAATAAAGGACAATAAGAACAAGACTGATGCAGATAGCAAAGGAGTTTGCTTCCACTGCAATAAGCCTGGATACTAGAATTAAAACTAGAGGGTAACCAGAAGAATCTTAGTGAAGCTTCGGTTATAAATATGGGTTTGTTCATGATTGAAATAAATTTTTCTATAAGTCAAGGTTCTACTTGGGTATTGGATACCGGTTGTAGTTCTCACGTATGCAATTCAATGCAGAGACTAAGCAGAAGTAGAAAGCTAAACAAAGAATAAGTAATCTTACGCGTGGAGAATGAAGAAATGGTTACTGCATTAACCGTAGGAACTTATAGTTTAGCATTGCCTACGGGCAAGTCTATTAAGTTAATAAGTTGTTATTATGTTCTAGTTCTCTTTAGAAACATTATTACTTTCGTTGTTGGACAAGGAAGGTTCTGGTATTATATTTAAGAACAATTGTTGTTCTATTTATAATGATAATGTTTTGTTTGAAACTGGAAGATTACTTGATAGACTTTGTATACTTGACTTACATGAAAATTATTTTGCAAATTGAACAAACTAATAAAAGAAAAGGAGATGGTCATTCAAAGAGTTGAATATGTGTATTTGATGAAATACAAGTCTGAATCATTTGAAATGTTCAAACAATTCAGAAGTGAAACATATTGACAGAGTATTAAGATTCTTTGATCAGATCGAGGAAAGAATACTTGTACAATGAGTTTCTAGATCATCTCAAAATGGTATTTTCTCATAATGGACACTTCCTGATACGCAATAATTGATTGGTGTATCTAAAAGGAGAAATTGTACCTTGTTGGACATGGTGCAGTCCATAATGATTTTTACCGACATTCTAGTATCCATCTGGGGTTATGCCCTAGAAACGGCTGCATTTCTACAAAATAAGGTAACCTCAAAAATCTGGCCCTAAGACTCCATAAAAGTTATGGATAGGGAGGATTCCTAATCTTAAGTATGTTAAGATAAGGGTTGTCCAGCTTATGTGAAAAGGTTTCAAAGATAAGTTTGGGACAAAATCTGACAAGTGCAGACTTGTGGGATATCTTAAAGTAAGTTTAGGGTATTATTACTATAATCCTACACGCTGCCTTCTTAGATAAAGGTGTTTATCATTGAAGGAGCTAGTGGGAGGGTAAAAGATCTTGAAGGAGTTCAAGAACCACAAAGCACTTTAAGTCGAATCGAGGAACCTGTAGATAAACCTATTGTACCACAACCGAATCGTAAATCTGGAAGAGTACCGAAGATACCTGGGAGGTATGGATTCATCATAGAGGATGATGATGAGGTACGCATCATAGAGGATGATGATCCAGTTATATACAATGAGGCTATGAGTAGAAGACACTCAGAGAAATGGCAGATGGCCATGAAATCCGAAATGGACTCCATGTATGAGAACCAAGTATAGACTCTGGTTACTCCACAAAAGGGCATAGTGCCAAGAGTGTGAATATGGGTCTTTAAGAGAAAGACTGGGGCAAATGGCAAGGTGGAGACCTATAAGACCAGACCTGTTTAAAAGGTTTCAAATAAAGTCAAGGAGTTGACTGTGATAAAACCTTATTACTAGGAACTGAGCAAAGTCCATTTGGATTTTGCTTGTGATTGCAGCTTATTACGAAATCTGGCAAAAATGGATGTTGAGACACCCTTCCTCAATGAAGACTTGAGGAGAATGTATGTATGATACAACCAGAGGAATTTGTTTCAAAGGTTGAAGCAAATCGTGTTTTAAGCTACAATGATCCATTTATGGATTGAAGCAAGCTTCTCAAAAATGGAACATTCATTTTGATGAGACAATCAAAAGAGTTTGATTTTATCAAAATTGAGAATGAACCTAGTGTGTACAAAAGGGTAAGTGGGAGCATTGTGACATTCTTGGTATTATATGTTGATATACTACCGACAAGGAATAACACACCAATGCTACAATCAGTAAAGATAAAATTGTCTAAACATTCTTCCATGAATGACTTGGGAGGAGCATCCTATAAATTGGGGATAAAAATCTATATAGATAGATTTAAAAGGATGTTCGGCTTGACCCAATGAACGTATATTCATTCGATGCTAAAGGCGTTTAGCATTGCAAACTCCAAGAAAGGTCTCATGATGATGAGCCGTGGAATGTATCTCTCTAAAATTGTCCCCAATTAAAAGAGAGATCGCATGAGTTACTATCATGCATGCAATGAATATACTAGGCTTGATGTTGATCAGTCATATTCTAGACAAGACCACTGTAAGACAGTGATAAATATCTTTAAGTACTAAACCGGTATTGAAGATGTAATTATAATTCATGGTAGGTCCGAATTAAAACTAGAGGGCTAAACAGACTCAAGTTTTTTCAGACTGACCAAGACGATAACAAATCCACTTTAAGGTAAATCGTTACCTTGAAAGGTGGTGCAGTGAATTGGAAAAGTTCCAAACAGCAAAGAGTTGCTGGTTTAATGACAAAGACAAAGTATATAGCTGTAAATGAAGCTGCAAGTTGATTGTTTGGATGAAAAGTTCATTACAGAACTAGGAATAGTTCCTAAGTCTCATTTTGGATTCAAACATGTGTTGCAGCACTTTCATTTGATTAGTAAAATCATTGAAAGAAGAAAAGTCACTATAGAGATAGTGGACTCTCGAGAACAGCATTGCATATCCATCTACTGAAGCTTTATCTAATAGCATGATAATCGTCACTTAGAGAAGAAGGGTATTAGATACCATGGCGATTGGCTTTAGTGCAAGTGGGAGATTGAAAGTAGTATGCACACAAGCCAATCATATTTGATATGATGTAGCATATACTTTGTAATCTTATTCGTTTGTTAAAGGCATTTTACTTTATCGACATGGTGCTTTTATATTAAATGTGATAAACCCATAGTTTTGAGCAATGCTTTTAGAATCATGATGGTGATCATGCTAATGAGATCTAAATTCTAGATAGCTCACAAACTAAAATTGTTCCTAATCGTTGGATTACTAAAAAGGGGATTAGTGAATCCGGATAGATTAGTACATACGTTGCTTGCTCTTATGAAGAGGATGATTGATCTCATAATCATTTGTGTGGAGACACTAAAGCAAGTATGTAGGTGCTTATTAGAGAATAAGTTCACTGAACGTGGCTCGCTAAGGAATACCTAATGGAGTTTTACTCGCCTGTCAATAGGAATTCCTCTAGTGATAGTAGTACAAGTGATCCTTGGACTTGAGATCATCATAGTATCTTGTGTATGATGAGTTATACTTTGACATGTCCCTTAAGACCTTTAGGGTATATCAAAAGGTATGATTGGGTATAATAAGTTATACATGGAGATAGGTGAATGATCAATAAAGAATCTACCACTTCTAGTAAAAGGAGAGAATGTCCTATGTGATTCGATAAATGACGACTCAGAAGTCTTTGGCCAAAGCAGAATGAAATTAGAAAGGAGTTTCTAATTTGCATTAATTAGATTTGTGCATTTGAGAATCGAAATACATATAATTAAATAAAATAAGACTTGACAGTAATTCCATGTCTTATATTTAATTGGGACATTGTATGGTAGAAGGATTGAATTGTACAGTAACTATGCACTGAAAGGTTCTTTTATGATTAATGTTGAAATCTATATTATCTGGAAAGTCGTTGATCGCTAAGGGGGCTTACCCTTATTGTAGAATAAATATTATTTATTTAAATGAATTAAATAGTTTAATTTATTTATTTAAATAAGATTAGAATTGTTCTAATTGATTTATTCACAACCGGTTTAATATGGAGAACCTAAAGGGTCACACCGCAAAAGGAAAATATTTATTTAAGAAGTAAATGGCATAATTGTAATAATAAGTACTTAAGTGTATTTAATTTAGTCTATGGAGATAGAATAAATTAAATAGCTTAATATTTATTATTTAATATTTTAGAAATATTAAATATAAATTAATAAGAGGAGTCTTATTATTATTATTACTATTACTATTATTTAATTCCTAATAGGGATTGGGAATTAATTAATAGAAGTACTCTCACATGAATTCCTAATTGGATTAGGAGTTTAATTTAATTAAAGGAGTTTAATTAGAATAGAAACCCTAATCCTAAATAGTTTAGGGAAGGGTTTTCCTACATCTATAAATAAGAGAAGTCTTATCATAGATTAGGGTTACACACTCTTGCATAAGAATTGTAGAGAGTACTTACAATTTCTATAGAGATAGAAACTAGGGTTTTGCCAACACCCATCTTTTTGAACAAGTATTATTCCTTGGTGGATCACCTCTAGAGGCCAAACACTTGGGTGGCTAACGTTGATCAAAGGAAAGAATTTAATCGGTGGAATTCAAAGAGAACGCGAAGGAATTAGAGGTGAACTTGTACCTGAGGAAGCTAGAATTCTACAAGGGTATAATTCTTATTCTCCATCTCTTTCGTTTAATTAATAATTGTGCATAAAGAAATATCATGGTGATGGTTTGTATAAAATTTTAAAATCTGATTTTATCGCGCTTCCGCACTATTTATGTAATTTGATTGCATATTCGCGCTATGTACAAACCTAACACTAACTTCTCCTTTAAATTTTCCTCCTTCATTTAAACTCCGTTTCTCCTTATGAAATTTTATCAAAGCTTCATTCTCATTTTCAGCTATGATAGCTTTCTCGAGAATTTCAGGAAAAGTTCTCACTTGGAACACTGACAACTTACTACGAATTTGGGGTTTCAATCCCTCTTCGTATCTCCTGGTCTTCCTTACATCCGTATTAACCTGATGTGGGGCAAACCTAGCTAACTCATTGAACTTAGCCGTATACTGGGATACGGTAAGCTCCCCTTGTTTTAATTCTAGGAATCGTACCTCCATACGATCCTGCATCGATTGGGGAAAGTAATTTTCGAAAAATAGTTCCTTAAACCTAGTCCAAGGAATTATATCCTCACCCGCACGAATTTTAGTATTTTTCCACCAATGGTTCGCCTCACCTTTGAGAAAAAAAGTGGCAAAGACCGTCTTTTGATCTTCGCCGGCATTAGTTACCACAAAAACCTTCTCTATTTCGGTAACCCAAGTTTGTGCCTCAATAGGTTCTGCGGTTCCCTTAAATTCAGGCGGTCCTACCAGTTTAAAGTCCTTGAACATAGTACTCTGTGGATTAACTGTAGTAGGTTAATGTGGTGGATGATTTTGTAGAGCCCCTAAGAGTATATCTACCAATTGTTGTGTGGGGTTTGTTTCGGTAGGCTCATTTCTAGTTTGGGTTCTCCTTCCTGATGCCATGACTCTAAAATAAAGAAAAACATGTATAAATACATGAATATGTTTCACATAGAACTAACACTTTGATTGTACAAACGCAATTTGTATATAACATGTAGAACGAATACATATTCGACTAGTGGTTTATACTACCACTAGTTAATACAAAGAACTCACTATTTTACAACCTCAAAATTTATATATTACAAACTACGAAACGTAAACTAAGTACTATACTAATATAATCAATCACGTACTCCCTTATAAGCATCCCGTATCATATAACTAACTACCGCTCTATCGATCATATAATCATCCTTCTCCTCCTCCACAGGATACCTAAACACCCTTCGTTCTAGGCCCTCAAATGCAGTCCTACACTTCTTGTCAACTCTGTACACCTGCATTTGTGCATCATGCCTCTCCCTCTGAGTGTTCTGAAGAAGTGTCCTCAGACGACGAGTCGTATCTCTCTCACTCTCCAGTAAACCTGCAGTTGTGCCTGTCCGAGAGTTAGCAGCCTCTAACTCTTCCGTTGACTGCTGAACTAACCCAATCACTATCTCTTTGTGTCTATTGACACACATCATCTGATTTGCTCCAATATCCTCCTCAGGATCAGGATCTATTAGTTGTCCATCTATGGGATGATCAGCCTCCTCCTCTAGTTCTTCCTCTGGGTCTGACTCAGGAGTAGCTGGCTCATAATCTGGAACCTCATCTGGCTCACTATTCGATAGCCATCCTACCATGTGTTGATCTACCCCTGCCATCCTACAAAAGAATTTTAGTTCGTTTAATATTAACGCGAAGCAAATTTACACATAAGATAAAGCTTTTAAGATTATTTTATGGATAATTAAGTATTTTACGGACTCAAAGACTATATCCTAAGGTATTTTCTAACTACCTTAGAGCTATAATCTACAGCTCTGATACCGACCTGTGACGCCCCCAAATCTCTACACTCCCCTGTAGCAGACCTGGTGCTCACGTGAAGCTAAACAACTATAAATATGCAATAAAATATGACTTCTATCTATCCAAGGTTCACAGTATCCCATAACAGGTACTAGTTCCGGCTAGAACGTTGTCTGTGTTTGGATACCCTCACTTGGATATATAAATTCATATCTAATGAATACCTCTTTCATATTTATATTCCCTATCTATCTGACATTCACAGTATTAACGATAAGATCATCTATAGAACTGAGGGGCGCATTCCGGTAAAGATGGCACCTTACCGGCGCTCATTAAGTGTAACCCCAGAACTTATAGGACTTTCAATATCATTTAAATACCCTTATTCAGATGTATAATTCGTATAGATACTATATTTACCTAGTACAACTATGTTAAAGAAAATAAAGATCAGAGTATAACGCAATCGATGAAATAAAGGATGATAATATATTACATATCATTTGGTTCGATTACATTGTTCTCAGTACTAAGTTATTACAACAAAAGCCTTTAAAAGACTTGAAGTATTTCAAAACAGAAATTTAAACTAATAAACATGGCTTTTCCCCTTATCAGTACCAGACGTGCCGAGATTACCATTTTCAACTGCAAAAGAAGATATGCACAAGAATGAGCTACAAATGCTCAGCAAGTTCATTTAACAATGTAAACACAGTGTGTTTGATTTGAAAGATGTCAGATGATGTATAAAACTTGAACCACATATTTCAATTTGTTCTGTCAGTCTTCAATGACTTAGAACCTTTTGAATTCGGATATTTGGTAGGGGATCAGCCTAACCAATATCCTAGGAGTATGCATATCATCCTACCACATTTTTGGTCAATTTAAGTTAATTGCCAATATTGGTCAACTCATTTAATTGCCAATTTAAACCTTAGTCGAAGGTTTGTCGGACCACCTTCCATCCACGATGTCCCTTTTACTCAGTATAGATGTCGTACCAAAACAATTTGGTTTGACACAATAATTTTAAGCTCAAACAGTCAATAAATGATTTCATTTCTTAAGTTATGTTGAACAAGTAGCAATAACTTCACAATAATTGATAGCAAGACATAAATGAATTGCTTAAATGTAACAAGGTTCGGAGACTTGCCTCGTATATCTTTTACAGTTAATATAACGGTTTAAACGTTCGTCGTAATTCCTACACGATTATAAATTTATGTAGACAAATTAGTGTTTAATGATTAAATCTTTTAAGTTTTATTTCGGGTATCATATCTGCAGATAAATACGACTTCTTTTACAATATATGAAATAATTTTAGCATTATAACTGCTTACATAATGAATATTTTTCAATTATATTTAAAATAAATTGAGCATTATAACTACTTATAAAATGAATATTCGGCTATTAGATTTGAGAAAATTTCAGCATTATAACTGCTTATAAAATGAATATTTTAACTAAATAGTTGAAGAAATTCGGACATAGTAACTGCTTATAAAAGTATATTTTCTAATATATAATAAAAATAAATTAGACATTATAACTGCTTGTAAATAGGACTTTTGTACTATATACTTAAAACAATTTGGGCATTATAACTGCTTATAAAAGTATATTTTAACTAAATATATAAAGAAGAATGAAAATAATAACCACTAGAGTAATACCTCTTGTAGTTGCTAGCTTTACTTCCAATCGCGTAGCGCTTCAATGCTTAGAAAGTAATTTTTTTATCTTACAATATCTCTCAGAATATAAATATAGAGTGTTTTTGCTCTTGAACTGCCCTTGAAAAGTAGTAAGGAATAAATGAACTGAGCTTGCTATTTATAGAAAAACCAAGTTTCTCTAATTGCACGTTAGGGGCTCGACTTATTACACTTTGCACCCGGCTTATTACACTTTGGTACCTAGGTTAATTACACTTTAAGCTACTAAAAAGTGGTTAATTACACTTTAGTACATAGGTTAATTACACTTTAGTACTCGGCGTGTGCCAGGCGTAAGCCGGCGTGTGCCAGGCGTAAGCCGGCGTGTGCCAGGCGTAAGCCGGCGTGTGCCAGGCGTAAGCACGACAAAGCGTAAGCACGTCAAAGCGTAAGCACGACAATGCGTAAGCACGTCAAAGCGTAAACACGTCAAAGCGTAAGCACGACAATGCGTAAGCACGACAAAGCGTAAGCACGACAAATCACTTTGTCATTTCGTAGCACGACACAGCAGCTTACTAAAAATAATTTGTCAGGATGCTTTTTGGTGAAATCGTCGGAAGCACGACAAATCATTTTGTCCGTGTAAGCACGACACAGCTGCTTGGCGAAAAATTTTTATTTGACCAAATTTATCGTTTACACGATATAATCACAAAACACCTGCTTCAAAATATCATTTGGATCTTTATTAAGCACATATGTTGCAAACTTCAAATCTCATTTAGGGTTTAAGGTTTTAAACTTTTTGATATTTAGTTTTACGTTATACGTTCTAATTCTAAACGTATACGATAATGTTTTCGAATCGTATTAAGTTTTTAAAGATTACCTAAACAGTCGTTCATCAGAATATATCATCACAGAGTCGGAATAAGAAATTTCATTCAATAAACACATAATTTACATATACAAATCTTATTAGGGTTCGGAATATTACACAACATCCCTATCCTGACTGTCGGATCTCGACACTCCGCCTATGACAGGCTCTACCAAATCCATCAAGTAGTCCTCCTCTGACCCGGACCCACTCAATGGTACTACTGGGGCAACGGGTGCATAGCCTACTAGCTGCTCCGTAATAACGGGTATGTCAGTGAATACCTCCTCCTCTCGGACTCCACTAGTCTCTCATACAGCAGCCATCCTACAAACACACAAAACTAACATTAGTACAACAATAAAATATATTCATTGAAGGAATGAAGTTATATTTCATTGGGTACTACTCGACTCGATGAATTCCCCAATTCATCAAAATACCAAATATGATAAATCTCCCTGATTTATCCCCTAATGCACTCAATACGAGTTTAATACTAAGGTTATAACCTAGGTTTCGCAATCCTAACGTTTATAACCTACAGCTTTGATACCAACCTGTGACGCCCCCAATTTAGGGTCTCAAACACCCGGATTTGGTCATCACGATCCAATACAACCATTCACCACTAAACAACATACAATAACTAAATGCGGAATAAAATAAACGTATGTCATTCATTCAAAAGGTGTTACTAGTCCCAAGATACGAAAACCTAAATACGGGAATACAAATTTGCCCTAATACAGTACTTTAGGGTTTAAATAACAATAGAAATTCCTTAACTATGCCTGAAACAAAATACAGACAATAGGAGACTAATACTTCATCTTTTCCTTGCCCTTGTCTTTTCCTGAGGTCTCGGGCTTAACTGCAATAAGGTTCATGATATAGCAAGGGTGAGCAACTAGTTTGCCCAGCAAGTTTAAATAACGGCAAGAAATGATATATATCATGAATGAAAGAGATATCTGGAAACGATTCAACAATGAGAATAACAAAAGCAAGAACAATAATTGCTTCTTAAAATAGACGATAGTCAACATAGACCATGAACAATAAACTTCCAATGGAATCAATAGCTAATTTGATCCTTTGGTTACTGGCTCAGAAATACATACTCGAGGGGATCAGCCTCTAGTACACTATGTGTATGCATAACATTTAATTTCTGTTCTTGTATCTTAAATTTAGATATGTGGGGTACTCCCCTATAATAAAAGGGGTGTTCACTTTAGTCTAAGAATCCATACCATCAATTGACATGGATAACTTTTATAAAATTTTATGCAATTTGTCTGACCGAACAAAGGTTCAGACTCAATCTTAAACATTTCATGAATTATAGAACTTCGAATAATGTACAAGTCCAAGACTGTGCGAACTCAAGTGCACCAAGTGCAAGTATCAATAAATATCACAGATGTGGAATAATTGTAAAGAAATTTAAACCACTTAGAGCATGCTTGGAAATAAGGTTCAAGCTTAAACAAATAACTTGCAATACAATAATATCCTGCCCGAATATAATTTGAGTAAGGTTAAGGAACTTGCTCAATGTAAAAGTTGAGTAAGATGGAACTTGCCTGTTTGCTCAACTACAATAATCTAGCTTTATACGACTCTCTTTAATGGACCTAACATTAACCACATTGATCTATTAATTAGCACCGTGTATAATAGCATATGGATACGCTTACTTATGTTATCTATTTGACACACAAGTCAACCACATAGCGTACATAGTTTAATAAACTATCATTACTTCTATAAGACATTAATGAACCTCGGATATTCGATTAATAGTATTTTCTTAAGTGTTAAACACTGATTAAACCTTTAAACAATTTATTCATGTGTCATCTAAATCCTCTTTATTATATTGATTCTATCTTTATTTAATTACTATTTAATCTTAATTAAATAAAAATCAATTATCTGCCTTTAGTTATTCATAAATAATAACTAACTTTGTTTATTTATCATTCAAAATTAATAATAAATGATTTCACTATTAACCTCGTTCGCTTAGTGATTATCTAATAGTAATCGAATAATAATCAACTAATTATCCTTATTTAACATTAATTAAACAATGTCTAATTATTTATCCTTACTTATTATTTAATATTAATTAAATAATAATTAATTAATTTAACTGCATTTATACATAATTATTATTTAATATTGATTAAATAATAATTAACTAATTATTAATTAACATTACTTAAATAAGAATTATTAATTCTTAATTATTAATTAAATTAAAATTATTAATATTTAAATTGCACGACCCGAACCGATCCAGTCTGACCGACCCGACCCAGGCCTGACACGGCATTGGCGCTGCGGCGCCAGGCTTAGAACTGGACTCCACGCTATAGCGTGAGTCTCGTCCTGGTTCTGGCCCGATGCTGATGCTGCGACGTGAGATTAAGAAGCAAGCTTGACGCTGCGGCGTCATGGCCCTTAGGCGTGACACTGCGGCGTGACGCTGCCGCTGCGGCGCTAGGCCCCTTAATCGCAACGTTGCGGCGTCATTGGTTGGTGCTGCAGCGTGACGATCCAGAGTCATCTTCTCCGTTTCGTTCTAGTAGCTTTCTTCGAATTTTAAGGATCAAAATCATTCTACCCACTATTTGTACTCAATATTAACCACATATTATTGTCAATAATAAGTTTTATATACCCAATTGGAGCAATCAATCACAAGCATGATACATAGCATTTGCAACAAGGTTTACTGTAACAGGGGCTTACCTTCTGCTCGTCGTTCTTCTCTTCCTTCCGTAATAGATAATGTAAGTGGAGATCATTCGCGTGCACTCCTGTAATACCCGAGAATTTTAAATAATATTATTATTGACTTTTCTATTTAAGTTGAATATTTATCCGAATATGTGTATATGTGATATGTCACCATAATAGTGATGCAATAAAATGACTTCTTATTTATTTAATAAAGGAGTGATTTAATAAGAAATAAATTATTAATGTATCTTAATTAATTATTGTGTGGCTAATAATCTCCTTTCATTTAATTAAATGTTATGTGGCATGATATATTTTTGTGACATTAGCATGTATGAGTATTCATATAATTCATTAAATAAGGTGGAAGATGCGTGACATTTAAATTGCATGAACATCCTATGTGATATCTTGATGAATAGTTAAATTATATGGGGTAGTTAATAATTGTTATATGATAATTATTTCCATACTTAAAAATGTTATTGTAATAAATGTACCATGGAATAATAATATTAAATATTGGGTGTTAGTAATTAATTAGATTTCACTTTAATTAATGTACCTGGGTTATAGGATATGTGTATATGTGAATATTGATACAATATGGTAGCATTTAATATTTAATGCACCTTATGACTAAATTGCATTATTAAACCTAAGTATACTAGTGGTCTCTATTGCAAAGTCTGAGTTCCTTGTCCCAAATTGTTAGTCACTTGCCCCATTTCCTTTATTTACGTGAATAGCTTGAACCTTGTGGCTGATGATGGGAAAAGGCTACAAGCCTAGACTTCTTCTTCTTCTTTGCAAACCTTGGTTTCATGATGGTGGGGGAGGTGGTCCAAATAGTGCTCCACCACTATTCCACCAAACCTCCATTAACCAAGGATCTTCTTCTTCTTCCAATGCGTGAAACCCTTGAGCAAAGCCATGAACTAGATTTTGAATTCTCTATAAATTGAAGCCTCCTCTACACAAATATTGTTGCTAGAAATCTGAAGTTTAGCTTCCATTAGAGAGTGAGGTTGAGTGGTTTTCAGTTGGTAGAATTGAAGAATTAAATTAGCTTCAAGAGGTAATTTCTCTTTAATTGTGTTCTTGAGTTCTATATATAAATTTCTAGAATTTTGCCATGAATCTCTTGTTAGTTGGTTAGTAGTTGATGTATATAAGTTGTCAAGTTCATATACATGTTACTAAAGTATTAATCATGTTTTATGCTATCAAATTGGAGTTTTACGAATTCTCAGAAAATAACATGTATACATGCTTATAATGTACCAAAAATGGTTGAGCTAAGTTGTGGTAATCTGTAAGTGGATGATATACATTGTTAGTATAGTCAAATACGAAAACAACGAAAGTTAAACGAATCAATTTGGTTCAGAAACGAGTTCGTAGCATGATCAATCGCTAAGTATGCTAAAATATGGAAAAATAGAATGAATGTTGAACTTAATTCTTGAACTTAGTTATTTACTAGTTTTAAGTTGTTAAAATCATGTTAGGTGTGCTTAATATGATAGTTATAAACCTGATGTGAGTTGGGTATACACAGATTATGGTTTGAATTAGTTTTGGGTCTTGAAAAATTTCGCCATACAGGGAGTTTCCTGGTTCTGTCGAGGAGCAGCGCGGCCGCGCTACTCCGCAGGCAAAACTAGGCACGGCTGCGCCGTGCCCCAGAATAAAACTCCAACTTTTGATTCCTATGATGTCATGAGCATGTTAGGTTAGCTTAAATAAGCCTATGTGTGTATCTGGTACGTGATCTAGTAGGGTCTTGCATGAAATGTGTTGGGTTTTACGAGATTTTGAACTAAAACTTAGAATTTGAAAACTAAACCTTATGGAAGTGATGCTGATCCTTTGAGCATATGTAACTAGCTCAGACATGTCTGAAAAAAAAGTCCAAAGTATCACCTAGGGTTACTTTGCATGACATGAGTTGTGTTAGCTCAGTTCCAACGACTCCTTAAAAGAAAACTTGAAGTGTTGGAAGTAAAACTTAGCGAACCTTGTATCCTTCATGTTCTGAGCTTACAAGCATGTATATATGATCTAATTATATGTGTGAATGCATACGGAAAATCACGTAGAGATATTAAGTAAGTTTAGTTAGTATAATGTGAAATTTTCAAGAAAAACTTAAGACGTGAGAGCCATTGTTGCCAAACATTGTGTAAATTTCGTTCCAACCTTGCACGCATGAATAATAGGATTCATTATGCCTCTAGAACATGTTGACATGAGCACCATCTAGCTAAACATAAATTTTACCTATGTACGCATGTTCAAGGAAGTGACATTCCAATTGTAAATTATGTGATTAATCTGTACATGTGTTATATACGCACGAGCATGCTTATTAAGTATGGTTTAGTCTCATTATATGGTGTCATGACTGTAATAGTTGATCCTTTGCGAGATGGATTTGATTGGCTTAAAATATAGAAGTTTCTAACATAACACCTTATAACCATGGATTGAAATTGGCATGAGCATGCTAGGATTGAACTCAAAATAATAACCTTATGAGCATGTGTAATTGAGTTATATCAGTAGGCTGAATGTTGGAAAATAGACCAGGATTGCCACTTGTATAAATTGCATTTTTGGTCTGCCCAGAGAGTGGCGCGGCCGCGCCACTCGTAAGGCAAAAACTAGCGCGGCCGCGCCGGTCGCCAGAATTGCCCAGTTGTTTTAAATTATAAATAGAGTCTTGCAGCATGTATGTATGAATATTTTAAGCTGTATTGCATGATTGAACTGATATACTATGTGTTCAAGCTTATGTTGATGCTTAGGGCCGGCGTATTCTAAGTTGCTAACTCCTTTAGCTAAAGATAAGAACTTTTGAATATGGACTTAGTAATCTTGATTCCACCTTCGTGACTGTGTATTAAAACTATGTGGTGCGTAACCACTTGTTATGGATGTTATACTAACTACGGAACCGACTTATTAATGATTAGGTCGTTTCAACGCAATTTAAATTAAAGTTAGATTACTTGTAGCTGAGCAAACAGGCAAGTTCCCTTTTTCCGAAACTTTACTTTGTGCAAGTTTCCTTTAACCCTACTCAATTTACATTCGAGCAGGATGTGGTATATTGTGCAAGTATTCAAACCCTTTCTCTTTATTGAGCAAGCATGTAAACTTGTATATTCATGTATCGTACAAGTATGTGACAATGACTCTTATGCTTTTTAAACTGTTATTCATATTCTAAGAATTGGTTTAAGATTAATATCCCTTAAATCTCATTGCGAGTATTGGTATTCATTAAATCATTGAATATGATTATAAAAGTTGTCTAAACCATTGTTTCGGTTAGACTATTATACATGTGTTAGAAAGCTATTCCAAACTAATTGTCTTGGTGAGGACTCTTATCTACTGAGATGAACAACCCTCATAAAAAGGGGAAATTATATATTGTCGGGGGACCGACGTGCGCACTTATAAGCATGTGACAGTTATGCATAACCTGGAGTACTATAGGCTGATCACCTGTGTGCTCGTTTTTATTTGATTTTCAGTATAATAACTGTTAATTCTAGCAGGAGTTCTTGGTCCTTTAGTGACTACTCAGTGTTCATATTCTTGGACTTGAAATGATTATATGCAAGGATCCTATTGATATTCTTTGGGTCATAGCGACTCTTATGTATAAAAATTGATTCTCCTTATTATCCTTGAACTATCCTTTACTGTCATACCCTTGAAATTTGAACTTTATATTGTTCACCCTCATCATATATACTTGCTGAGCAAATTCGTTGCTCATTCTTGCTTTCTTTAAACTTTTCAGTTAAGGCAGAACGAGGTGACCCTTCAGGCAGGGATAAGGGAAAGGGCAAAACTACAGAGTAGCTTTGTTCTTCCTTAGGAAAGAGATTATTTATTATGTTGCTTAAGTTTTCTAAATTTGGTTATGTAATACACTTAGGCATGGTTTATGTTTTAGTACTATGTTTCAGTTAAATCAAGACTTTTGGTTAGTATTGTAGTAACGGTTGCGAGACCTTGGGACGAGAATAATTATATTAAATCAATGTAATTTATTCTATCTTTTTCGCTACATTAGTTTTATGTCATTATTATGTTAGAACGTGATGAACCAGATTCGTGGCAGTGACGTCAGAATTTGGGGGCGTCACAGGTTGCTATCAGAGCAATTAGGTTATAAACCTTAGGAGCGAGAGTCCTTAGACTATAACCTTGGAAGAATTTAAGAGCTAGGAGGAGATGAAACTCATATAGAGTTTTCGTGAAGATTTAGTAGCATTATGAAATATATTTTCATTCCATACAATGAACTTATGTTTTATTTGACCTTCTGATGGAGTTTATTGTTTTGTCTTCTGTTTGTGGCTGTAGGATGTCAAATGTGGGAGGAAACGGTTGGATTGTCGAGAAGGAGCCACGTGATATACACGTTGTGTATGAGGCACCGGTAATAGATGATGAGGTGGAGTCTGACCCTGAAGAACCAATAGAGATAGAGTCTGACCCCGAGGAAGAACCTATGGAAGAGGAGCCTGAGATAGACCCTGACGAGACTGCTATCAAGGATCGCATATTGGGAGAATACGAAGAGCGGATCTTAGAATTAGAGACTGAAGCTCAGGATCGAGAGGCGGAGATCCAGAAGTTGAGGGAGGAGAATGATCAGCAAAAACTAAAGATGCAGGAGATGGAGGTGGAGCTTGCACATCGCAAGGAAGCCGATATTCAGATGGGAGCCCTTTTTCACCGTTCGGTAGCTAGGAGCGTAGAATTGGTGGGAAAGCTGGAGGAGTCCGAGCAGAGGGAGTTGTCTGAGAAGGCAGAGAAGGAAGCCCTTCGCACACAGTTAGAGATGGAGGTGATGGATAGGATTCACTTCCAGGAGAAATGGGAGGAGGCCAATGACAGAGCTAATGATCTAGAGGATGAGGTGAGATGCAAGAAGAGGAAGACGAATAAGATGGGTTATGCTTTTCGTACAGCTATGGAGAGGTTAGTGGATGGTGTGTACCACTACCCGGCAGAGCAAGGACAGACACGATACATTGTGAGCCGGGATTTGGTGGCGCATATTACGCAGCAGGAGTTTATCAGCGCAGTGGAGCGCGGAATGTTGGGATGAACCCTAGTGATTAGTAGTCTAGTGGTAGTAGCAGTATATTTAGATGTGCATCATTATGTGAACTCCTATCTATTATGTAAGATACGGAGTAGTCTTGTGAACCCTTTTGATGTTAAGGGTAGTATGTTAATGTTTCCCCCACCTTTTGTAATATTAGGGAGTAGATGTGACATTTATAGTAGTATGCAAGAAATCATCATGGTGTAACGACTTGTCATATGAATATAAATGTTTTTGTTTCATCACTGTGTTACTAAATTTCGGCATTAGAGAAATATCTAAGTTATATGCTTAGAGAATAAGAGTAAAATCTTGTGTTGCAGAAGATGCCGCCCAGACGTAGAATCGTTGAGTTGGATGAGTCGGTCAATAACGAAGGGAACCAGGCGGACCCCATTCAACGACTAGTAGACTTGCTAGGAGAAGCTCTGCGGGGAAGGAACAACAAACCAGTACATCCCAACCCCCAAGCAGCGCCAGTAGCAAACTTTAAGGATTTTAAGAGTGTAGGACCGCCCGAGTTTAAGGGAACTACCGATCCCATCGAAGCACAAACCTGGATCAAGGAAATGGAAAAGGCGTTTACTATTGCTCGAGTGGGGGAAGATCAGAAGACGATATTCGCTACTTATATGATGAAGGGTGAAGCGAATTACTGGTGGGAAGCCAATCAGCAGAGAGCAGGTGAAGGAGTGATAGCCTGGGATAGGTTTACCACTCCGTTCTTCGAGAATTACTTCTCGAAGAGTATGAAGAGTAAGATGGAGGTTAAATTCTTGGAACTGAAGCAAGGGGAAATGACGGTAGCTCAGTATGCGGCAAGATTCAACGAGCTCGCACGATTCGCTACACACTATGTCGACACCGAAGAAAGGAAGGCTAGACGCTTTGAGTTAGGACTGAAACCCTGGTTATTCAACAAGGTGTCAGTTCTTCAAATCGATTCGTTCGCCACACTGTTGGAGAAGGTGATCATTGCTGAGGGAGGTAGCGAGGCGTTAAGTCAGTACAACAAGGAGAAAAAGAATAAGAATTCTGGAGGAGAAAGTCGTGGGGGAAGTAGCAGTGGAGGAAGAAATTTAGGAAAAAGAAAGTGGGATAATAACAATAATAATAACAACAACAACCGAGGCAACCAGTCGGGAAGTTATCAGGGAGGATTTAAGAAGAGGGCTGAGGTATGCCCTAAATGTGAAAAGAATCATCAAGGGGAATGCTGGAAAGGACGCAGTGTCTGTTTCAATTGCGGCCAGGAAGGGCACATTGCACCCCATTGTCCAAAGCCGAAGAAAAACCGAGGATGTTTCAGTTGCGGCTCGACTGAACACCAGATCAAGGACTGCCCGAAGAAGGGGAACACCGGGAGAAAAGGCAATCAAGGGGGAAGTAAGCTAATGATAGGTGGACCAGCACAGCCCAATCGCTCGACGGCCCGAACTTTTAACATGACTGTCCAAGACGCAGTTGCTGTGAAGGACGTGGTGTCAGGTATTGTGCCAATCAATAATATAAATGCATATGTATTATTTGATTTGGGTGCTACCTGTTCCTTTGTGTCTGAATATTTTGCTACATGTTTGAACTTACCCCAAGAACGTTTAGAGAATCCTTTAAACATAGAGATTGCGAATAAGGAAGTAATTCCCGTACAGTTCGTTTACCGAAATTGTTCTGCAAACATTAGAGGTCACGAACTAAGTGTAGACTTGATTCCGATAAGACTGGGAGAGTTTGACGTGATATTAGGAATGGATTGGTTATCCAGTCATGCTGCGATGATCGATTGTCGAAAGAAAAGTGTGAACCTTCAGACTTCAAATCGATCTAAGGTAGTATTTTATGGTAGCTCATCGCTTAAGCAATCCCGTTGTCTTACGATGATGCAGGCCAAGAAATTGTTAAAGAAAGGATGTGTGGGTTATTTAGCCTATATTGCAAATACTCAGAAGAAGGGAGTAGAAGCAAAAGATATATCTATAGTGAGGGAGTTTCACGACGTGTTCCCTGATGATCTGCCTGGCCTTCCGCCAGACAGAGAAATCGAATTCGTAATAGACTTAGTACCGGGAACTGCACCGATTTTAAAAGCTCTGTATCGTATGGCATCAGTGGAAATGAAGGAATTAATGATACAGTTGCAGGAATTATTAGATAAGGGTTATATTCGGCCGAGTGTGTCTCCATGGGGAGCACCAGTGTTATTTGTTAAGAAGAAAGATGGATCGATGAGGCTTTGTATCGACTATCGAGAGTTGAACAAAGTAATGATCAAGAATAGATATCCATTACCAAGGATAGATGACCTTTTCGATCAATTGAAGGGAGCAAAGTGGTTCTCTAAGATAGATCTACGAACAGGTTATCATCAACTGAAGGTACGAGAGGAGGACATTCCGAAGACGGCGTTTCGAACCTGATATGGACATTACGAATTTTTAGTGATGTCGTTCGGTTTGACCAATGCTCCAGCAGCATTCATGGACTTGATGAACCGAGTTTTCAAGCCATACTTGGATAAGTTTGTAGTAGTTTTCATCGATGACATCCTAATCTACTCAAAGACCAAAGAAGAGCACACCGAACATTTGAAAATGGTGTTGGAAGCACTAAGGAAGGAGAAGATGTACGTAAAATTTTCCAAGTGCGAATTTTGGATGGAGAAGGTTCAATTCTTAGGACACGTGATAGACAAGAATGGGATTTCAGTGGACCCTGCGAAGGTGGAGGCTGTTAGTGGTTGGGAACAACCAAGGACGCCGACGGAAGTAAGAAGTTTTCTAGGGTTAGCTGGGTACTATCGAAGATTTATCCAAGATTTTTCTAAGATAGCAACCTCGTTGACCAATCTAATGAGAAAGACAGTGAAGTTCGTATGGACGGATAAATGCGAAAAAAGTTTCCAAGAATTGAAGAAGAGGTTAAGCGAGGCACCTGTATTATCCTTACCAGATGATACGGGAAGATTTGTGATATATATTGATGCGTCGCATAAAGGACTCGGTTGTGTACTTATGCAACACGGCAAAGTCATTGCATACGCGTCACGGCAATTGAAGGATTACGAAAAACGATACCCTACCCATGACTTGGAGCTAGCGGCAGTAGTTTTTGCGTTGAAAATTTGGAGGCACTATCTGTACGGAGAAAAATGTGAGATATATACGGACCACAAAAGTCTGAAATATATTTTCACACAGAAAGAGTTAAATATGAGACAAAGGAGGTGGTTGGAATTAATTAAGGATTACGACTGCGAAATTCTTTATCACCCGGGAAAAGCCAATGTAGTAGCTGACGCACTGAGCAGAAAAGGAAGGGAGAAACTGTTCACATTGACAACTCAGGAGGAGTTAATAAGAGACATGGAAAAATTGGAAATAGAAGTTTGGGAACCTCGAGAGCCCAGTAAGAAGTTGTTTGTGATGGAAGCTCGTCCAACATTATTGGATCGAATCAAAGAAGCATAAGAAACGGATAAGGAATGTGAAAAGATAAAGAAGTGGATAACAGGAAGTGAGGAAGAAAAATTCCGAATGGATAAGGATGGTATTTTGAGATTCAAAAATCAAGTGTGGGTGCCAGCTATTACTGAACTTAGGGAGGAAATTTTGCGCGAGGCACATAGCACGATATATTCTGTTCATCCTGGAGGAACAAAGATGCACCGGGATCTACGACAACATTTTTGGTGGCTCAATCTGAAGCGAGAGGTTGCAGAGTACGTCAGTAGATGTCTTACTTGCCAACGAGTCAAGGCAGAACATCAGAGACCAAGTGGTCTACTGCAACCATTGGAGATACCGGAATGGAAATGGGAACACATCACGGTGGATTTCGTGGTGGGACTTCCAGTCACACAGAAGGGTTTTGATGCCATTTGGGTTATCGTGGATCGACTAACAAAGACAGCTCATTTTCTACCAATCAAGATTCGTTTCAACCTTAACCAGTTAGCAAATTTATACGTAAAGGAAATAGTTTCGCGACATGGAGTGTCGGTGTCAATTGTTTCCGATCGAGACCCGCGCTTCACGTCAAATTTCTGGAAGAGCCTGCAAGAAAGGATGGGGGCACAATTGAGGTTAAGTACCGCTTATCATCCTCAGACAGACGGACAAAGTGAACGAACCATACAGACACTAGAAGATATGCTTCGAGCTTGCGTAATGGATTTTAAGGGAAACTGGGATGACCATTTACCCTTAGTAGAATTCGCTTACAATAATAGTCATCACGCGAGTATTAGTATGCCACCGTATGAAGCTCTCTACGGAAGGAAGTGCAGAACACCGTTGTGTTGGGATGAAGTTGGAGAACGACGACTTTTGGGGCCAAAAATAGTTCAACAGACGACCGATGTGGTGACAACGATAAGAGCCAGATTAGTAGCCGCTCAAGATCGTCAGAAGAAATATGCAGATTTGCATCGTCAGGACCGAGACTTCGAAGTCGGTAGTTTCGTATTCTTAAAAGTATCTCCCTGGAAAGGAAAGATCATATTTGGCAAGAAAGGAAAATTAAGTCCGAGGTTCATAGGGTCATTCGAAGTTTTGAAGCGGGTGGACGAAGTGGCGTATATGGTAGCTTTACCGCCTGAACTGGAACACATCCACAACATGTTTCACATCTCCGTGTTACGTCCGTACAAACCCGACTATAAGCATGTGATATCCTATGAGCCGATTCAAGTAGAGAAGAATTTGACTTATGAGGAAATTCCTGTCCAAATACTAGATAGAAAAGAGCAGACTTTGAGAAACAAGAGTATATCTTCTGTAAAAATAATTTGGCGGAACCACGACGCCGAGGAGGCCACGTGGGAGTTAGAGAGTAAGATGAGGAGAGATTATCCCCATTTGTTTGTGTAACCTTGTATCAATTCCGAGGATGGAATCTTTATAAGGGAGGGAGGATGTAATACCCGAGAATTTTAAATAATATTATTATTGACTTTTCTATTTAAGTTGAATATTTATCCGAATATGTGTATATGTGATATGTCACCATAATAGTGATGCAATAAAATGACTTCTTATTTATTTAATAAAGGAGTGATTTAATAAGAAAAGAAATTATTAATGTATCTTAATTAATTATTGTGTGGCTAATAATCTCCTTTCATTTAATTAAATGTTATGTGGCATGATATATTTTTGTGACATTAGCATGTATGAGTATTCATATAATTCATTAAATAAGGTGGAAGATGCGTGACATTTAAATTACATGAACATCCTATGTGATATCTTGATGAATAGTTAAATTATATGGGGTAGTTAATAATTGTTATATGATAATTATTTCCATACTTAAAAATGTTATTGCAATAAATGTACCATGGAATAATAATATTAAATATTGGGTGTTAGTAAGTAATTAGATTTCACTTTAATTAATGTACCTGGGTTATAGGATATGTGTATATGTGAATATTGATATAATATGGTAGCATTTAATATTTAATGCACCTTATGACTAAATTGCATTATTAAACCTAAGTATACTAGTAGTCTCTATTGCAAAGTCTGAGTTCCTTGTCCCAAATTGTTAGTCACTTGCTCCATTTCCTTCATTTACGTGAATAGCTTGAACCTTGTGGCTGATGATGGGAAAAGGATACAAGCCTAGACTTCTTCTTCTTCTTTGCAAACCTTGGTTTCATGATGGTGGGGGAAGTGGTCCAAATAGTGCTTCACCACTATTCCACCAAACCTCCATTAACCAAGGATTTTCTTCTTCTTCCAATGGGTGAAACCCTTGAGCAAAGCCATGAACCAGATTTTGAATTCTCTATAAATTGAAGCCTCCTCTACACAAATCTTGTTGCTAGAAATCTGAAGTTTAGCTTCCATTAGAGAGTGAGGTTGAGTGGTTTTCAGTTGGTAGAATTGAAGAATTAAATTAGCTTCAAGAGGTAATTTCTCTTTAATTGTGTTCTTGAGTTCTATATATAAATTTCTAGAATTTTGCCATGAATCTCTTATTAGTTGGTTAGTAGTTGATGTATATAGGTTGTCAAGTTCATATACATGTTACTAAAGTATTAATCATGTTTTATGCTATCAAATTGGAGTTTTACGAATTCTCAGAAAATAACATGTATACATGCTTATAATGTACCAAAAATGGTTGAGCTAAGTTGTGGTAATCTATAAGTGGATGATATACATTGTTAGTATAGTCAAATACGAAAACAACAAAAGTTAAACGAATCAATTTGGTTCAGAAACGAGTTCGTAGCATGATCAATCGCTAAGTATGCTAAAATATGGAAAAATAGCATGAATGTTGAACTTAATTCTTGAACTTAGTTATTTACTTGTTTTAAGTTGTTAAAATCATGCTAGGTGTGCTTAATATGATGGTTATAAACCTGATGTGAGTTGGGTATACACAGATTATGGTTTGAATTGGTTTTGGGTCTTGAAAAATTTCGTCATACAGGGAGTTTCTTGGTTCTGCCGAGGAGCAGCGCGGTCGCGCTACTCCCCAGGCAAAACCAGGCGCGGCCGCGCCGTGCCCTAGAATAAAACTCCAACTTTTGATTCCTCTGATGTCATGAGCATGTTAGGTTAGCTTAAATAAGCCTATGTGTGTATCTGGTACGTGATCTAGTAGGGTCTTGCATGAAATGTGTTGGGTTTTACGAGATTTTGAACTAAAACTTAGAATTTGAAAACTAAACCTTATGAAAGTGATGCTGATCCTTTGAGCATATGTAACTAGCTTAGACATGTCTGAAAACAAGTCCAAAGTATCACCTAGGGTTACCTTGCATGACATGAGTTGTGTTAGCTCAGTTCCAACGACTCCTTAAAAGAAAACTTGAAGTGTTGGAAGTAAAACTTAGCGAACCTTGTATCCTTGATGTTCTGAGCTTACAAGCATATATATATGATCTAATTATATGTGTGAATGCATACGGAAAGTCACGTAGAGATATTAAGTAAGTTTAGTTAGTATAATGTGAAATTTTCAAGAAAAACTTAAGACGTGAGAGCCATTGTTGTCAAACGTTGTGTAAATTTCGTTCCAACCTTGCACGCATGAATAATAGGATTCATTATGCCTCTAGAACATGTTAACATGAGCACCATCTAGCTAAACATAAATTTTACCTATGTACGCATGTTCAAGGAAGTGACATTCCAATTGTAAATTATGTGATTAATGTGTACATGTGTTATATACGCACGAGCATGCTTATTAAGTATGGTTTAGTCTCATTATGTGGTGTCATGACTATAATAGTTGATCCTTTGCGAGATGGATTTGATTGGCTTAAAATATAGAAGTTTCTAACATAACACCTTATAACCATGGATTGAAATTGGCATGAGCATGCTAGGATTGAACTCAGACCAATAACCTTATGAGCATGTGTAATTGAGTTATATCAGTAGGCTGAATGTTGGAAAATAGACCCAGATTGCCACTTGTATAAATTGCATTTTTGGTCTGCCCAGAGAGTGGCGCGGTCGCGCCACTCGTAAGGAAAAAACCAACGCGGCCGCGCCTGGTCGCCAAAATTGCCCAGTTGTTTTAAATTGTAAATAGAGTCTTGCAGCATGTATGTATGAATGTTTTAAGCTGTATTGCATGATTGAACTGATATACTATGTGTTCAAGCTTATGTTGATGCTTAGGGTCGGGGTATTCTAAGTTGCTAACTCCTTTAGCTAAAGATAAGAAATTTCGAATATGGACTTAGTAATCTTGATTCCACCTTCGTGACTGTGTATTAAAACTATGTGGTGCGTAACCACTTGTTATGGATGTTATACTAACTACGGAACCGACTTATTAATGATTAGGTCGTTTCAACGCAATTTAAATTAAAGTTAGATTACTTGTAGCTGAGCAAAAAGGCAAGTTTCCTTTTTCCGAAACTTTACTTTGTGCAAGTTTCCTTTAACCCTACTCAATTTACATTCGAGCAGGATGTGGTATATTGTGCAAGTATTCAAACCCTTTCTCTTTATTGAGCAAGCATGTAAACTTGTATATTCATGTATCGTACAAGTATGTGACAATGACTCTTATGCTTTTTAAACTGTTATTCATATTCTAAGAATTGGTTTAAGATTAATATCCCTTAAACCTCATTGCGAGTATTGGTATTCATTAAATCATTGAATATGATTATAAAAGTTGTCTAAACCATTGTTTCGGTTAGACTATTATACATGTGTTAGAAAGCTATTCCAAACCAATTATCTTGGTGAGGACTCTTATCTACTGAGATGAACAACCCTCATAAAAAGGAGAAATTATATATTGTCGGGGGACCGACGTGCGCACTTATAAGCATGTGACAGTTATGCATAACCTGGAGTACTATAGGCTGATCACCTGTGTGCTCGTTTTTATTGGATTTTCAGTATAATAACTGTTAATTCTAGCAGGAGCTCTTGGTCCTTTATTGACTACTCAGTGTTCATATTCTTGGACTTGAAATGATTATATGCAAGAATCCTATTGATATTCTTCGGGTCATAGCGACTCTTATGTATAAAAATTGATTCTCCTTATTATCCTTGAACTATCCTTTACTGTCATACCTTGAAATTTGAACTTTATATTGTTCACCCTCATTATATATACTTGTTGAGCAAATTTGTTGCTCATTCTTGCTTTCTTTAAACTTTTCAGTTAAGGCAGAACGAGTTGAACCTTCAGGCAAGGATAAGGGAAAGGGCAAAACTACGGAGTAGCTTTGTTCTTCCTTAGGAAGGAGATTATTTACTATGTTGCTTAAGTTTTCTAAATTTGGTTATGTAATACACTTAGGCATGGTTTATGTTTTAGTACTATGTTTCAGTTAAATCAAGACTTTTGGTTAGTATTGTAGTAACGGTTGCGAGACTTTGGGACGAGAATAATTATATTAAATCAATGTAATTTATTCTATCTTTTCCGCTGCATTAGTTTTATGTCATTATTATGTTAGAACGTGATGAACCAGATTCGTGACAGTAACGTCAGAATTTGGGGGCGTCAAAACTCCCCCCTTCAGATTGCCCTTCCCAGTAGTACTCACTCTCTATACTATCCTATCGTTAGTTTTAGCAACTGAGTTCTTGAAGACAGCGTCCCAATTTATAGAAAACTCATTAACCATGCCAAGCTTTTGCCCATTTTGTTAAACCAACGTGAAGAGGATGAAGCTGCTAGGTAATGGAGATTTGGTAGATCACCCACACCTTCCTTCATTATGACCATCATCTGAACAAGCAATAGGCTTATGCCTATACGCGGCTGGAGGAAAATAAGGGAGGTGACTCCACTGTTCCTTTAATGTCTGATTTCTCTCTCCCAAATTTATGTTACTTAGATAATTAAATAAGCCATACAATATAAACCCAATTAATTTAGTATACTATTAGAGTCCGTATCAAATGAAGTTTGGTTTAGAATAGCTTCAACAGAAATTCTAGAATTTAAAATGATCATCAACTATGGGCTAGTCGATACAAAAGGATTCACTAGCCATATACAGTCTGATTACAATAACAATACAATCATTGTAAAAATGGGACTACAACAATAGTAGAATACAAGGTTTACAAACGAATATATTGGAATAACGCATTTGAAAACTTATAAAACCCAATCAACATATAAGCATTGAATAGTATGGAAAACCTTGCTTGAATAAGAATAATAGCCAAGGTTAAAGAACTTGCTCAATGAAAAGTAGAGTTTAGAAACTTGCCTCGTGCGTAATCTACACAATTACAACTTACGTTCACCAAACGTCCTACATTCCATTAGGATCATAATGTAGATTAGTGATATTACAACTATGATAAATAATTTCACTTTTCATTTTAGTACAATTAAGCAACTTAGTTCATGCTCTGAACTTTCTAACTAACCACATAACACGAATCAGAAATCTCTACAAATATATAACATAAGACCTATCCCAATCCTTACAAACACCAAGTTTCAGATTTTTTTATAACTTATTGATTTATAACTAATAATCAACATATGAGCAACTACATTATGATATTAAATCTTATTACATGCTTTACGATTCTCTTCATACATTAAAATATGCTAATTTATCATTACCCAAGCTATGCATGTAAAAACTCATCACTGGGTCTGCTCTGGTACTGGCGCGGTCGTGCCACTTTTACTCTTGGAACCAGCGCGGCCGCGCGGCACACATATGATGAGTGTGTTTTATATACACAAATTAGGTACTTTTAACCTTAATAATTTGTAAGTCTTTAGCTATTTCGTTTGGTTTTATGTGTTTTCATCTTATTGTTGTGTAATGTAGTTTTGTAGTACTTTTATATGTATTTGTGTGCTTTTATATGTTTTTACGTTGTTTTGTAGGTATTGAAATAAAGGCCCCTTGGATCGATGCGTTTTTGGCTTGAATCTAGCATTCCCGCTGCTTGTTTCTCAATTTGACCCATGATGCAATCCGAATCTCTCAAAACTCAGAGAACGAAAGTTGTCAATTTTGATCTTAGCTTTCCAGAACATCTGGAATCATCCAATTTGAAGTTCGTATGAGAGAGTTATGTTCATTTTACCATCGGCTTTTGCATGAATTTTACATAGCAGCTGCTTATAGGCCAATTTGATCCTTTCTCCGGCCATTATATAGTCGAGCCCCAGTTATCGAAGTTGTAGAGCTACTTCTTATCTTTCCATAGCCTCCTTAATCGCCTTAATCCGAGTTCGGACGAAGAAGTTATGACCATTTTACCAACAGACGTCGAAACTGTCTCGCGGTACAGAACACCGCCGGGGCGAGAGCGTCGCCGGGGCGACGGAATTCAGGCCAAAATCCTCGCCGGGGCGAGAAACACTTCTGATTCAGCGATTTTTTTGGTCCAAAACTCGGGAAATGCTAGGGTTTGGGAGACCCAACTGATATAACACCAAAGTGGCGGCTGGAACTTCATTCTAACACATACCCACTCATTCTAACTCATCCTAACACCTTCTAACACAAAATCTAGAGAGAGGAAGCTACCAAATACATCAAATTAGAGGGCCAAAGTGCTAAAATCAAGCTACATCAAGCAAGGCCAAGGAGCAAAAACATCAAGGATTGCAAAATCAAGGAGGAGAAGCTAGTGTTCATCATCAACCCATCAAACATCATATGAAAATCTACAAAAGTGGTTCTATCTCTAGTTTTCTCTTCTATTTTGTAATCCAACATGATTTATAATTTGAATATGATGTTATTTATAGTTACCATGAACTAGAACTAATTTTCTAAGATTTCAATGGAACCCAATATGTAGTTTGAATTGAATGCTCTCTCTTGGATATTGGTTATTCATTTGTGAATTGGGTATCATAATTTATGCTTTATGGATTAATTGCCTAGCTAGTAATTACCTTGGGAACTTATATGGAATTGAGAGAGGAAGTATAGGTTGAGACCTTGTTATGATATCATGTGAAAATTAGATATTCCTATGGGTAATTTATGAAATTAAGTGACGTGTATTTTATTTATTACCCTCATGAATGGATAATTTGATTGTATTTAGGATAGACATATACCTAAATACCACATGTATCCATTTGAGAATCATGCTTAATGATTTCCATTGCGAAAGTTGGTAATTGATAGGGTGATTAATGAGATTTGGTGACACGTGTCTTGTTGATTATTCTTGATATTGGATTCTTGCTAGTGTGTAGAATAGAGATATTTATACACCGCATTGGGAAATACGTATTTGACCATCGAGAGAGGCTTGTATATACTTGTAAATTCTCGGATAACAATCCTTGTGATTTAACTAGTTGAAAAGAGAGAGTTAGGATATTCAAGTGAAGTGTTGGGGGAAATTGTGATCTTAGACTTGTTAATATTTGATTTCATTATCTTAAAGCTTTCCATAGTTCTTTGATTATTTGTTATCTTCATTAATGCAAAACAACAAAAACAATTATCGTTTGTTTAAATAAGATTGAGATGATAAAAGGTTAATACTTGGAAAAGACTAGTAACAATTCCTCGTGGGATCGATACTCTACTTACTCTTTATTACTTGTTGACCGCGTATACTTGCGCGTAATTGTCGTTATATTAATCGGACAACAAGTTTTTGGCACCGTTGCCGGGGAATTATTCTTCTAGTGTTTTTTCAATATTAGTCATAATCAAATTAGTCGTAATTTAAACTTGTATATAAATTTGCTTTTAGTTTGTTTTATCATTTATTTTTCTGTTTTAATGCTTTCTTCTTTGCAAGGTACACCATGGATAACTTTGTTGATCAATGGTCGTACATGAGTATGACTCAACCAAGCGAAACTGGGATTGATAGACTCAATGCATTTTCTGCATTGTTAGCACAATTTGAGACGTTTTCGAGGAAGGTTGATGCTTTAGAAGCACAAAATATTCAAAGTGTGGTGGTTACTTGTGATTATTGTGCTGACAATCACCCGAGTCATCAATGCACCGTCAATTTTGGACCGGTACAATACGGTGGTGATTACCCCAACAACTATGATTATCCCGATTATCACCAAGATTGGGGGTATCACCCGGATACTACATGGAGCTACAATTATGATGATCAATGTTATGCTCCAAGCCTATCATACACTCTTGAATCTCAGAATCAAGCTCCTACTCAAGAAGAAGGAATGTCAAAATTTGAGGAACTTGTGTCCAAGATCATGGCTTCGAATAAGGAGATGTTGAAAAGTCAGGAAATATCAATTCAAAATCTTCAGAATCAGATTGATCAAATGTCCAAAGCTTTGAACAACTGTCCTCAAAAGAATTGGTGTTATGACATGGTTCCTGAGATTGATGGGCGACCCACGCCAAATCTGCAACTGGATGAGCCACAAGATGTCGAAAGTAGGGAGACAAGTGGGGAGCGGGAAAAGGAGGCCAAGGATCCAGCCTTGAGTTCCAACGATGATGAGCTGATTGTATTAATACCCCAAGTGCCTTCTCCACCAAAGTTCAAGAATCCAGTCAGTTTTGCAAAACCGTGTCCACTTAGTAGTCATGTCTTAAGCAAGGCTCTATGTGACAATGGAGCTAATATAAATTTGAACCCATGGTGTGATGAATTAGGGGTCCATGAGAAGAAAGCTGAAAATTCTATTGTGTTTGTGGAGCTTCAATTCAATATTCTTTTCACAAACACAATGGAACAATCATCTAGTTTTGTGAAAAGTCCTTAAGTGAGGTTGTGCCTAAAAGTACCAAGCTAGGTGAACATGATACAATGACCCTTACTGAGGTGAAACACTCAAATATTACATGGCTATCAATGGAGGGTAGGTTCCTCAATTATCGAAGGGGAATTGGATAAAAGCATGGAGTTAGTCAGGCCGAAGACTTTAAAACAAGCGCTTCTTGGGAGGCAACCCAATTTTATTATTTTGATTTTGATTTTTTTCAATTGCTTTTTAGTTTGTTTAATTGCATTTTAATTTCTTTAGTCAATTGCTTTCAGGTACCGAATACTAAGCAAATTGGTGTGCGCTCCCAACTTAGGGGACTTGAAAGATGATATTAATAGCGTTTGACACGTTCTCATGGAAGTCTTCTATTTTATTTTTTTTCCCTATTTCAGACATTGAGGACAATGTCAAGTTTAAGTTTGGGCGTATGGGCTTTAGTATTTAGTATTTGTGTTTTTAATTTAGTATTTGTGTGTTGTTAGTGTATGTTTTTTTTTCCAAAAAAAAACAAAAAAATTTATTTATTTTTAAGATGTGTCCCTTGAGCATTATTTTAATTTGATTTGAACTACAATTCATGGTCTATGATAAGAACTTGATTGAATAGTTTCTAAATCATGGGAAATGGATAAATGTTGCTTAGTATTTGTGCTTAATCGTTATTGTGGTTATTGTTTTGCTTATACGTCCTTTCACTCTTTTGCACTCACCCATGAGTATTGAGCTAGTCGTATGCTTAGAGAAGGCTTTTATAACCGAATGCTTATGAAAAATATCTATAAACTCTTGAACTCGTTTAAACATCACTCGAAGCAAGGTGTCCAAATTTGTTGTGTTTGAATTGTTGGTCATGTGGTGAGTTGAGATGGAGCGTAAAACGCACTCACTCGTGGACACATGCGTATAAGAGATAGAGCGTAAAGCGCACTCTCTTATAATTTTGATAAAAGTGAGACATTTATGTTTATCAAATCTTGTGTTGGGTTCAGATGGAGCGTAAAACGCACTCACCCACAAGAGTGGACTTAGGATAAGATGGAGCATAAAATGCACTTACCTAGAGTCCTTTGATTTCAAATTTTTGGAAATTATGATTTGTATACCTTAGTATTGAGTGATGTGTTAAGCATATAGTTTTTGGTGGTTTATTTTGATTATTTCATAAGGTAATGTGGTTGCATAGCTTCATTCGAGCTTGTTTGGTTTAGTGCTATTGGGTACTCACACACACACGGAAGAGACCTAAAACAAGCTATAACTAGCTAATTGTAAATATAGACTTGCAACGTTTTGAAAGTTTCCTTGAGTTTTCACGTGTTTATGCTTTGAGACCATTGGTTAGCTTATTAACTCATTGCTCAAGATAGTTTTTATTTAAAAATGTTTAGTTTTTATAGTTTGTGCGTTTTGCTTGAGGACAAGCAAAAGTTTAAGTTTGGGGGTATTTGATGAGTGTGTTTTATATACACAAATTAGGTACTTTTAACCTTAATAATTTGTAAGTCTTTAGCTATTTCGTTTGGTTTTATGTGTTTTCATCTTATTGTTGTGTAATGTAGTTTTGTAGTACTTTTATATGTATTTGTGTGCTTTTATGTGTTTTTACGTTGTTTTGCAGGTATTGAAATAAAGGTCCATTGGATCGATGCGTTTTTGGCTTGAATCTAGCATTCCCGTTGCTTGTTTCTCAATTTTACCCATGATGAAATCCGAATCTATCAAAACTCAAAGAACGAAAGTTGTCTATTTTGATCTTAGCTTTCCATAACATCCGGAATCATCCAATTTGAAGTTCGTATGAGAGAGTTATGGTCATTTTACGATCGGCTTTTGCATGAATTTTACATAGCAGCTGCTTCCAGGCCAATTTCATCCTTTCTCCGGCCATTATCTCATCGAGCTCCAGTTATCGAAGTTGTATAGCTACTTCTTATCTTTCCATAGCCTCCTTAATCGCCTTAATCCGAGTTCGGACGAAGAAGTTATGATCATTTTACCAACAGACGTCGAAACTGTCTCGCGGTACAGAACACCGCCGGGGCGAGAGCGTCGCCGGGGAGACGGAATTCAGGCCAAAATCCTCGTCGGGGCGAGAAACACTTCTGATTCAGCGATTTTTTTGGTCCAAAACTCGGGAAATGCTAGGGTTTGGGAGACCCAACTGATATAACACCAAAGTGGCGGCTGGAACTTCATTCTAACACATACCCACTCATTCTAACTCATCCTAACACCTTCTAACACAAAATCTAGAGAGAGGAAGCTACCAAATACATCAAATTAGAAGGCCAAAGTGCTAAAATCAAGCTACATCAAGCAAGGCCAAGGAGCAAAAACATCAAGGATTGCAAAATCAAGGAGGAGAAGCTAGTGTTCATCATCAACCCATCAAACATCATATGAAAATCTACAAAAGTGGTTCTATCTCTAGTTTTCTCTTCTATTTTATAATCCAACATGATGTATAATTTGAATATGATGTTATTTATAGTTACCATGAACTAGAACTAATTTTCTAAGATTTCAATGGAACCCAATATGTAGTTTGAATTGAATGCTCTCTCTTGGATATTGGTTATTCATTTGTGAATTGGGTATCATAATTTATGCTTTATGGATTAATTGCCTAGCTAGTAATTACCTTGGGAACTTATATGGAATTGAGAGAGGAAGTATAGGTTGAGACCTTGTTATGATATCATGTGAAAATTAGATATTCCTATGGGTAATTTATGAAATTAAGTGACGTGTATTTTATTTATTACCCTCATGAATGGATAATTTGATTGTATTTAGGATAGACATATACCTAAATACCACATGTATCCATTTGAGAATCATGCTTAATGATTTCCATTGCGAAAGTTAGTAATTGATAGGGTGATTAATGAGATTTGGTGACACGTGTCTTGTTGATTATTCTTGATATTGGATTCTTGCTAGTGTGTAGAATAGAGATATTTATACACCGCATTGGGAAATACGTATTTGACCATTGAGAGAGGCTTGTATATACTTGTAAATTCTCGGATAACAATCCTTGTGATTTAACTAGTTGAAAAGAGAGAGTTAGGATATTCAAGTGAAGTGTTGGGGGAAATTGTGATCTTAGACTTGTTAATATTTGATTTCATTATCTTAAAGCTTTCCATAGTTCTTTGATTATTTGTTATCTTCATTAATGCAAAACAACAAAAACAATTATCGTTTGTTTAAATAAGATTGAGATGATAAAAGGTTAATACTTGGAAAAGACTAGTAACAATTCCTCGTGGGATCGATACTCTACTTACTCTTTATTACTTGTTGACCGCGTATACTTGCGCGAAATTGTCGTTATATTAATCGGACAACAAGTTTTTGCGACTGTTTTGGGACAGCGCAAGGAGAAGGTTTTTCATGCTATTTACTACGCCAGCAAAACCTTAACTGATGCACAGCTCAATTACACCACTACCGAGAAGGAGTTACTTGCAGTAGTTTATGCATTTGACAAGTTTCGATCTTACTTGATTGGAACAAGGGTGGTTGTATTCACGGATCACTCAGCTATTCGGTATCTCATTGCAAAGAAAGATGCTAAACCGAGATTGATTCGATGGATCTTATTGCTGCAAGAGTTTGACTTGGAGATTCGGGACAGAAAGGGAACTGAAAACCAAGTAGCCGACCATCTATCTAGATTGGAGAATCCGGGTCTTGATAAGGAAGACAAAATTCTAATAAATGAATCTTTCCCGGATGAACAGCTGTTTGTGGTTCAAGGCGAAATTCCTTGGTATGCTGATTTTGCTAACTACTTGGTTAGTAACACACTCCCACCGGACTTGTCGTGGCAGCAAAAGAAAAAGTTTCTTCATGACGTTAAGAGGTATATGTGGGATGAGCCATATTTGTTCAAACATTGTGTGGACCAAATGATTCGAAGGTGTGTTCCACAAAGCGAGGTTGAGAGCATTCTTCATCACTGTCATGATTCGTTATATGGAGGACACTACGGAGGTGAGAAAACAGCCACTAAGGTGTTGCAAACAGGGTTCTTTTGGCCAACTTTGTTTAAAGATGCTCATCAGTTTGTGCTAAGATGCGATAGATGTCAACGGATGGGGAACATTTCTAAAAGGCATGAAATGCCTTTAAACATGATCCTTGAGGTCGAAGTCTTTGACGTTTGGGGTATAGACTTCATGGGGCCATTCCCACCCTCTTTCAACAATCTATACATTCTCTTGGCAGTAGATTATGTATCTAAATGGGTGGAGGCAGCCGCATTTCCCACTAATGACTCCAAGGTAGTGCTGAAATTCCTTCAAAAGAATATCTTCACAAGATTCGGTACTCCGAGGGCTATGATCAGTGATGAAGGGAGTCACTTCTGCAATAAGCACTTTGCTGCCCTCTTGGGAAAATATGGGGTCACTCATAGAATTGCTACTGCATATCACCCTCAGACCAATGGACAAGCTGAGGTTTCCAACAGAGAAGTGAAGAAAATTCTGGAAAAGATTGTCAATCCCATAAGAAAAGATTGGTCAACAAAGCTGGATGATGCACTGTGGGCGTACAGAACGGCTTTTAAAACACCCATTGGTATGTCACCATACCAGCTTGTCTATGGCAAGGCATGCCATCTCCCGGTTGAACTTGAACATAAGGCGTTCTGGGCCATTAGAAAGTTGAATTTTGACCTCACAGCTGCAGGCGAGAAAAGGCTTCTTCAGCTCAATGAACTTGATGAGTTCCGACTGCAAGCTTATGAAAATTCAAAATTGTACAAGGAGAAGGTAAAAAGGTGGCATGATAAGAAGATTGTTGACAGAAAATTCGAGCCTGGCCAAGCAGTTTTGCTATACAACTCTAGATTGAGGCTTTTTCCCGGAAAACTCAAATCACGTTGGTCGGGTCCTTTCATTGTCAAACATGCATTTCCGCACGGAGCTGTTGAAGTCTATGGTGATAATCCGGAAGAAACATTCAAAGTTAACGGGCAGCGTCTTAAGCACTATTGGGGTGGCGGCTTCGCTCGCCAGAAGACCTCGATCACTTTAGCCGATTAGCCTTGAATGGATGTGAAGTCGGGCCGAGGACTTTAAACCACGCGCTGGATGGGAGGCAACCCATTATCCTTACCCGTATCCTTTACATTTTGTTGTTACATTTCAGTTTGATAAGTGTGTATTCTTATGTTTCTTAATTTTCCATTTTTGCATTTTGGTTAGAAACGTTATGCCCTCATTGTGCTTTAAATGTTGAATTTTTGGACAGGCTATTCAGAATATATGTGCATTGTTGCTTAAAACAGGTTGGAAGAGTTAAGTTTGGAATTGGATCAGATTTACAAGAGTGCAAGTTTGTGGGTGCAGTAGGGTCTATCGCCCCGGCGACATTTCACAAGCCAATTGGATCGCCCCAGCGACACAGTCGCCCCGGCGACACAGTCGCCCCGGCGACACAGTCGCCCCGGCGACTTTTTAGACTCAAATATCCTCGGCCCAGCGACAACGTCGCCTCGGCGGTAAAAGTTAAGTGTATTCTATCGCCCCGACGATAAACACGGAATCCAGTTTTTAAAAAAACCCATTTCAGCAGTTCATTCGTTCCATTTCATTTCCAAATCCTTTCCTCCCAAGCTCGGATTCCCCTCTCAATCCATTCGAACACATGCTACACTAACCCACAACCAATTTCAACCCATTACAGTCGGATTTTGCACCTCCCACACCAAGCTTCAACCGCAAATTTGGGGTTTTTATTATCAAAAAGGAATCTCTAAGCTAGGGTTCATCCTCTGCGAATCTCCTTACTCTAATTGATCAAGGTACGTTATTGTTGGCTTGGAAATCATTGTAATGCTTATAGATCTTTGACAGTACATTTAGAGTAATCAGTAAGAGTGATTTTGATAGACTTGGATATACTGTGGAATTTTCAATGTGGGATTACTTTCTTGGTTTTCAACTTAATTGATTTGTGATCACATGATTGGGATAAGCGTGCTACATTAAAGAATTGCATGTGGGTGTTGGTACTGTGATTGGAATATTTTTTGTATACACTGTTACTATGGGAAATTCAATTTTGATCGTCTCCGCGTTGGTTATACTATCGATCTGCTAGACAGTGTGAATTGGGACTCATTGTGCTGCGTGATTGTTATTGGTTCTGCATTCTGAATTGGGGGAGTCAGTGATTGTTATTGCTCTAACTGCTGGATTAGCCATATTAGAACATTCTGTGTCTGCACTGAATACACTGTGAACTGAGTTACACTTTAAATCCGATATATTCCTGCATTATTCACTTGCTAGACCGATTGAGTTGGTGTTGGCTCAGTCGGGTGTTAGTATATATATATTGCTGGAATTGGTCTGTTGCAGTGTATTTGAAAATTGGTTGAAATTAAGTTTGGGGGAAGATTTTTGTGGTTCTTTGCACCAGTTATTGATCAGTCATGCCGCCAAAAAGGTTCAGGGGTGAGGGTTCCTCAGCACCACAGGAACGGGCTTATGATCACAGTAAGTTTGTCAGTGCTGAGGCCGCTGAACGATTTGACACTTTCATAGTGGGTAAGGCTCTGACGCCCGAGCGTGGCCTGCGACCTAGTTGGCGAGTGGATGGAGAGATGGGCGATCAGATTACTGAGAGAGAATGGGACACTTTCATTGAACAGCCCGAGGCAGCCGTGGTAGCCATTGTCCAGGAGTTTTATGCTAGTGCAAAGGACACGCCACCATATATTGTGACTGTACGGGGCAGGACCGTACCATTCAGCGCCCAGGCCATTAACGACTACTATGCATTGGATGCTCCTACAGTGTGCCAGTATACTGAGTTCCTGCGATCCTCACCCGACTATGACAGAATTCTAGCCGACTTGTGCAGACCGGGCACCACGTGGGTTGCTAAGGGCAACAGAGGGGGTACATTTTTTCATAGCAAGGAGTTAAGCCTGTATGGTAAGATTTGGTATGCTTTTCTCTGCGCTAAGCTGATGCCCACAGTTCATGTTAGCGATGTTACAAAGGACAGGGCTGCCCTATTGTATGCTATAGTCATGGACTACGCGATCGACGTGGGTCGCATCATTGAGGGTAACATCCGCAGGATCCTGAGGAGTAATGTGCATGGCGGGTTACCACACCCATCTCTTATCTGCGGATTGTGTCGGGCTGCAGGCATTCAGTGGACCGAGGATGAGATTGTTCTGCAGCCACTGCTGGTCTTGGACCATCGGCTGATCTCCAGATACTCAGTTTGGGACCAGGCAGAGTCGCACCCGAGGGGTCGAGGATTTATTATTCAGCCCCAGGCAGACCCAGTGGATGCCCCTGCTTCACCTACAGATTCCAGCTCTCAGCCGAGATCTCGTGTCAGCAGTCAACTCAGAGATATGCAAATGCTGCTGGTACGACAGAACCAACGACTTGCAGAGAGGCAGGAGCACATATTCAACTACACCACGAGCTTCAATGCAGTTCTGGCTGAACAGTTCTCGAGGCTGAATCCTGGAGGACCACCTATCCCATTCCCCGTACCCCAGCCACTTCCCCCCTATCCACCATCTGATGCTGAGGTTGAGGATATCAACCAACCATGATCAGGGGAGTCCTCAGTTTTACATTTTGCACTCTTTAGACAATGAGGACATTATCCATTTTAAGTTTGGGCGAGGTTTTGCTATTGGTTTTGCTTTTTGCTATTTAGTAGTCGTTCCTTGTATTTCAGTTGGTTTAATGCTTTAGCATGGTAGTTATAGTTAGTATGCAGGTTTTCAAGTTTAAAGACAGTTTTTGAAGGATGGTTTTTATTGAAAATAATCATGTAAAATATCATCAAAATGACTTTTCTTGCTATGAATGCTTATTTCTATTAATGTCATTGGTTGATGATCATTGAACATATTCATAATCTATTTTTCCTTTTGATTTTTGGTTTCTCAGCATTATGTAGATCTGCATTTAGAAACCTATGAGCAGTGTATTTAAGGAAAGCCGATGATGACTTGGTAATCACTGTTTTAATGTCTTATGCACCTTGGATCTGAATTGCTATATTAGAAATGCTAACTCGTGCCTATTTCTCTTGAATTTTTAACCCTTGGAGTTCCTAATGCACATGGTATTGTTGTGGTTACGTGAGATTTTATATTCAACTCGTTGAAGCTGTTGCTCATTAAAAGATAGGATAGTTTCTAAAAAAAAAAAATTATTTATGCTTATTTACTGCTTCGATGTCTGTCTTGAATGCTGGTTATAATTGAAAATGAAATATAGACAGATATGAGCAAATCTTGACTAGTTTTTCTTTGTGGCCTTTGTCATTCGAACAAGTAAGCCCGTTGGAGCGTTTCTACGCTTGATGCCCTAAAACCATCTGGTTTAGGAGTTGTCGGTGGAAAGTTTGCTACATGGGTGACATTGAAAAGCCTAATGAAGATAGACATTGCACAGGTCTAGATGTTAATAAAATATCATCGAGATGGAGCGTAAAACGCACTCGGTGATAGTTATAGAATCTAGCTAAATGGAATGTGAAAATAGAGGCTAGTGAGCATGAGAGCTGCTAGCAGCTTGGCTATTAACTGTTTTATCTTCTTTTGAGCAATGTAGTTCTAGGATTGAATTGTAATCAGTGCGTGCTCTAACAGTCCTACCACACACACACATACTTAAGGGTTAAACATTTGGCGAAATTGTTGTGAGTTTCATTTCTGATAATCATTTGGTTGTGAGGTTGTTGTGTACTTGTTTTTAAATGTTGAGGCTGAATGTCCTTATCCTGACTGCTCTAGCGTAGAACTCTTGCATTTGCATTCAAATACTTGTGGCATTGTTTATTTTTCAATTCCTTTGTTTTGCTTGAGGACAAGCAAAGTCTTAAGTTTGGGGGTATTTGATGAGTGGGTTTTATACCTACGAATTAGATGTTTTCTAGGCTCAATTCTCGGCTATCTTTAAGCATTTATAGCACCATTTCACTAGTTATTTCATTATTGTACAGGAAGCGACACTAAGTAGAAAATTGTGGAATTGTGGAACTTTTGGAGAAAAATGTGAAGTACCAGCAGTAAGCTCCATCGTCGGGGCGACAATCCCAGGCTTACTTCCATCGTCGGGGCGACGTTGTCGCCGGGGCGGCATCTCGCAGCATATTTTTGTCGCCGGGGCGACAGGTCGGGACAAGAGATATGGCTGGCGTTTGTCACATCTGCTGGTAGTGGAGTTTCAGTGGAGCAAATTCGGGAGCACAATGGAAAGGGAAGGAGAGAGAATAATGAGATTAGTAGCCATCCAGGGAGTGGAGATTGGATTATTGAAGCTTTGCTACACAATTTGGAGGCTAGGGTTTGAGAGAAAAAGAAGAAGAACAAAGGAACAAAGGTAGTAATCATCTGAATTTCATCAACTCAAGTAGGCTAGGAGCACGAAATAGGAAGCAAGAGCAACTCAAGAAGATCTACACCACACCAATTCGGGAATCTCATCAAAAAAGGGGTGTTTCTTCATATGTTGTAGTTCTTATTTCTTATTTTGTTATTCCAAACCATGTACTATAATCAGATTATGATGTTGTTGAAATTGAATATGAGCTAAACTCTTCATTCTAAGATTGCAATGGAACCCAACTTGTAGTTTAAATTGAATGCTCTCTCTTTGATTGGTAGTTAGTCATTACATGAATTGGAGTTCATAACCTTTGCTTAAGGATTAATTGCTTGGCCCGTAATTACCTTGGTAACTTATATGGAATTGAGAGAGGAAGTGTAAGTTGAGACCTAGTTATGAATTCATGTGAAAGTTAGATATTCTTTATGGATAATGTATGAGATTATGTGACGTGAGTCTTATGTATTACTCTTGAGGATTGATAATTTGATTGTATTTAGGATAGACATATACCTAAATACCACATGTATCCATTTGAGAATCATGCTTAATGATTTCTATTGTGAAAGTTGGTAATTGATAGAATGGTTAATGGGATTTTACGTGACATGTGTCTTATTAATTGTTCTTGATATGAGATTCTTGCTAGTGTATAGAATATAAATATATCTATACACCACAATAGGAAATACGTATTCGATCATCGAGAGAGGCTTATATATACTTGTGATTTCTCGGATAGCAATTCTTATGTCCTAATTTACCAAACAAGAGAGAGTATGATGTTTAAATGAAGAGTTGGGGGATATTGTAATCTTAGACCTTTTTATCTTGAACTTTATCCGTGTTAGTAAAACCTTGTTTTCTAAATTGCCCTTATTTTAGTTTTAATCAACAACAAACACAAACCATATTGTCATTGTTTAAATTGGATTGATTTTACATGCGATTGATATTTGGTAATTATTTAACATAATTCCTCGTGGGTTCGACACTTTACTTATCTTATATTACTTGTGGACCGCGTATACTTGCGCGTGTTTTATTGATTGCGAAATCGAGCAACAACATACAGGGACTGATCTGCTGCCGGCGCGACCGCGCTACTTATGCCCTGAAAACCAGGGTGGTCGTGCTGCGACGCAGACTCAGTTGCTGCAGCGCGAACAGACTCTATTTCCAACCAATTTCACATATTACACTTTTAAACACCAAAATAGTTATTCACTGATGCTATATACTCAAAAGACTCAGTAGTAAATAACTACAGAACCATTCCAACATCTCAGAATCCTCAAATAACCAAATTAAGAGATTAAATTCCACTGTTCTTACTCTTTTCTAAACTTTTGACATATTAACAAAATTAATCACCATGAATTCGTTTCTTAACCAATTTAATCCATTCCACTTGCATTTCTTTCGTTTCTTAACTAATTAACATAATCCACAATCAATTTATAGTTTAATATCCGAATTGAACATCAAATTTTATACATACAAAGCATATATATATATATATATTACTGTAAGAACAAAGCTCCATATAGAAACATGATTTCATGGATTAACTTAATTAAAACTGATTATAAGCATCATGTAATAATTAATACATATTAGCCAGCATATTTAAACAATCAATTTAACAGTTTTAGTTCATCTAAATCATTTATAGAGGATAAAAATATGCTTTTCAATAAAAACAATGAAGAATAATACTAACAACTTAAAAGTTGAATTACTACCTTCAATCTCTTGTTTTAGCCAACAAAGATGACAGAACCTCTATGATTTCTCCAATTCACAACAAGCTTCCTCTTTTCTCTTTTCTCTCTCTTCTCAGCTCTCAGACTCTGTAACACTCTTTCTCAAATAAACTGACCAAGGCTTTTTTAATAAAATAAAAACTGACAACTTAACGTATTTTGTTTTCAATTGACAGTTACAATAATTCAAAAGCCTTAGGGCTATGTTTGGCAGAACACTAATAAACAAACTCTTTTTACTAACCAATGGTCACAAGACCTTGTTTGGTTAACTAACATAAAACCCATTTTCCATTATTCTAATAATCCTTTTCTAATAAGGTTCAATTGTCACACATACTTTAATTTAAACTTACTAATAAATAAATTCAATTAAACCTTACTAATTAAATTATAATTACTATTTGGTCAATAATAATATTACCAAATAAATCAGTTTATTCAAATAAAATATTTATTCAAATAAATCATTATTCATCTAATTTAATTATTAAATTAAATTAGAATAAACACCACCAAATCATATTTAACATATTTATACTAAAATAAATTATTCCACAATAATTCCATCAATTATTTATTTTACTCAATAAATAAATTAATAAAAATATTTATTTAACTCAATAAATATTTTATTTATTCACAAAAATCACATTCGTTACAACAACAGTAATAAATCCTAAGCCTAACAGTGCCACATTCCATCTCCTGTTCCTAAGGTTCCTGGATTTTCATCTAACACTGCAAAATAGTTTTATATTGCAAGAATTAGCTACAAAATGCTCAACAAGTTCAATTCAATGTTAAAGATATAAATACAATGAATTGGATTTGAAAGAATAAGAGTTCCATGATTTTGCCTAACTGAGGGTTGATAGTCGCTATCTGGATTCGTATCAACCATTTCTGTCAGTTACAAAGACTTAGAAATATATTTGGTTTAGATATTTTGAAGGGGATCAGCCTTCCTCAATATCCTAGGTGTATGCATACTATCCTACTTGTGCCCACACGCACTATATATCAGACAAGACTGCACATATATTTAACATCCCATAAGGGGAATCAAATTCATCTCAGTTCAAAGTTTTATCAAATCAATATGGTTTGACCCACATTTCATGCTTTCCAAAAGCAATAACAATTACAAATGAATGAAAGTTCATTTCTTAAGTTATGTTGAATCAAAAAGCAATAACTGCACAATAGTTGGATACACATTTATCTGCACAATATTGAACAGATACAAGCTTGTTGTAGTTATAACTTGCAGTCGAAAGAAACTTCAAGTTTTGTCTTAGAGAGAAGGCTTGCTCAATTATAATTTGAGTAATATTAGAAAAACTTGCACATAAACGAGTATTAAGCAAGGATAGAGTACTTGCAACGAGTAGAGAAACTTGCCTTTAGCGTTCTTTAAGATTTACGTTAACTGTCCTTGATAATTTCCTACACACGTAATTCATGTATACATATTAAGTAACCACAAAAGACGCTAATTATTGGTTTACATTAATCTCTAACTCATATTTTACTATGTTCTTTACATTTGAATTGAAACACTTTTTAAGTTTATTAACGCTTGACATGATAATTCAACGTTCATGCGTTACACGCCCGATTTGCTTATGTGAACGCCCTTGCGTACGCTTTGCACGCTCATAGCACTTGTCTAATACTTATTGATTAATGTTAAACACCTTTATATTCATATTTTCATTTTTTTATAACTTAGAACAACATCTTTTATTGTCGGGAACATTGCACGTAGTATATGCAAACACTTGACGCCTTCTGATTGCCTCCGTTTGCACAACAGTCCTAAAAATGCTCATTTTAACCCTTGATCCTGACTTCAACTCTCAAAACGTAAAGAATGAAAGTTGTAGGTCTATCTCTTAGCTTTCCGGATCATCTTGAATCATCTCATTCGGAGTTCATATGAAACAGTTATGCCCATTTTACTAAGGGAGGTCAAAACAGTCCAGCCTGACACTATTCCAGCGCATCTGAGCACTGAATCCTTTAGTGTTTGGTGTCGGCGGCGCTGAAGGCTTTGTCCCAGAGCGGTCGGCTCTGAACTAGGGTAATTTGAGCGCGGTCGGCGCTGAGACGCAGACAACATAAATTTTCCAAATTCGTTCCTTCGAGCCTCCTAACGATTAGCATAACTTTTGTTACACAAGTCTAAATGACTTAAAACTTGGTTCTACTTCGAGACCTTGCTACAAGGTAGGATTTCCATCATTAATCGGTCTCTAAGAATATCATTTAGATATCTTAACCAAGGCTCAAAAGTCAGTGTTCATACATTTTTTACAAAATTCCCAATTAATTCAATTTCATTCCTCTCTAGTTTTAAACTTGTTTTAATCATTCCAATTGACTTAAATAGTATCATAACACATGTATGAAGGCATGTTTAATAGGAATATGATTGATGAGTGTGTTTTATATACACAAATTGGGTACTTTTAGCCTTGATAATTTGTATGTCTTTAGCTATTTCGTTTGATTTTATATGTTTTCATCTTATTATTGTGTAATGTAGTTTTGTATCACTTTTATATGTTTTTGTAGGCTTTTATGTGCTTTTACGTTGTTTTGTAGGAATTGAAATAAGGGCCCCTTAGATCGATGCGTTTTTGGCTTGAATCTAGCATTCCTGCTGTTTGTTTCTCAATTTGACCCATGATGCAATCCGAATCTCTCAAAACTCAAAGAATAAAAGTTGTAGATCTTCATCTTAACTTTCCAGAACATCCAAAATCATCTATTTTGAAGTTCGTATGAGAGCGTTATGGTCATTTTACCATCGGATTTTACATGTATTTTGCACAGCAGCTGTTTCCAGGACAATTTACGCCTTTCTCCGGCCATTATCTCGACAAGCTCCAGTTATGAAACTTGTAGAGCTACTTCTTAGCTTTCAATAGCCTACTTAATCGCCGTAATCCGAGTTCGGACGAAGACGTTATGACCATTTTACCAACAGACGTCAAAACTGATTTTGGCTACAGAAGCGAGCTCGCCTCGGCGAGCTCCCCAGGCCATTTTTGGCGTCGGGGCGAGCTCGTCGCGGGATGCAGCAGATTTTACGATTTTTGAACCAAAAACTCGGGTCTAAGCTAGGGTTTCACACACCCATCTATTATAACATCCAGGGGGCGGCTGGAACAACCATTCTAACACATACCAACTCATTCTAACATCAAATCTAGTGAGAGAGAAGCTACAAAATACATCATCAAGAAGGAAATGGGCTGCAATACAAGGATTTTCTAGCAATTTCCAAAGAGCAAGTAAGGCAAGGAATATCAATTCTTGAGGGAAAGCTAGAGAAGAAGCATCAAACCATTAAGCAACAATTGAATATCTCCACAAAGGGGTTTTATCATTCTATCTCTTGTATTTCCTTCTTAATTTGTAATTCCATCATGATGAATAGATCGAATATGATGTTTTGTGTAGTTACCATGAACTAGAACTAATTTTCTAAGATGTCAATGGAACCCAATACATAGTTTGAATTGAATGCTCTCTCTTTGATGTTGGTTAATTATTTGTGATTTGATATCATAATTTGTGCTTTATATATTAATTACCTAGCTAGTAATTACCTTGAGAACTTATATGGAATTGAGAGAGGAAGTATAGGTTGAGACCTTGTTATGATATCATGTGAAAATTAGATATTCCTATGGGTAATTTATGAAATTAAGTGGCGTGTGTTTTATTTATTACCCTCATAAATAGATAATTTGATTGTATTTAGGATAGACATATACCTAAATGCCACATGTATCTATTTGAGAATCCTTGCTTAATGATTTCTATTGCGAAAGTTGGTAATTGATAGAGTAGTTAATGAGGTTTTGTGACATACACCTTACAAATTGTTCTTGATATGAGAATCTTGCTAGTGTGTAGAATAGAGATATATCTATACACCGTAATGGGGAATACGTATTTGACCATCGAGAGAGGCTTGTATATACTTGTGATTTCTCGAATAACAATTCTTGTGATTTAACTAGTTGAAAAGAGAGAGTTAGGATATTTAAATGACATGTTGGGGGAAATTGTGATCTTAGACTTGTTAATATTTGATTTCATTATCTTAATGCTTTTTATAGTTCTTGGATTAATTGTTATCTTTATTAATGTAAAACAACAAAAACAATCACCATTTGTTTAAATAAGATTGAGATGATAAAAGGTTAATACTTGGAAAAGACTAGTAATAATTCCTCGTGGGATCGATACTCTACTTACTCATTATTACTTGTTGACCGCGTATACTGGCGCGTAATTGTCGTTATATTAATCGGACAAAAAGTTTTTGGCGTCGTTGCCGGGGAATTATTTTTCTAGTGTTTTTCCAATATTAATTACAATCAAATTGTTCTTAATTTAAACTTGTATATAAACTTGTTTTTAGTTTATTTTATCATTTATTTTTCTGTTTTAATGTTTTCTTCTTTGCAAGGTACACCATGGATGACTTTGTTGATCAATGGTCGTACAAAAGTATGACTCAACCAATGGAAACTGGGATTGATGGACTCAATGCATTTTCTACATTGTTAGCACAATTTGAAACACTATCGAGGAAGTTGGATGCTTTAGTAGTAGAGAGCACTCAAGGTATAACAGTTACTTGTGATTATTGTGCTGACAATCATCCGAGTCATCAATGCACCGTCAGTTTTGGACCGGTACAATACGGTGGTGATTACCTCAACAACTATGATTATCCCGATTATCACCAAGATTGGGGGTATCACCCGGATACTGCATGGAGCTACAATTATGATGATCAATATTATGCTCCATGGCCATCACACACTCTTGAATCTCAGAATCAAGCTCCTACTCAAGAAGAAGGACTGTCAAAATTTGAGGAACTTACGTATAAGTTCATGGCTTCAAATTATGAGACTATGAAAAGTCAGGAGATGTCGATTTGAAATCTCGAGAACCAGGTGGGACAGCTTATCATTGCCTTCAATAATAACTATCAAGAAGCATGGCCCAACGTCTCGGTTCCGAAAACTGATGGAGTGCCCGAGCTGATTTTCGAGGAATCTATGGGGGAGAAGACATGTGAGGAGCAAGAAGTGGAGGCCGAGGAAGATCTAGCCTTGAGCTCCAATGATGATGAGTCAATTTTGATAGTGCCTCATACACTTTTTCCACCAAAGCTCAAGGATTCGGGCAGTTTTGCAATACCGTGTCCACTTGGTAGTCATTTCTTAGGCGAGACTCTATGTGACGATGGAGCTAGTATGAATGTGGAATCATGGTGGGCCGAGGAAATGAAGATAGAAGAAGATCCCGTTGTGCTTGACAAGCCCCAATGCCCCAATCTTATCACAGACACAACGGATGAAGCACATAGCTTTTTGGCATTTGAAATTGAGAACTTGTCTACAACAAGCAAGCTATGTGACTTTAGTTCAATGGCTATCACCAATGGGAACCTCCCAAAAGCTACATGGCTATTAATGGATGGTGGGTTCCTCAAATTTCGAAGGGGAATTAGATAAAAACAAGAAGTTAGTCAAGTCGAGGACTATAAACCAAGCGCTTGATGGGAGGCAACCCATTATCTCTATTCGTATCCTTTATGTTTAGTTGTTATATTTCAATTTCGCAAGTTTCAAATTTTCAAGTTTCTAAGTTTTCAATGTATGTGTTTTTGTTAGTTTAGTTTGTGACTTTGATTTACTATTTAAGCCTATTCTTCGCTCAAACTGTCTAATGCACGCTCGGTATGTTGCATTATATCAGGTTGGGTGTGTTGAGAATGGCCATGGAATTGAATTGTGAAAAAAATCAGTTTTTGGGATATAGGGGGTTGGCGCCGCGGCGAGCTCCTGAAGAACAAAATTCCCGCCCCGGCGGCGATCTCGCCCGGTAGCAAAACGCAGTACAATTTCTCGTCGCGGCGCGAGCTCGCCCCGGCGGCAATGCCAGGCTTATTTGCTCGCCCCAGCGAGATGCACAAAATCCAGTTTTTGATGTTCTTTCCAGCTGATCGTTTCCATTCTTTTTCTTCCCAAGCCGGATTAGATTGTCATTCCTAAGCACTTCCAAACTCATTCTTCCCCTCTCCCACATGGATTCATCTTAACCCATTGAGCATTTAAAAGGATTCATCTCCAAATTGAAGGTACTAAACGAACAACTTCTTTTGCCAACACAAAGCAAGGTACTCACTCCAATTTTTGCATACAAGTAAAATAAATTTGTCAATTGTGATGGGTATTCTTGGTTAGTTAAACTGTTATACTTGGATTTGTATTGGGTAATCATGCACTATCATATTTGGATAAATGTAAATTGGTTGCCCAATTGAGTTTGTGCTAGCTCAATTGTGGAGGATTTTGGGTTATTCATTGCTATGATTTGATTGAATACACAATAACTTAGCAATTTCTATTGAAACTGAGTTTGGGGGAGGTATTAAATGAAGAATTTCAGTCAGTGCACATCACGTAGTCAACGAATTGTCTAAAAGAATGTTGGCCTGATTGAGCATTATTTGGTAAGGAATTGCTTGGTTATTATCAGAATGCCGCCCCAATGCATGTTCCTGAGCCATAACCATTACCAGTTTATCCACCATCAGACTCAAATGTTTAGAAGGCTATGATCGAGCATGACGCTTGGCCAATCAAAAAAAGTTCTCAGTTTTCATTTTTTTTATCTTATAAACAATGAGGACATTGTTCACTTTGAGTTTGGGGGTGAATCATATAGCATTGGCATCATAGTTACATAGCATGTGTTAGTTATTTGTGCATTTTAATGTTTGTTTGTTATTTTAAAAAAAATTATTTTTAAGACGTGTCTCTTGAGCATTGTTTTAATTTGATTTGAACTACAATTCATGGTCTATGATAAGAACTTGATTGAATAGTTTCTAACTCATGGAAAATGGATAATGTTGCTTAGTATTTGTGCTTAATCGTTATTGTGGTTATTGTTTTGCTTATGCGTCCTTTCACGCTTTTGTACCTACCCATGTGTATTAAGCTAGTTGTATGCTTAGAGAAGGCTTTTATAACCTAATGCTTGTGGGATATATCTATAAACTCTAGAACTCGTTTAAACATCACTCGAAGCAAGGTATCCAAATTTGTTGTGTTTGAATTGATGGTCATGTGGTGAGTTGAGATGGAGCGTAAAACGCACTCACTCATAGGCACATGCGTAGGAGGGATAGAGCGTAAAACGCATTCTCTTATAACTTTGATAAAAGTAAGACATTTATGTATTTCAAATCTTGTGTTGAGTAGAGATGGAGCATAAAACGCACTCACCCACAAGAGTGGACTTAGGATAAGATGGAGCATAAAATGCACTTAGGATAAGATGGAGCATAAAATGCACTTACCTAGAGTCTTTTGATTTCAAATTTTTAGAAATTGTGATTTATATACCTTTGTATTGAGTGATGTGTTAAGCATGTAGTTTTCGTGGTTTATTTTAATTATTTCATAAGGTAATGTGGTTGCATAGTTTCATCCGAGCTTGATTGGTTTAGTGCTATTGGGTACTCACACACACACGGAAGAGACCTAAAGCAAGCTATGACTAGCTCATTGTAAATCTAGACTTGCAATATTTTGAAAGTTTCCTTGAGTTTTCATGTGTTTATGCTTTGAGACCATTGTTTAAACTTATTAACTCATTACTTAAGATAGGTTTTATTTAGAAATGTTTAATGTTTATAGTTTGTGTGTTTTGCTTGAGGACAAGCAAAGGTTTAAGTTTGGGGTATTTAATGAGTGTGTTTTATATACACAAATTGGGTACTTTTAGCCTTGATAATTTGTAAGTCTTTAGCTATTTCGTTTGATTTTATATGTTTTCATCTTATTATTGTGTAATGTAGTTTTGTATCACTTTTATATGTTTTTGTAGGCTTTTATGTGCTTTTACGTTGTTTTGTAGGAATTGAAATAAGGGCCCCTTAGATCGATGCGTTTTTGGCTTGAATCTAGCATTCCCGCTGCTTGTTTCTCAATTTGACCCATGATGCAATCCGAATCTCTCAAAACTCAAAGAACGAAAGTTGTAGATCTTCATCTCAACTTTACAAAACATCCGGAATCCTCTATTTTGAAGTTCGTCTGAGAGAGTTATGGTCATTTTACCATCGAATTTTGCATGCATTTTGCATGCATTTTGCACCGCAGCTGCTTCCAGGCCAATTTACGCCTTTCTTTGGCCATTATCTCGACAAGCTCCAGTTATAAAAGTTGTAGAACTACTTCTTAACTTTCCATAGCGTACTTAATCGCCGTAATCCGAGTTCGGACGAAGACGTTATGGTCATTTTACCAACAGGCGTCAAAACTGATTTTGGCTACAGAAGCGAGCTCGCCGGGGCTAGCTCCCCAGGCCATTTTTGGCGCCGGGGCGAGCTCGTCGCGGGATGCAGCAGATTTTGCGATTTTTGAACCAAAAACTCAGGTCTAAGCTAGGGTTTCACACACCCATCTCTTATAACATCCAGGGGCGGCTGGAACAACCATTCTAACACATACCAACTCATTCTAACATCAAATCTAGTGAGAGAGAAGCTACAAAATACATCATCAAGAAGGAAATAGGCTGCAATACAAGGATTTTCTAGCAATTTCCAAGGAGCAAGTAAGGCAAGGAATATCAATTTTTGAGGAAAAGCTAGAGAAGAAGCATCAAACCATTAAGCAACAATTGAATATCTCCACAAAGGAGTTTTATCATTCTATCTCTTGTATTTCCTTCTTAATTTGTAATTCCATCATGATGAATAGATCGAATATGATGTTTTGTGTAGTTACCATGAACTAGAACTAATTTTCTAAGATGTCAATGGAACCCAATACATAGTTTGAATTGAATGCTCTCTCTTTGATGTTGGTTAATTATTTGTGATTGGATATCATAATTTGTGCTTTATATATTAATTACCTAGCTAATAATTACCTTGGGAACTTATATGGAATTGAGAGAGGAAGTATAGGTTGAGACCTTGTTATGATATCATGTGGAAATTAGATATTTCTATGGGTAATTTATGAAATTAAGTGACGTGTGTTTTATTTATTACCCTCATGAATAGATAATTTGATTATATTTAGGATAGACATATACCTAAATGCCACATATATCCATTTGAGAATCCTTGCTTAATGATTTCTATTGCGAAAGTTGGTAATTGATGGAGTAGTTAATGAGGTTTTGTGACATACACTTTACGAATTGTTCTTGATATGAGAATCTTGCTAGTGTGTAGAATAGAGATATATCTATACACCGTAATGGCGAATACGTATTTGACTATCGAGAGAGGCTTGTATATACTTGTGATTTCTCGGATAACAATTCTTGTGATTTAACTAGTTGAAAATAGAAAGTTAGGATATTTAAATGACGTGTTGGGGGAAATTGTGATCTTATACTTGTTAATATTTGATTTCATTATCTTAATGCTTTCTATAGTTCTTGGATTAATTGTTATCTTTATTAATGTAAAACAACAAAAACAATCACTATTTGTTTAAATAAGATTGAGATGATAAAAGGTTAATACTTAGAAAAGACTAGTAATAATTTCTCGTGGGATCGATACTCTACTTACTCTTTATTACTTGTTGACCGCGTATACTTGCGCGTAATTGTCGTTATATTAATCGGACAACAATGATTAAATATGCTTTGACTTAAGTATTGTTATTAAGCATTGAATAAAATGTCTTAAAACAAGAAGTTGTTTAATAATAATAGATTTTTTTATCAAACAAAAAATGTCGCCAGCCAAAAGGAAGAGGTCGAGGAAGACCACCATTTAATAGAAATAGAGATGAAGAGTCTAATAATGAAAATGAGAATAGAAATGAGGGTCAAGAGAACCCGATGCAGTAATTTGTAGACTTATTGATGGGAGTTTTCCAAAATAGAAACCCCCCATCAACCTAATGCAAATGTAGAACCACCAACTGTTCATATTGCTAGTTTTAAAGACTTTAAAAGTGTGGGACCCCCAGAATTTAGAGGAACCACCGAGCCTATAGAGGCTCAATCCTGGATTAAAGAGATAGAGAATGCCTTTGAGATAGCAAGGGTGAACGATGAGCAAAAAACTTCATTTGTTGCCTATATGTTTAAGGGGGAAGCAAATTTCTGGTGGAAAGCAAATAAGACTAGAGTCGGAGAAGGAGTAATTGGTTGGGAGAGTTTCAAGGAGATCTTCTTCGAGAATTATTTTTCTCCAAGCATGCAAAGTAGAATGGAAGTGAGATTTTTGGAATTGAAGCAAGGAGATATGACTGTGCCGCAGTACGCAGCCAGGTTTAATGAGTTGGCAAGATTTGCTCTACATCAGGTGGATACTGAAGAAAAAAAAGCAAGAAGATTTGAGCAAGGTCTAAAACATTGGCTCTATAACAAATTGTTTGTACTACAGATTGGGTCGTTTGGCACAATTCTTAAGAAAGCAATAATAGCTGAAGGAGGGAGTGAGGCACTAAGTGTAATGACCGTGAATTTTTAAACTCCATTATTAATTAAATATAGATTTAATTTTTTATGAGTTAGTTTCGTATGATTATTTAAAATCTTATGTATTTAATTGGTTATGTGATTATATAATTTCGCATAACTGTTAGGATTAATTAAGGGAAGTCACTAATGGTTTAATTAAATTAGTAAACTAACCCTACGATTTTAATGTTGAAAGAATTGATAAAGTGCCGATTAATTAAATATTCAATTTAATTGAATATAGTGTGGGAATAGATATTTAATTAATTTAAAAGGAGTCTCAGTAATAGAATTATTAAATTAATGGACTACCCTAGGTTATTTAATATATAGAAATTTATGAATAATTAAATATTCAATTATTTTGAATATAGTAAATTAATTAATATTACTTATTAATTAATAAGGATAATACATTTATTAATAATATTTATAGTCCCATTGGTAAATAAATAATAAGTGACTAGTGAAATTTATGTAATTAACCAGTAGCATTAAAGTGGGACAAGAATTATGGGACATATCCCGTTTTATTTCTATCAGTGGTCGGCAAAGTAGGAGGAAAAGAAATTAAATTAAAACAAGTTGGGATGAACAGTGAGCCGCATATGGATTTTGTGCCGGATTTTCTGTGAAGCAAAATCATGGCTGAAGATTTCAGCGGCGTTTGCCATCATCACCTTCTTGTTTCCGATGGTTAACCAAATTGGGCAATTGCATTGTCTGGTTTCTTGAACTTCAATAAATTATAAGCCCAACTTCTTCCTTCAGTGCACTGACGTTGTAAAACTTCACCGAGAGAGAGAAATTGAGAGCTTTGGAGGAAAGAAAAATCAGAAGGAGGAAGTGAGCTTGCGAATGGTCTCTGATTTCATTGTCTATTGCGGAAGGAAGAGAAGAACGGCAACTAAGTCTAGGAGGTAAGCTTTTCCTATTACAGTAGACATGGATAAAAACTCTACTTGTATGCTTAGAAATTAATTCCTCAAATTGGTGTATAAAACTTGTAATTAATAATAATATGTGGTTAATATGGAGTAAAAATGGTGAGTAGAACAATTGTAATGGTTTAAAAGTGAAGAAAATCGCCGAAACAGACCGGAGAAGACGAACTCTAGTTCGCCACGCCGCAGCGCCGACAGATGGCGCCGCAGCGATGCGATAAAGGGTCTTGGCGCCGCAGCGTCAGCGTCGCGCCGCAGCGCCGCGCCTAAGGGCCTTGACGCCGCAACGCCAAGCTTATCACTTAAACCCACGCCGCACCGCCAAGCCCGCGTGCTGAGCTGGAATGGCACGGACCTTGCGTCGTAGCGTCGGCCTTGCCTTAATGTCCTCTCGCTACAGCGCCAAGGCCGTGTTTTTGGCCGGGTCGGTCCGGATCGGGTCGATTAGGGTCGGGTCGTGCAGTTTGAGAATTAAACACTTTTAATTTAAATTCTTATTTAAGTTACGTTAATTAATAATTAGTTAATTACTATTTAATCAATATTAGATAATAATTATGGATAAATGCAGTTAATTATTTATTATCAGGTTTGTATTAAATAATAAATAAGGATAATTAGTTGATTATTATTATTAGGTAACCATTTAACAACCAAGATTAAATAGTGTTGTCTTAAGACGAAAATTGATTAACCTGGTTACAACTTACATTTGGTTTCCAGGGGGCGCTGCCCCCTTAGACCCCCGCCAGCTCACCGGTGAGCTGGGCAGCTGCTTGCTCACCGGGGAGCGAGACCCCCGACTAGGTAGTCGTAGTGGCAATCAAAGTACTTTAATAATGCTACGTCAGTTTTAAATCTAGTCTATAACTGACTAATTGTTATACGAATATGTACTTAATTGTGTAGGATTTTAAGGAGCGTGTGTTAGTATATTGTAGCAGACGCACCAGGCAAGTTCTCTATCCCGAAACTTTAATTGTGCAAGTTTCCTAACTCAAACTCAAGTTATTATATTTCAAGTATGCTAATGGATTAATTATTGACAATTATTCCACATCTATGATATTTATTGATATTCGCACAATGTGCAAGTTGTTATTGATATGCAAGTTCCCTGAAACCATTCTTGTATTATTTATTTCAAGTTAATATTTAAGCTTGAACCTTTAATTCCTCAAGCATGCTCTAAGTGGATTAATTACTTAACAATTATTCCACATCGTTGTTATTGGCACTCGCACATCGTGAAATTATTTTCGCGCAGACATTGACTTGTATATTATTTAAAGTTCTATTATGGATGAACTGCTATAGTTAAGTCTTAGCCATTGTTCGGCTGGACATTTGCAGTATAGATTTTAAAAGTTATCCAAACCATTTGATGGTGCGGAATCTTGGACTATATGAACACCCCTAACAATATAGGGGAGTACCCCACGTATCGGAATATAAGATACAAAGAACAGAAGTTAAATGTTATGCATACACATCGGGTGCTAGAGGTTGATCCCCTCGAGTACTTATTTCTGAGCCAGTAACCAAAGGGTCAACTAGTTATTGACTCCCTTGGACATTTATTGTTCACAGTCTACTTGACTAGCATTCATTTCTAAAAGCAATTATTATTCTTGCTTCTGATATTCATATTGTTGAATTCCTCTATTTACATTCCGTTCATCATGATATATATCTTTTCTTGCTGTTATTTAAACTTGCTGAGCAAACTAGTTGTTCACCCTTGCTATATCATGAACCTTATTGCAGTTAAGCCCGAGACTTCAGGAAAAGACAAGGGCAAGGAAAAGATGAAGTATTAGTCTTTTAATGTCTGTAGTTTGATCTAGGCATAGTTAACAAACTTTTATTGTTATTTAAACCCTAAAGTACTGTATTAGGGTATATTTGTATTTTTGTATTGAGGTTATCGAATCTTGGGACTAGTAACACCTTTTGAATGAACAACATATGTTTATTATTTTTCGCATTTAGTTATTGTATGTTATTTGGAGGTGGATGATTGTGTTGGATCGTGATGACCAAGTCCGGGTGTTTGAGACCCGAATTTGGGGGCGTCACAGGTTGGTATCAGAGCAGTAGGTTATAAACGTTAGGATTGTGAAACCTAGGTTATAACCTTAGTATTAAACTCGTATAGAGTGCATTAGGAGATAAATCAGGGAGATTTATCATGTTTGGTATTTTGATGAATTGGGGAATTCATCGAGTCTAGTAGTACCCAATGAAATATAATTTCATTCCTTCAATGAATATATTTTATTGTTGTACTAATGTTAGTTTTTGTGTGTTTGTAGGATGGCTGTCGTAGGAGAGACTAGTGGAGTCCGAGAGGAGGAGGAGGTATTCACCGATATACCTGTTGTTACAGAGCAGTTAGTGGGTTATGCACCTATTGCCCCAGGAGTTCCATTGAGTGGATATGCCCCAGAGGAGGACTACTTGGAGGATCTGGTAGAGCCTGTCATAGGTGGAGTGTTGAGATCTGGCAGTCAGGACAGGGATGATGAGTCCGAGGAGGACCCAGCTGATATAAAGATGGGTGGAGCTGCTACAGAGGTACCCGAGGAGGGATATCCGGTGTTGCACACCTTTCAGGATGACTTGCTCGGGGATTATACCGATCGCATAATAGAGCAGGACCAGATTATCGAGCAGTAGAATGCTTGTATTGCACACCTAGAGGAGGAGAATTATGTCCATCAGGAGATGGAAGATCAGTACAAGGCAGAGGCGTACTCGCTACAGTTCCAGATAGCTGAGCTGAAAGCTCAGATTCAGCAGTTAGAGAGTGCTACACCCCAATTAGGTCCCACAGTGTAACAGTTGGTGTTGCAGAATAGTCAGTTGAGGCAGGCATTAGAGCAGGCAGATGTCAGAGAGGTGGAGTTACAGACAGTTCTATAGGCTGTTAGGGCTGAGAGAGACTTGGAGCATGTAGACAGGATTAGGATGCAGGAGTTTTGGATTCGCGCAGCCACGAGGGTGGACGTGCTTGAGGGAGAGATTCGAGATGGATCCGCCAGGATTGATACTTTGGAGTATGCCTTATATTCGATAGTGGCCAGACTACATGATCAGGTTAGAAGATACCCTCAGGAGGAGGGCAGTAGTCGGCGCATGATCAGACGCCGAGTGGTTGATCGGTTGGCTCGACAGGCACTTCGTCGGGCAGTCCGCCGTAGCAGACATTGACTTGTTGGTCTAGTACCTTTGTATTTACTAGGTTGTGGTAGTGAGTCCCACTTTTGTTTAATAGGGACAGACTTGTGATAAAAATTCTGATGCCTTGTTATATGCTTAGAATGGTAGTTAACCCCAACTTTTGTTCTGATAGAGGGGATAGGTATTAGTGAATCCTCAACTTTTGTTTAATAGAGGATAGTTGGCAGTAGGCAGTTTATGTCATTGAGCATTTATAGTAGTATGCCAAATGTTAGTTTAGTCTGTATTAAAACATTGGTATATGAATATAAATGCAGTTATTTCCTTTTGAATAGAATGTGTTTGATAGATGTTTTTGCTATTAAATGTTGACTTAGGCATAGTGCGAAAAGCATAATATAATAAGCAGAAGCCTAAGATTTGTTCTTTAGCAGATCATAATGCCACCAAGAGGTAGACCCCGCAACCAACGTGTCGCCGAGTCAGAAAGTGAGGTTGGAGATCAACCTAACCCAATGAGGATGTTTGTTGAACTGCTAGCTGAGGCTATGCAGACTAGACCCCCACCACCAGTGGCACAACCAGCACCTCAGCCAGCGCATCACTTAGCTAACTTTAAGGATTTCAAATTGGTTGGACCACCTGAGTTCAAGGGAACCCTCGACCCCATAGAAGCACAAACTTGGATCGAGGAGATGGAGAAAGTCTTCGAGGTCGCACGAGTGGCCGAGGAGCAGAAAACTGGATTCGTCACCTTCATGATGAAGGGCGAAGCTAATTATTGGTGGAAAGCGAATAAGGGGCAAGCAGGCGATGGAGTCATTCCATGGGACAAATTCAAAGAGCTATTCTTCAAGAATTACTTCTCGGAAAATACGCAACAAGACATGGAGGTCAAGTTTCTGGAACTAAAACAAGGTAGTATGACGATCGCAGAGTACGCGGCGAAATTTAACGAGTTAGCCCGATTCGCTCCACATCAGGTGGACACGGAGGCCAGGAAGGCAAGAAGGTTTGAGTCAGGGCTGAAGCCGTAGGTGCAGAAAACCGTAGCGGTGCTGAAAATTAAGAGTTTCTCTGAACTATTGGAAAAGGCTATCATTGCGGAAGGAGGCAATGAAGCCATAGCACGTTTTAAACAGGAAAAGAAGCCGGTCAGGAAGGGCCGAGAGGGGGGAAGCAGCGGAGGCAGCAACCCCAATAAGCGTAAATGGATGGAGAGCCAATTCCAGAGGCAACAAGTCCGGGGGAGAGGCCAAGTCAAGTGGGAAGTGCAACAGCTGCAGAAAGAATCACTCAGGGGAGTGTATGAAAGGAAGAAGTGTTTGTTATTGTTGTGGACAACCGGGGCACCTGGCTCCTTAGTGTCCGAATAGGCAGAAGGGAGGGTGTTTTTCGTGTGGATCCCCAGACCATCAAATCAAAGACTGTCCGAGAAGAAAGAGCGATGCAGCCAGTGGCAACCGCAACAATAACAACAACAACAGGCTTAGCATTGGAGGGACAGCCAGTCAAGCCAACAGACCAACGGCACGTACGTTCAATATGACCGTCAAGGATGCGGTAGAATCTAAGGACGTAGTGTCAAGTATCATCCCAATCAATGATACAAATGCTTATGTGCTATTTGATTCGGGTGCTACCCGCTCATTTGTTTCTAAAGAATTTGCTAAAAGGTTAGACTTACCTCGCGAAGAGTTAGAGCACCCTATGAACATAGAAGTATCAAACAAAGAAAGTATTCCCATAGAATACATTCATAGGAATTGTTGTGTCAAATTGAGAGGATTTGAGCTCGGCGTGGACTTGATACTAATTTGTTTAGGGGAGTTTGACGTAATCCTTGGGATGGATTGGTTATCAAGTCACGGAGCAGTCATCAACTGTAAGAAGAAATGTGTGCACCTACAGACTCCAAATAAGTCGAAGGTGGTATTCTATGGTAGTAAATCGCCAAGACAATCTTATTGTCTAACGATGATGCAAGCAAGAAAGTTGCTTAGAAAGGGTTGCACAGGGTATTTGGCTCACGTGCTTGATACTCAACGAGTCAGGGATGAACTGAGTCAGATACTTATCGTAAGGGAATTCGCTGATGTCTTTCCAGATGAAATTCCCGGATTGCTGCCAGATAGGGAGATAGAATTTGTGATTGACTTGGTACCAGGGACGACACCGATATCCAAGGCGTCATACCGGATGGCACCAGTAGAGATGAAAGAACTAATGGTTCAACTACAAGAACTATTAGATAAGGGTTATATCAGACGAGCGTGTCCCCGTGGGGAGCGCTAGTTCTATTCGTAAAGAAGAAGGATGGTTCGATGAGGCTTTGTATCGACTATCGAGAGTTAAACAAAGTTACGATTAAGAATAGGTATCCGCTACCTAGGATTGACGATCTATTTGATCAACTCAACGAGGCAAAATACTTTTCAAAGATCGACCTAAGGACGGGTTATCATCAGCTAAAGGTGAGGCGGGAAGATATCCCGAAGACTGCATTCAGAACTCGTTATGGGCATTTCGAGTTTCTGGTAATGTCATTTAGATTAACGAATGTACCAGCAGCATTCATGGATATGATGAACAGAGTGTTCAAGAAGTACTTGGACAAGTTTGTAGTCGTATTCATCGATGATATCTTGGTGTATTCGGAGATAGAGGAGGAGCATGCTGATCATTTAAGGATTGTGTTGGAGAGTCTTAGAAAAGAAAAGTTGTACGCAAAGTTTTCTAAGTGAGTTTTGGTTGCAGAGGGTGCAGTTTCTAGGTTATGTCATTGACAAGGATGGTGTTTCGGTGGACCCCGCAAAAGTGGAAGCAGTTATCAATTGGGAACGGCCGAAGATGCCTACGGAGATCAGGAGTTTCCTTGGGTTAGCGGGATACTATCGGAGATTCATCCAGGATTTTTTAAAGATAGCCTCGCCATTGACCAATCTTACCAGAAAAGCAGTTAAGTTCGTTTGGACGGAGAAATGCGAAGAGAGTTTCTTGGAGCTAAAAAAGAGACTGAGTCAAGCACCAGTGTTGGCTTTACCAGATAACACTGGAGGCTTTGTAGTCTATAGCGATGCATCACACAAAGGTCTTGATTGTGTGTTAATGCAGCACGGCAAGGTCATTGCGTACGCGTCACGTCAGTTGAAGGATTATGAGAAGGGTTACCCGACTCATGACCTGGAGTTAGCCGCGGTAGTTTTTGCCTTGAAGATTTGGAGGCACTACCTATACGGAGAGAAGTGCGAGATATATACGGATCACAAAAGTCTAAAATATATCTTCACTCAGAAGGAGCTAAACATGAGGCAACACCGATGGTTAGAATTGATCAAGGATTATGACTGTGAGATTCTGTACCATCCGGGCAAAGTAAATGTTGTGGCCGATGCCTTAAGCAGACAAGGCTGAGAGAAGTTGTTGAAGTTAACCACTTAGGAAGAGTTGGTAAGGGATTTTGAACGACTCGAGTTGGAGATCAAGTATCCGAGGGAGTCAAATGAGCAATTATGTGCATTGACAGCGAGTCTGACCTTATGGGATAAAATAAAGGAGGCTCAAGAAAAGGATGAAGAATGTGATGGTATAAGGAATCGAATTTCTAAAGGGGAAGAGCTTAAGTATAAGATTGATAGCACAAGGTTGCTAAGATTTGAAGGGAGGATCTGGGTACCATTGAATCCGAAGTTAAGAGAAGAGATTCTCCAAGAAGCTCATAGTATGAGGTACTCAGTACATCCTGGTAGTACGAAGATGTAACAGGATTTGCGGCCATACTTTTGGTGCCGAATATGAAGAGGGAACTAGCATAGTGTGTCAACAGATGTCTGACATGCCAACAAGTTAAAGCAGAACACCAGCGACCGAGCGGACTGCTACAACCACTAGAGATTTCGGAGTGAAAGTGGGAGCACATCACCATGGACTTTGTGGTGGGCTTGCCACCAACACTAAAGGGTCTAGACGCAATTTGGGTAATTGTAGATCGTCTGACCAAGTCTGCTCATTTTCTACCGATTAAGATCAGGTACAATCTGGAGCAATTAGCAAAGCTGTATGTGAAAGAAATTGTATCACGACATGGAGTGCCGGTGTCTATTGTGTCCGACAGAGATCCGCGCTTCACTTTGAATTTTTGGAAGAGTCTACAGGAAAGATTGGGAACGCAGTTGAGGTTGAGTACAGCGTATCATCCTCAAACTGATGGCCAGAGCGAGCGAACGATTCAGACTTTGGAGGATATGCTCCGAGCTGTTGTGATGGACTTAAAGGGCAGTTGGGATGACCACTTGCCACTGGTAGAGTTCTCTTACAACAATAGTTATCACGCTAACGAAGAATTATATGTGATGAGTAGGTTTTATACCTACTTATTGGATACTAATCTGCTTCATTTGTTGCTTAACTTGCAGCTCTTTAGTATATTTTCATGCATTTTTCCGTTTCTTTTTGGGATTGCTTCATTTTGTGCGTCTTATGGCTTTTGCACAGTTTTTGGTTATGTTGGCACGATATATAATGCATATGATGACTGGGATCTGAGTGAATTATAATTGCTTGCACAAAAGCACGAGATTCGAGAAATCAGGCTGAGTAAACCAGTGCAGCAGCACACTGATGCACAGCGCAGCTGCGCCCTTGTATGCTTGGAAGCCGGCGCAGCTGCGCCAGTGCCCTGCGCCCAGAAGAATGCCAGCGCAGCTGCGCCCTGCTTGGCCTTAAGGCCGGCGCAGCTGCGCCCTTCCTGATCGTGCTGAATTCCACAGCGTAGCTGCGCCCATTTTGCAAAGGATTGCAGCGCAGCTGCGCCTGTCGCCAGCCAGCCATGCAGACACGTTCCAGACAACGAAGCAGCACTACCAAAATCATGCAAATGCCAGTTTTTAAGGATTAGTGGAGCATAAAACTTGATCAATGGGGAATCAAAATAAGTCAAAAGAAGACAAAATGAGCATGTAATTTAATGAATGGAGAATTCAATTGAAAAAGGAGCTTCTCCTACACGAAAATTAGCTAGTTTACTGCATTCTTAGTTCTAAAATCAAAACAATTCTGCTGATCATTAAATTCACTTGGGAACTAAAGAATGGAGCTACATGGATGTTGAAGCTTGGGAGCAAGAATTCAACAATCAACACAACTTGAAAAATCATCAGAAGTTGCAGAAACGGAAGAACGGAAACAGGGAGTTATAATATTTTCTGCTTTTAATTAATTTTTCCTATTCTGTAATTATGATGATGAATCAATTGTGTATGATGAATTCTATTATTGTCATTATGAACTAAATTTAATTCTTGGGATTATAATGAATCTTTTGCATTACTGAAAATTGAAATGCTTCCTTATTATTGCTAGTTGGTTATGAAATGAATGTCTAGCATAATTTGTACTTAAAGTTTAATTGCTTGATCACCAATTACCATGATAATTTATATGGAATTGAGAAATGAAATATAAATTGAGATCTGATTTTGCTAGCATATGTTCGTAATTTTTACATTCCTCGTGAAGTTATGTTTCGTGCTTAGGATAGAGATATACCGAAGTACCTTATGTGGTCAATTGAGAACTTGTACTTAAACCCTCTTGATTGTAATTCACATAGAAATATAGTGCGTTAGTCATCTAGGGTGTTCACATTCATTCTATCAATTGTGGATTTAGTGTGATATGAATATGGTGCATCGAAAGGTGGTCATATTTTACATTCGTGTTCTTGACCAACATTCCATAATGATCAATTAGCAACAATAGGAAGCATGGAAATCTAAGTTTGCAATAAGTGAAATTATAATCCCAAACCCTTAAAATCTATATTTATATAATTATAATTTGTTCTATTTATTTCAGTAGTAATCATTAGATAATTTCATCATTGTAATCAACTGTTTAAAGAGACCGAAATAATTATAAAATCGGTGTTTGTAATTGTAAATGCAATTCTATTCCTCGTGGGATCGATACTTTACTTACTTTATATTACTTGTGGATCACGTGCACTTGCGTGTATGAGTCGTATTTGGTATACATATAAATATCTCAACAAGTTTTTGGCGCCGTTGCCGGGGAATTGTAATTGCGTTTATAACTTCCATCATCAATTTAAATTAGATTGGTTTTAGTTAAACAAATATGTTCTTGTCTTAATTCTATTTTATTTTCTTCTACATTGTCATAGGTACTCTTGAGTAGTGTATGCATACTCCATTGAAGAATCCTAACCTATTGCCTTTCGTGGATAACATTGAGAAAAGGGTTCAACAGTCAAAGAAGTGTGCTGAAAATACTCTGGAGAATCTAGACCAACCACAAGCAATGGCGGGAGAAGCACAAAAAGCATTGAGAGATTATGCTACGCCAAGGATCAATGATTTGCAATCAAATATCGCAAGGCCGGCCATAACAGCCAATTCCTTTGAAATCAAACCAGGGACTATCCATATGATCCAAAATTCTGTCCAATTTGGGGAAATGGTGGTTGATGATCCAAATGAGCACTTGATAATTTTTTTAGAGATTTGTGATACATTCAAATTCAGTGGGATTTCAGAAGATGCCGTGAGATTGCGGTTATTCCCATTCACATTGAGGGATAAAGCTAAGAGTTGGCTACACTCACTACCACCGGGATCTATTACTACTTGGCAACATTTGGCGCAGAAATTCTTAGCAGAATTCTTTCCACCAGCCAAAACTGCTAAGTTGAGAAATGACATCTCCTCATTTGAGCAACATCATGGGGAATCTTTATATAAGACATGGGAGCGGTACAAGGAACTATTGAGAAAGTGCCCACATCACGGTTTGCCACAATAGATGTAACTTAACACATTTTATAATGGGTTGAATATTCAAACACGGGCAGGCATTGATGCAGCTTCGGGAGGAGCATTCATGGCTAAAAACTATGACGAAGCTTATGAACTCTTGGAGACCATGGCTGCAAATAACTATCAGTGGCCATCTTCTAGATCCAGCCAACCAAAAGTAGCAGGGATACTAGAGGTTGACACAGCCACCTCACTTCAAGCCCAGATATCTGCTATAGCCAAAAAGATTGACAACCTATATGAAGGAAAGGGGCAGCAAGTTTCCATGATTTGTGAACTTTGTGCAGGTACACACTTTTCTGACCAATGTGCCATCAATTCTGAATCTGTGCATTTTGTGAGCAACTATCAGCGGCTAGCAAATCAATATCAGAACAACTACAATCTGGGGAATAGGAATCACCCGAACTTCTCATGGAGCAACCGTCAAGATTATCCACAAGCTCCAAAACCTCACAATCCTCCGGGGTTCCACAATCAGCAACCAGCCACAGCTACTGATAAGAAGGTTGCTGAAATGAATGAAAATTTGGAAAGATACATGGCCAAAACTGATAAGTTGGAGCAAGGTCAAGCATTGGGTTTCAAGAATTTGGAAAACCAGATGAGTCAATTGTTCAGCTTGTTATCTAATAGACCTCAGGGGGCTCTTCCTAGCGACACAGAAATCAATCCAAGGAGAAATGGAAAGGAGCAATGCCAAGCTGTCACACTCAGAAGTGGGAAGCAGACTCTGCCAACCGGCGCAACTGCGCCCAGTTTGCAAAGGGAACCAGCACAGCTGCGCCCTTCTCCTGACGTTGATCCAGCCGGCGCAGCTGTGCCCATTGTGCAAGGGGAGCCAGCGCAGCTGCGCCCTTCCCCAGAATCTGACTCTACTGAAATTTTTGAAAAGGAAGATAGCATTGAGAAATCTGAGCCCACATCAACAAAAAGCACAGAAAAGACTCAACCCCCTCCCACCAAATATTATCCACCAGTTCCGTACCCTCAGAGGCAGCAAAAGCAGAAATTGGACAAACAATTCTCTAAGTTTCTTGAGGTTTTTAAAAAGTTTCAAATCAACATACCATTTGCAGAAGCCTTAGAACAAATGCTGAGCTATGCCAAGTTCATGAAGGGGATTCTGTCAAGGAAGAAGAAATTGCAAGATTTTGAAATTGTAGCTTTGACAGAAGAATGCAGTGCGGTATTACAAAGAAAGCTACCTCCAAAGTTGAAGGATCTGGGCAGTTTCACCATTCCTTGCACCATTGGAGGCCTTTCATTCAAGAAATGCTTATGTGATCTTGGTGCAAGCATTAATCTCATGCCATTGTTCGTCTTTACTCAGTTGGGATTACCAGCACCCAAGCCAACAAATGTCTCTCTTCAGCTAGCTGATCGTTCAGTCACCTATCCGAGAGGAATAGTGGAAGATGTTCTTGTTAAGGTTGATAAGTTCATATTCCTAGCTGACTTCATAATCCTAGACTTCGAGGAGGACAAGGATATTCCCATCATACTTGGGAGGCCATTTTTAGCTATCGGGAGAACTCCCATTGATGTGCAAAAGGGAGAATTAACAATGAGGGTTCAAGACCAAGAAGGCACTTTTAATGTCTTTAAAGCTATGAAATTCCCGGCCGAGGAAGAAGATTGTTTCCGAGTAGATATCATTGAAAGTGCTGTAACCGAAGAATTCATAAAAGCCACACATAGTGACTTGCTTGAGATGACACTGACAGGAGACATCGACTTGGACGAGCCCGAAAACTGTGAGTATGTTCATTTTCTAGATGCAATACCCAGGATGACAAAGTTTAAGGTACCAATTGAGCCCTTGAAAAGCTCAAATAATTCCTCATCTCATTTGAAACCATCTAGAGAGGTACCTCCCAAACTTGAGCTTAAGCCCTTGCCTAATCACCTCAGGTATGCATATCTTGGCACCTCAGATACTTTACCTGTCATTATTTCTTCTGCACTAACCTCTTTACAAGAAGGCAAGCTGATAAGAATCCTTCGAGAATTCCAAGGGGTTATTGGATGGACCATCGCTGATATAAAAGGAATCAGCCCCTCATTTTGCATGCACAAAATCCTGATGGAAGATGACAGTAAGCCCACCATAGAGCATCAAAGAAGGCTGAATCCCATCATGAAAGAGGTTGTGAAAGCAGAAATTCTAAAATGGCTAGACGTCGGGATCATCTATCCCATCTCTGACAGTCCGTGGGTGAGCCCTATGCAGTGTGTACCAAAGAAGGGAGGAATAACTGTGGTAAGAAATGAGAACAACGAGTTGATACCAACTCGAACAGTCACGGGGTGGAGAGTTTGTATGGACTACCGAAAGCTCAACAAAGCCACGAGGAAAGATCATTTCCCACTTCCATTCATTGATCAAATGTTGGACAGACTAGCAGGGCATGAATACTACTGTTTGTTTGACGGATATTCTGGATATAATCAAATTGTCATCGCTTCAGAGGATCAAGAAAAGACAACTTTTACTTGTCCTTACGGAACTTTTGCTTTTAGGCAAATGTCCTTCGGTCTATGTAATGCTCCAGCTACATTTCAACGGTGCATGATGGCAATATTTTCTGACATGGTGGAAATCAACATGGAGGTTTTCATGGATGATTTTTCAGTGTTTGGAAATTCCTTCGACAGCTGTCTAGAGAATTTGGTCAGGGTACTAAAAAGATACGTGGAAACAAACCTTGTGCTTAATTGGGAGAAATGTCACTTCATGGTTGAAGAAGGAATAATATTAGGACACAAAGTCTCAGCTAAAGGGTTGGAAGTGGATAAAGCAAAATTAGAAACCATCGAGAAATTGCCTCCACCAACATCTGTAAAGGGAGTTCGAAGTTTTTTGGGCCATGCTGGGTTCTACCGGAGATTTATCAAAGACTTCTCCAAAATCACAAAACCCCTGTGCAATCTATTGGAAAAGGATGCCCCATTCCTATTCGATGAAAATTGCTTAGCAGCCTTTGAGTTGTTGAAAAAGAAGTTGACAACAGCACCTGTGATAGTGGCACCGGATTGGTCTCTTCCATTTGAGCTTATGTGTGATGCTAGTGATTACGCTGTGGGCGTGGTATTGGGACAGCGCAGAGATAAGGTTCTACATGCAGTCTACTATGCCAGCAAAACACTCTCAGAGGCCCAAATGAATTACACCACCACCAAGAAGGAATTACTCGCTGTTGTTTATGCATTCGACAAGTTCCAGTCCTATCTCATTGGAACAAAGGTAGTGGTGTACACAGACCATGCTACAATTCGGTATTTGATCTCAAAGAAAGATGCCAAACCGCGGTTAATCAGGTGGATCCTTTTGCTCCAAGAATTTGACTTGGAAATAAAGGACAAGAAAGGCACGGAGAATCTAGTTGCTGATCATCTTTCCAGATTAGACAATCTGGATTTGGAGAGCAAAAAGAAGGTTGAAATAAATGATTGCTTCCCTGATGAACAGCTATTTGTAGTCACATCTGAGATCCCATGGTTCGCTAATATTGTCAACTATCTTGTGAGTCATGTACTACCACCGGATCTAACTTCTCAGCAGAAGAAGAAATTTTTGCATGATACAAAGAGATACATGTGGGACGAGCCTTACTTGTTCAAACAATGTACAGATCTTGTGATCCGAAGGTGCATTCTCGATGTCGAGACTACTAGTATATTACATGCATGTCATTCCTCCCTGTATAGCGGCCATTATGGAACGCAGAGAACTGCAGCCAAAGTACTCCAGGCCGAATTCTATTGGCCCACTTTGTTCAAAGATGCCCATCAATTCATAAAGAGTTGTGATCGATGCCAACGGGTGGGCAACATCTCCAACCGCAATGAAATGCCACTAAATGTGATCTTGGAGGTGGAGATCTTTGACGTATGGGGCATAAACTTCATGGGACCATTTCTGTCATCCTGCAACAATCTCTATATCCTTCTTGCGGTTGATTATGTGTCCAAATGGGTAGAGGCTTCGGCTTTACCTACCAATGATGCTAAGGTGGTTCTTAGGTTCCTACAAAAGAGCATTTTCACTAGATTTGGCACTCCTCGGGCGATCATCAGTGATGAGGGCAGTCATTTCTGCAACAAACAGTTCACAACCCTCCTAGCTAAATACGGAGTGAGGCACAGAATTGCCACGGCATACCACCCACAAATAAATGGGCAAGCCAAAGTGTCAAATAGAGAGGTCAAGAGAATTCTAGAGAAGATTGTCAATCCTTCCAGAAAAGACGTCATTGAAGCTAGATGAAGCATTATGGGCGTACAGAACTCCCTATAAGACACCCCTCGGCATGTCCCCATACCATGTGGTCTACGGCAAAGCTTGTCATCTTCCAGTTGAACTAGAGCACAAAGCTTATTGGGCGATCAAGAAGTTAAATTTCGACCCATCTGCAGCGGGAGAGAGGAGACTTCTACAGCTAAATGAACTTGATGAGTTTCGTTTACAAGCCTATGAGAATTCCAAACTCTATAAGGAAAAAGTAAAGAGATGGCACGACCGAAAAATCGTCAAAAGAAAATTTGAACCTGGCCAAGCGGTCTTGCTATTAAACTCCAGGCTCAAATTGTTCCCGGGAAAGCTCAAATCCCGATGGTCGGGTCCTTTTACCATCACCGCTGTATTCCCACACGGAGCAGTCGAAATAATTGGAAAGGACAGTGAACAACCATTCAAGGTGAATGGCCAACGGCTGAAACACTATTGGGGAGGCGAAGTCGATCGCCAAGAATCCTCAGTTGTCCTAGCCACGGACTGAGCACTAATGGATAGTCGAGCTAACCGACTTTAAACCAAAGCGCTTCTCGGGAGGCAACCCAAATTTACTGTTTTACTTTTTATTCTTGTGTCATTATAATTTAGTTTGTATGATTTCATGTTAACATGTTTGTTTGCTTTTCAGGTGTCCAATCGCGCCCTCAACCGTATGACTTAAACAAACTTTAAGTTTAGGGGTGTATAGTTTACACTGCATGGCTTATGCACCGTTTGTAAGTTTTCAAGTTTGAATTAATAATTCCGTTCATTTTTAGATGTGTTGGAAGTTTATAAGAATTGAGTTTTTCACCTGGAGAATTAATGTGTGTCAAGTGTGTTTTCAAAAAAAAAAAATCATCATTCGGGGGGTTTGAAGGTCGGCGCAGCTGCGCCGTCCCGCAAGTCATCCAGTGCGCAGCTACGCCAGGATCTGTCAGCAAGCACAACTAAGCAACAGCGCAGCTGCGCCCCACCATCAGTACATCAGCAGCGCAGCTGCGCTAAGGTCTGTCTGAGCCATATCTGAGCATCAGTGCAGTTGCGCTCCCTCAACAGTTCAACAAGGGCGCAGCTGCGCCCCTCGACTAAATTTTTTTTTTATATATAGGACCCGTACCCATCAGTCCTGTCACATCAAAACATAAACCCTAAAACCTAAAACTCTCCCTATCAGCAGAGCAATCCCTCTCCCCTTATCTCTTGCCATTTTCCCCAAACCCTAGTTACACCTACTCTTCCTTCAAACCCTAGAATCCTTTAATCATGCCGAAGCGAGCACGCACACCCCAGCCTTCTTCTTCATCTAGCAGCGAATCCGAATCTGCGGGTGGTGGCATTAACACTCTGGATGCCACCAAGTTTGTCAATCTCTCAGCCCAACACTACTACTGGTAGGTGCTGAGTGTCAAATCCTTCATACCGGAGAGGGGTTTGAAACCCAAGGCACAAGATGGGCGAATTCTGGACCAAATCAGGCGTCTGGGCTGGTTGATTTTCATCGAGACCCCAATGTCCACCCCGATGGCCATTGTTCAGGAATTCTATGCCAATGCCCGGGAAACTCAGAATGGCATCGCCTTTATGCGGGGCAAGCAGGTCTCCTACACCGCGCAGGCAATCAACGAGCTCTTCCGCCTGCCGTCTACTACTGCTGAGGCCACCAACTGGGTGGTACATGAGAGCTTCGAGACTGATCTCGATGCTTTGGTGCGGGAGATGTGCCAGTCGGGCACTCAATAGAAGACTCAGATGGGCATTACTCAGAAGGTCCACTTCCCCCAGACCGCGCTGAATAGATATGCCAAGGCGTGGTACGCCTTCATCTGCGTGAGTATACTGCCGACCACCCATCACCAGGATGTGACCAGGGACAGAACGGTTCTCTTACACCGCATTCTGCGAGGTGGGAGCATTAACGTGGGGTACATCATTCACCAGTCCATGCTTCGTTTCATGCGTGCAGTCACTTCTGGTGCCATTCCACACGCCTCGATTATCACACGCCTATGTCTTGCGACGAAGGTAGAATGGGGGGAGGAGACCCTCCAGTTACCCATGAGGGATGTTGACAGCGCCACGATCAGGAAGTTTAATGTATGGCGCGGTGGAGAGTCTCGTCCCAATGGGTTGGGCTTTATTATTGCTGATGAGGAGGAGGAGGAGGACAGTGGGGAGGACGTGCCTACACCGCCAGTGCAGCAGAGGGGAGTCGGTGGACATGAGCGCGAGATGCGCCGCCTGCAGCGCCGCATGGACGCGCTGCACACGAGCTTCAGAGACTACAGTGTCTCCTTTGCAGGTGCACTGTCAGAGGCATTCAGCCAGCAGGGGGTCCACGTCGAGTTTCCTACCTTTAGAGCCAGCATCCCTTATCCTCCGCCTGACAAACCGCCTGGCGGCGCTGAGGACGACTCTTAGGGGAGTACTCTTTACCCTTTTATCTCCAATGAGGACATTGAATATTTTAAGTTTGGGGGTATTAGGCTTACCTATTTATTTGTGATGCTTTATTCCTGATGCTTTTATTTATTTGTTTTATAGTTAGTTAACTGTTTGTTTTCTTTTTATAATGAAAAAAAAATATTGAATAAATGCTTGGTTAGCCTAGTTTTGTGGCCTTTGATATTCGAGTAAGTACGCCCTAGGGGATGTCTCTACACCTAGCGCCTTAAGACCATTTGGTATGGGAGTCGTTGGTCGAAAGCTCGCTACATGGGTATCATTGAAAAGCCTAAGGGAACTAGGCATTGCACAACCAAGTATCATAGTCTGAATAACCTCTAAGTCGGTCCCCAATTTAGACATAGCGTTGTCTTAACTATAACTTACCCCATTTATTGTGTTGCAAGTTTGAGTATACGAATTTCCCCCTAAGAAACATATTATGAGAATCATTTGGGTTGCTATAAGTTTGATGAATACTACACACACACACTTTATCGCTCACTACAAGGTTTGATTTGCATAACTATCATGGTACATGAACTAAGTTTTGGTTGGATGCTTGATTCTTCTGAGGCAAGCATTTGGATTGTTTACTAATTGATGAGGATTCATGGTGCATTTATAGACTATTGCATTTCATCCATGTTTGCATTCATTTTATTGTAATTGCTTGAGGGCAAGCAACAGTTCAAGTTTGGGGGTATTTGATGAGTAGGTTTTATACCTACTTATTGGATACTAATCTGCTTCATTTGTTGCTTAACTTGCAGCTCTTTAGTATATTTTCATGCATTTTTCCGTTTCTTTTTGGGATTGCTTCACTTTGTGCGTCTTATGGCTTTTGCACAGTTTTTGATTATGTTGGCACGATATATAATGCATATGATGATTGGGATCTGAGTGAATTATAATTGCTTGCATAAGGGCACGAGATTCGAGAAATCAGGCTGAGTAAACTAGTGCAGCAGCAGACTGATGCACAGCGCAGCTGCGCCCTTGTATGCTTGGAAGCCGGCGCAGCTGCACCAGTGCCCTGCGCCCAGAAGAATGCCAGCGCAACTGCGCCCTGCTTGGCCTTGAGGCTGGCACAGCTGCGCCTTTCCTGTTCGTGCTGAAGTCCACAGCGCAGCTGCGCCCATTTTGCAAAGGATTGCAGCGCAGCTGCGCCTGTCGTAGCCAGCCACGCAGACACGTTCCAGACAGCGAAGCAGCACTACCAAAATCATGCAAATGCCAGTTTTTAAGGATTAGTGGAGCATAAAACTTTATCAGTGGGGAATCAGAATAAGTCAAAAGAAGACAAAATGAGCATGTAATTTAATGAATAGAGAATTCAATTGAAAAAGGAGCTTCTCCTACACGAAAATTAGCTAGTTTACTGCATTCTTAGTTCTAAAATCAAAACAATTCTGCTGATCATTAAATTAACTTGGGAACTAAAGAATGGAGCTACATGGATGCTGAATTGAAGCTTGGGAGCAAGAATTTAACAATCAACACAACTTGGAAAATCATCAGAAGTTGCAGAAACGGAAGAACGGAAACAGGGAGTTTTAATATTTTCTGCTTTTGATTAATTTTTCCTATTCTGTAATTATGATGATGAATCAATTGTGTATGATGAATTCTATTATTGTCATTATGAACTAAATTTAATTCTTGGGATTATAATGAATCTTTTGCATTACTGAAAATTGAAATGCTTCCTTATTATTGCTAGTTGGTTATGAAATGAATGTCTAACATAATTTGTACTTAAAGTTTAATTGCTTGATCACCAATTACATGATAATTTATATGGAATTGAGAAATGAAATATAAATTGAGATCTGATTTTGCTAGCATATGTTCGTAATTTTTACATTCCTCGTGAAGTTATGTTTCGTACTTAGGATAGAGATATACCGAAGTACCTTATGTGGTCAATTGAGAACTTGTACTTAAACCCTCTTGATTGTAATTCACACAGAAATATAGTGCGTTAGTCATCTAGGGTGTTCACATTCATTCTATCAATTGTGGATTTAGTGTGATATGAATATGGTGCATCAAAAGGTGGTCATATTTTACATTCGTGTTCTCGACCAACATTCCATAATGATCAATTAGCAACAATAGGAGGCATGGAAATCTAAGTTTGCAATAAGTGAAATTATAATCCCAAACCCTTAAAATCTATATTTATACAATCATAATTTGTTCTATTTGTTTCTGTAGTAATCATTAGATAATTTCATCATTGTAATCAACTGTTTAAAGAGACCGAAATAATTATAAAATCGGTGTTTGTAATTGTAAATGCAATTCTATTCCTCGTGGGATCGATACTTTACTTACTTTATATTACTTGTGGATCACGTGCACTTGTGTGTATGAGTCGTATTTGTTATACATACAAATATCTCAACAATATGGTAGGAGGTGTCGAACACCGTTGTGTTGGGATGAGGTAGGCGAGCGTAGACTGCTGGGACCTCAAATGGTGCAGCAGACAGCAGTTACGGTGAAGCTGATCAGGAACCGCCTGGTGGCAGCACAAGACCGTCAGAAGAAGTACGCTGACTTACATCGTAAGGAGCGAGACTTTGAAGTGGGTAGTTTCGTATTCTTAAAGGTATCTCCCTGGAAAGGGAAAATTCGTTTTGGTAAAAAGGGCAAGTTAAGCCCTAGGTTTATAGGACCATTCAAGATTTTAAGGCGAGTTAGTGAAGTGGCGTACGAGGTAGCGTTACCTCCTGAACTTGAGCACATTCACAATGTGTTTCACGTGTCAGTGTTACGACCATACAAACCAGACTACAAGCACGTTATATCCTATGAACCAATTCAAGTCGACAAGGACTTATCATACGAAGAGATTCCTGTCCAAATACTTGATAGGAAGGAACAGAAACTAAGGAATAAGATCATTCATTCCGTTAAAGTTCTCTGGAGAAATCACGCAGTTGAGGAAGCTACGTGGAAACTTGAGTAAAGGATGAGAGCGAATTATCCGTAGTTATTTGAGTAACCTTATGTTGCAATTCTGAGGACGGAATTTTTATAAGGGGGGCAGGATGTAATGACCGTGAATTTTAAAACTCCATTATTAATTAAATATAGATTTAAATTTTTATGAGTTAGTTTCGTATGATTATTTAAAATCTTGTGTATTTAATTGGTTATGTGATTATATGATTTCGCGTAACTGTTAGGATTAATTAAGGGAAGTCACTAATGGTTTAATTAAATTAGTGAACTAACCCTACGATTTTAATGTTGAAAGAATTGATAAAGTGCCGATTAATTAAATATTAAATTGAATATAGTGTGGGAATAGATATTTAATTAATTTAAAGGGAGTCTCAGTAATAGAATTATTAAATTAATGGACTACCCTAGGTTATTTAATATATAGAAATTTATGAATAATTAAATATTAAATATTCAATTATTTTGAATATAGTAAATTAACTAATATTACCTATTAATTAATAAGGATAATACATTTATTAATAATATTTATAGTCCCATTGGTAAATAAATAATAAGTGACTAGTTAAACTTATTTAATTAACTAGTAGCATTAAAGTGGGACAAGAATTATGGGACATATTCCGTTTTATTTCTATCAGTGGTCAGCAAAGTAGGAAGAAAAGAAATTAAATTAAAACAAGTTGGGATGAACAATGTGCCGCGTATGGATTTTGTGCCGGATTTTCTGTGAAGCAAAATCATGGCTGAAGATTTCAGCGGCGTTTGCCATCATCACCTTCTTGTTTCTGATGGTTAACCAAATTGGGCAATTGCATTGTCTGGTTTCTTGAACTTCTATAAATTAGAAGCCCAACTTCTTCCTTCAGTGCACTGACGTTGTAAAACTTCACCGAGAGAGAGAGAGAGAGAGAGAGAGAGAAATTGAGAGCTTTGGAGGAAAGGAAAATCAGAAGGAGGGAGTGAGCTTGCGAATGGTCTCTGACTTCATTGTCTATTGCGGAAGGAAGAGAAGAACGGCAACTAAGTCTAGGAGGTAAGCTTTTCCTATTATAGTAGACATGGATAAAAACTCTGCTTGTATGCTTAGAAATTAATTCCTCAAATTGGTGTATAAAACTTGTAATTAATAATAATATGTGGTTAATATGGAGTAAAAATGGTGAGTAGAACAATTGTAATGGTTTAAAAGTGAAGAAAATCGCCAAAACAGACCGGAGAAGACGAACTCTAGTTCGCCACGCCGCAGCGCCGGCAGATGGCGCCGCAGCGATGCGATAAAGGGTCTTGGCGCCGCAGCGTCGCGTCGCAGCGCCGCGCCTAAGGGCCTTGACGCCGCAGTGCCAAGCTTATCACTTAAACCCACGCCGCAGCGCCAAACCCGCTTGCTGAGCTGGAATGGCACGGACCTCGCGCCGTAGCGTCGGCCTTGCCTTAATGGCCTCTCGCTGCAGCGCCAAGGCCGTGTTTTTGGCCGGAACGGTCCGGATCGGGTCGATTCGGGTCGGGTCGTGCAGTTTGAGAATTAAACACTTTTAATTTAAATTCTTATTTAAGTTACGTTAATTAATAATTAGTTAATTACTATTTAATCAATATTAGATAATAATTATGGATAAATGTAGTTAATTATTTATTATCAGGTTTGTATTAAATAATAAATAAGGATAATTAGTTGATTATTACTATTAGGTAACCATTTAACAACTATGATTAAATAGCTGTAGACACCCAAATTTTGCACTTCGTATACTAACCTTGACAGGAGGGCAAAATCGTCAATTAACCGGCCGACGAGAGCGAAGGATGGGCACAAGTACGAACACTCGACGCCACCGCGACGATTTGCAACCAAAACCGACGTGACAACAAGGCCGTCCGAAGTGAGTATTCCCGAATGATGTGGCACGTCTCCCAGTAATTACCGGACTGCAAAATACAGGCCTTTCAGTGAAAACTGATGTCACGGCATGAGAATCGAGGCATGGTACGAAAACCGAAAAAGTCAAACCAGCCAGCCGCGGATTGATCTACGGCCAATAAGTGCGCCTTTTGAAAACACGGAACTCGAAACACGAAAATCAAAACCAGGCTGAGTGGCTGGTGGGCGGCCAGCCAGCCGCAGATCAATCTGCGGCTGCCCTTGGCAACCCCATATCAGTGCAGTTCTTCATTTGTTCCAGCAGAAGGAGGAGGCAGCGGGAGCAGCTCGGGAAAAGAAGGGAAAAACAGCAAAAAAACTGCAGCAAATTAGGAGAGAAAAGAGAGGAAAAAGTGAGGAATTGTGTCTCTTTTGTGAGATTATATCCAAAATAATTTCTACCCTATTCATATATTCAAGTTTACACACATTTTGGTGATATTTGCAAGGTGAAAAGACCATTTCTATAGCAGTTTTGTGTATCATTTTGTTAAGCTTCTTGTCAATTGGGTTATGTGAAATGTAGTTTTTCTTGTATATTGTTGTGGATACATGGATTAGGGACTATTAGTGGGGGTTCCAACGGAACGAAATGCTTCCTAATGACCCGAGGATATCCATTTAGTGAACTATTTTAGCTTGTTATGATGATATATTGTGCCTAGTTTGTTTAGATTGTCATTTTAGATATTGTGGTTGTTTAGCAATTTTGGATGTGAGCCTAGGAACGCGACCCCGTGGTCCAAATCCGATGATGGACGTTTTGGATGCATGTAGGAGGGTCGATACCCCTTCATTGTAAATATGTAATTCTCGGGCCTTAAAACGATACCAAGTCGATAATCGGGTTTAAGGCCCCGTGATAGTGAAATATGTGATTGTGGGCGTCGGGGTTATTTTGATGGCTTACATGCCCATGAATAGCCCCCCACGCATTTGAATGCTTGATTTGATTTGCGACACGAAAAATAATTTCAAAGCTAAAACAATGAAGATTTTCATAAAATCAATCAAAGTAGGTTATTAGCACCACAAGGTTTAAAATTGGAAATGCTAATGAATGTCGATTCCTATTTAAACGAGAAGGCTAAAGAAAAAAATCATTTTCAAACATCACAAAAATGGTTTTATAAAAATAAGTAACGTTTTATTAAACCTTTGTACATAGGGTTAAAGAGACCCTAGAAGTTGCCCATCATTCTATTTACGAAAGCAACGTATAGGTCTCGATTCCTATTTTGATGAAGGTTTAAAAACTCTTGCTTTGCCAAAACGACACCTAATGAAAATCCCTTAGTTTTTGACAATTAAAATCAAACCTTTCTCATAAAGCTTTCTCGTATAAACCGAAGGACATTCTAAAGTATTCTCAAAAGAAAACACGACTTTTCATTAAAACCCAAATGGTTTCTTCATGCAAACTCACCACGACATACACATAGGCATACACGCGCGCGCACACACATTCAAGAATTAAAGGATAGGAAAAGCATCAAGATTGCGGTAACCGTGTTTCACGGAAGTCGGGGGGTGCCTAACACCTTCCCCTCGCTTAAGCAAGCCCCCGAACTCTATGAATCTCGGTTCGCAGACCAATTAATTCGGAGTCACACATGAGCCAGTGATTTATGAAAACGAAACTGGGATGAGTTGGTACATCCATTTCAAATATATCAACTGGCGACTCTGGTTAATTGGCTCATCATAAAAAACGATATTTTCAAAACCCCGTCGACATTTATGCCGACCTTTTCCAAAAATTATCTAAAAAAAAGCTAAAATTGGAAAGGGTTATAATTACCAAAGAAGCGATTCTTCCCGGCGTCGACAGTGTTGTCTTAAGACGAAAATTGATTAACCTGGTTACAACTTACGTTTGGTTTCCAGGGGGCGCTGCCCCCTTAGACCCCCGCCAGCTCACCGGTGAGCTGGGCAGCCGCTCGCTCACCGGGGAGCGAGACCCCCGACTAGGTAGTCGTAGTGGCAATCAAAGTACTTTAATGATGCTACGTTAGTTTTAAATCTAGTATATAACTGACTAATTGTTATACGAATATGTACTTAATTGTGTAGGATTTTAAGGAGCGTGTGTTAGTATATTGTAGTAGACGCACCAGGCAAGTTCTCTATCCCGAAACTTTAATTGTGCAAGTTTCCTAACTCAAACTCAAGTTATTATATTTCAAGTATGCTAGTGGATTAATTATTGACAATTATTCCACATCTATGATATTTATTGATATTCGCACAATGTGCAAGTTGTTATTGATATGCAAGCTCCCTGAAACCATTCTTGTATTATTTATTTCAAGTTAATATTTAAGCTTGAACCTTTAATTCCTCAAGCATGCTCTAAGTGGATTAATTACTTAACAATTATTCCACATCGTTGTTATTGGCACTCGCACATCGTGAAATTGTTTTCGCGTAGACATTGACTTGTATATTATTTAAAGTTCTATTATGGATGAACTGCTATAGTTAAGTCTTAGCCATTGTTCGGCTGGACATTTACAGTATAGATTTTAAAAGCTATCCAAACCATTTGATGGTGCGGAATTTTGGACTATATGAACACTCCTAAAAATATAGGGGAGTACCCCACGTATCGGAATATAAGATACAAAGAACAGAAGTTAAATGTTATGCATACACATTGGGTGCTAGAGGTTGATCCCCTTGAGTACTTATTTCTGAGCCAGTAACCAAAGGGTCAACTAGCTATTGACTCCCTTGGACGTTTATTGTTCACAGTCTACTTGACTAGCATTCATTTCTAAAAGCAATTATTATTCTTGCTTCCGATATTCATATTGTTGAATTCCTCTATTTACATTCCGTTCATCATGATATATATCTTTTCTTGTTATTATTTAAACTTACTGAACAAACTAGTTGCTCACCCTTGTTATATCATGAACCTTATTGCAGTTAAGCCCGAGACTTCAGGAAAAGACAAGGGCAAGAAAAAGATGAAGTATTAGTCTTTTAATGTTTGTAGTTTGATCCAAGCATAGTTAAGAAACTTCTATTGTTATTTAAACCCTAAAGTACTGTATTAGGGTATATTTGTATTTTTGTATTAAGGTTATCGAATCTTGAGACTATTAACACATTTTGAATGAACAACATATGTTTATTATTTTCCGCATTTAGTTATTGTATGTTGTTTGGAGGTGGATGATTGTGTTGGATCGTGATGACCAAGTCCGGATGTTTGAGACCCGAATTTGGGGGCATCACACTGAGCCTCCACAACAAAGAAAGAAAGAATAAGGGAGAGATTGAAGGGTCAGTCAAATCAGAAGTAGGAAGTGGAAGCGAAAATAATACGAAAAGAAAGTGGAACAATTTTGGGAACACTAGAAACAATCAAAACGATCAGAAAAAGAAATTTGAAGCCTGCAAAAACTGTGGAAAGAATCACATTGGAATTTATCTGAAAGGAAAGATGGTATGCTACAGGTGTGGGCAGGAGGGACACATCTCTCTTAACTGCCCCAATCCAAGAAAGAATTCCGGATGTTTTATTTGTGGATCAGTGAATCACTTGGCCAGAAACTATCTAAAGAAGGGAACAGATGGGGGAAAGCGACTATAACAGGATCAGCTCCGCAGAATAGACCAACCGCCAAAACTTTTAATATGACGGTGCAAGATGCAGTTGCTTCAAAGGACGTAGTTTCAGGTATTGTTCCAATCAACAATATAAATGCTTATGTGTTGTTTGATTCGAGAGCAACCTGTTCTTTTGTATCTCATGAATTTGCTAAACGTTTAGATACACCTTTAGTAAATTTAGAAATTCCCATGAACATAAGAGGTCACGAGTTGAGCATAGACTTAATTCCAATTTAGTTGGGAGAGTTTGACATAATTTTGAGAATGGACTGGTTATTTAACCACAGAGCGGTGATAGATTGCCAAAAGAAATTATTAAGCCTTAAACCTGCAAAGTAGTTGTAATATCCTGAATATTTATAGAACTTATAAATATGATATTGAATGACTAAAGTTATTTATAAAGTTAATTTCGAGGACGAAATTCTTTGAAGTAGGGGTAAATGTAATACCCTGAATATTTATGAGGCTTATAAATGCGATCATATACGTTTAGGATTAGAACGTATAACCTAACACTAGGTATCGAGAAGTTTAAAACCTTAAACCCTAATGAAGTTTTAATTTTATAACATATGTGCTTAATAAAGATTGAAATGATATTTCGAAGTAGGTGTTTTGTGATTTTATAGTGTAAACGATGAATTAGATCAAATAAAAATTTTTGTCAAGCTACTTAGTCGTGCTTACATTGACAAAATAATTTGTCATACTTATATTGACAAAATGATTTGTCGTGCTTTCCACGATTTCTCCGAGAAGCATCTCGATAAATTATTTTTGACAAGTTGTTGTGTCGTGCTTGGGAATGACAAAGTGATTTGTCGTGCTTACGGTGACAAGCTTGATTGTCGAGCTTGGAAGATATTTTCATTGAGGAGCTTAGAAGATAGGTTCAATTGCAAGCCGCATTGTCGAGCTTGAAAGATATTTTCATTACGGAGCTTAGAAGATAGGTTCAATTGCAAGCTGCATTGTCGAGCTTGGAAGATATTTTCATTGAGGAGCTTAGAAGATAGGTTCAATTGCAAGCTGCATTGTCGAGCATAAAAGATATTTTCATTAAGGAACTTAGAAGATAGGTTCAATTGCAAGCTGCATTATCGAGCTTGGAAGATATTTTTATTGAGGAGCTTAGATTGTAAGCTGCATTGCCAAGCTTGGAAGATATTTTCATTGAGGAGCTTAGAAGATAAGTTCAATTGCAAGCTGCATTGTCGAGCTTGGAAGATATTTTCATTGAGGAGCTTAGAAGATAAATTCAATTGCAAGTTGCATTGTCGAGCTTGGAAGATATTTTTATTAAGGAGTTTAGAAGAATATTCTAAGAATATGCTAGGTACTAAAGCGTAATAAGCTGAGCCCCTAATGTGCAATTAGCGAAACTATGTTTTCCTATAAATAGCAAGCTAAGTTCATTCATTCTTTACTATTTTTCAAGAGCAGTTCAAGAGCAAAAACACTCTATATTTATATACTGAGAGATATTGTGAGATAAAAATTACTTTCTAAACATCGAAGCGCTACGCGATTGGAAGTAAAGCTAGCAACTACAAGAGGTTATAATTTTTATTTTTATGTATGTATTAGTAAAAATATACTTTTACAAGTAGTTATAATGCCCAAATTATTTTATATATATAGTACAAAAGTCCTATTTACAAGCAGTTATAATGTCCGATTTATTTCTCTTATATATTAGAAAATATACTTTTATAAGCAGTTACTATGTCCGATTTTCTTCAAGTATTTAGTAAGAATATTCATTTTATAAGCAGTTATAATGCTGAAAAATAGCTGAATATTCATTTTATAACCAGTTATAATGCCCTATTTATTTCAAACATAGTAAACGAATATTCATTTTGCAAGCAATTATAATGCTCAATTTATTTTAAATATAGTTAAAAAATATTCATCCTATAAGTAGTTATAATGCTGAAATTATTTCATGTATAGTAGAAGAAGTCTTATTTATAAGCGGTTATAATACCCAAAATAAAACTTAAAAGATTTAATCGTTAAAATGCTTAATTAGCCTAACATAATCCAAGGAAAGGAAAAACTTGGAGGATAAAAGTTCTAGAGCTTACACTTCAGGAGATTAACCGAGGAATGAAAAATTAGCGTTACTATATTATCCATACTCAGGCAAGTCTACTTATTTGTTGAAATACACTCCGTGCAATAACGTGTCTTATTTATGAGGTTTATTGTTATGCAAGTATTGTTTCTTTTGCACCCCGTGCATTAACATGCTTGTTATGGTTTATGTGCAATGTAATAGTGATTGTTGAATTTCAATTGAAAACCATGTTAGTATCTGAGTTGAACAACTCTCTTGTATGAGCATGAGTTTAAGATGTGTTAGGAAACTGATCTAACTCACTGAGGTAACATTTGTCGCAGTGTAGAGGTATCGTGGAAGCGATATACACTATTGATACAATTGTAGCAGTGTTGATGAGACGGAGAACTAATTCATTAGTTCGTGTGTGGGGAACCACTCAGTTCACTATATTGATAATCGTTGAAATCTTGTATCAGCTTATTCTGTATATATATATATATATATCTTGAAAAGGTGATTCTATTCTCATATATATCTGTTAGATTTGTTGGGCATTCTTATGCTCATTCTTGCAATTATCTTAAAACAAATTACAGCTAAGGAAGAATTACCAGACGATTATGGCGGTACACAGAAAGTTGAAGATGTAGAAGTTATTTTAACTATGTTAGATTAACATTATTGGCAATGTCTAAAAAGTTCTGACGAGGAAAGGGGTTAGGTCATCTAATTGCGCGCCGTTTTTACGGAAAGCCACCTCTTTCCTGGGAACTGCCTGGTTGCTAATACTGCAAGTCTCGGATAGATCAATTGATATTTGTTTTCAAGTCTTTTAGGACTTATTTGTAATAAGAACAAGTTATCTGGGAATGTTATAACAATGAACGAATGATATTGTAAATATTATCACTTTTCCGCATTATACTCTGAGTATTATAAGTCAAGATTTCTATAGTAGTATGTAAAGGTTGTACAAGTCAGCACGAAGTCCGACCAAGCAAGCAGGTGGATTTCGGGGCGTGACAGTAGTCGAAGGTAAGAGAAGAAGATATTCCGAAGACAGCATTCAGAACTCGTTATGGTCATTACGAGTTTCAAGTGATGTCATTTGGCTTAACGAATGCGCCAGCCATATTTATGGACATGATGAATAGAGTGTTTAAGCAATATTTGGATAAGTTTGTGGTAGTGTTCATAGATGATATCCTGGTCTATTCTGAGACGCAGGAGGATCATACTGAACATTTGATAATAGTGTTGGAAACACTAAGGAGAGAAAAGTTATATGCAAAATTCACTAAATGTAATTTTGGCTAGAGAGAGTTCAATTTTTGGGACACATGACCGACAAAGATGGTATATCCGTGGATCCAGCAAAAGTAGAAGCAGTAATGAATTAGGAACAACCGAAGACGCCAACTGAAATGCGTAGTTTCTTAGGGTTAGTGGGTTACTGTCGAAGATTTATTCAAGACTTTTCAAAGATAGCTACCCCGTTAACTAATTTGACAAGGAAAACTGTGAAATTTCTGTGGTCAGAGAAATATGAATAGGGTTTTCATGTGAAATTTCTGTGGTCAGAGAAATATGAATAGGGTTTTCAGGAACTCAAGAAAAGATTAACTGAAGTGCCAGTATTGTCTTTACCAGATGAGACAGGAAATTTTGTAGTATATAGTGACGCGCCGCATAGAGGACTGAGTTGCGTGCTTATGCAACATGGGAAAGTCATTGCATACGCATCACGATAGTTGAAAGATTATGAGAAGGGATATCCTACTCATGATCTGGAATTAGCAGTAGTAGTTTTTGCCTTGAAGATTTGGAGGCACTATCTGTACAGAGAGAAATGTGAGATATATACAGATCATAAAAGTTTGAAATATATCTTCACATAGAAAAACTTGAATATGAGACAAAGAAGATGGTTAGAATTGATTAAGGATTACGATTGTGAAATCCTTTATCACCCAGGAAAAGCAAATGTTGTGGCTGACGCCTTAAGTAGAAAGGGTCGGGAAAAGTTACTGATGTTGACAGCTCAAGATGAGTTAATAACAACAATGGAAAGAATGGAATTAGAAGTGAAATTTTCGTAGAAATCGGAAGGACAACTATACTTCATGGAGACTTGTCCAACGTTGTTGGATAAAGTCAAGGAAGCACAACTCAAGGACGAGGGGTGTGAGAAACTAAGGGAGAAGATCCTCGAAGGAAAAAAAACAAATTTAAACTCGATAGTAATGGAGTAATCAAATTTGAAGGAAAAATTTGGCTTCCGTCAATGTCAGAGCTGAAAGAGGAAATCTTGCAAGAAGCACATTGTTCGAGGTTCACGATTCATCCTGGAAGTACAAAAATGTATCAAGACCTTCGCCAATATTTTTGGTGGCCAAATATGAAAAGAGAAGTCGCGGAATACATCAGTAAATGTTTGACCTGTCAAAGAGTTAAGGCTGAATATCAGAAACCGAGTAGGTTACTCCAACCATTAGAAATTCCTGAATGGAAGTGGGAGCATATCACAATGGACTTTGTGTTAAGACTTCCAAGTACACAGAAAGGATTTGATGTTATCTGGGTTATCATTGATCGATTAATGAAATCGGCACACTTTTTGCCAATTAAGATTAGGTATAACCTAGATCAGCTAGCTAAACTCTATATCAAGGAAGTTATTTCCCGACATGGAGTGCCAATTTCAATTGTGTCAGATAAAGATCCAAGGTTCACATTGAATTTTTGGAGAAACTTACAAGAGCACATGGGAACGCAGTTGAGGTTGAGAGTACAGTTTACCATCCTCAAACAGATGGGTAGAGTGAAAGAACAATACAGACTTTAGAGGATATACTAAGAGCCTGTGTTATGGACTTCAAGGGAAGTTGGGACAATCATTTACCTCTGGTAGAGTTTGCCTACAACAACAGTTACCATGCTAGTATAGGCATGCCGCCTTACGAAGCATTGTATGGAAGAAAGTGCAGAACACCACTGTGTTGAGATGAGGTAGGAGAGCGTCGTTTGCTAGGCCCAGAATTGGTGCAGCAGACTGTCGACATTGTTACGTTAATACGTACGCGACTCATAATGGCTCAAGATCGACAGAAAAAGTATGCAGATCAACATAGACAGAAGAGAGAATTTGAAGTCGGGCGCACGTATTTCTGAAAGTATCTCCGTGGAAAGGGAAGATACGGTTTGGTAGGACAAGAAAATTGAGTCCACGTTTCATAGGACCTTTTGAGGTTTTAAGAAGAATAGGAGAGGTAGCCTACGAAGTTACGTTACCTCCAGAATTAGAAAACGTTCACAATGTGTTTCATATGTCGGTCTTACGACCATATAAGCCAGATTATAAACACGTGATAGAATATGAACCTATCCAGTTTGAGAAAGACTTAACGTATGAAGAGATTCCTATTCTGATAATGGATAGGAAAGAGCAAGTTCTAAGAAATAAGACCATATCTTCAGTAAAGGTCTTATGGAGAAACCACAATGCGGAAGAGGCAACGTGGGAGTTGGAAGAGAAAATAAAAACGAATTATCCTCACTTATTTGAAAAGCTTTGTTTTGCGATTCCGAGGACGGAATCTTTATAAGAGGGGACGAATGTAGCCATTTGGAATTTTCAGATAATAAAAAAATAAAGATTTAATAAATTAAAATTTTATTTTAACAATATATATTGCATTGTATGTGTGATTACGTGCAATATAATATGTGGGAGTATGAGATATGATAAATATAATAATTTATATTTATTATATTTAATAAATTGTTATAAGCAATTTATTATGTGAAAGAAATAAAATTATTATTTTATTTAATTTATTATACTGCTTTATAAAAACAAATTGCGGTATAATGTATGTATGGAATGTAATGCGATAAATATATTAAAAATATATTTATTACGTAAATAATTTCTGGAAGCAAATTATAATGTGTTGAATGTATCTGAGTGAATATTAAAATGATTTATGGTAAATAAATTATTTTAAGATAATAAATTTATTTATTAAATAAAATATTTTTATTTAATAAATAGCTCCCGTTTTAAATGGAGAAGATTTTTGGTTAATACGTTATTATATTTAATGTATTAAGCTTAGTTTAAATAATATGTTAATTGAATTATATTATATACCTTATGTATGGTATGGTATACTCAATATATGTATGTATTAGTAGTATGTACCAAGTATATTAAGAGATGAATCAGTAAACAAGAAGTTGGAGCTTGCAAGCTATAATATTCCTAGACCCAAAACCTCAGCCAAGTCTAGAACGTGCAGAGCAAGAATGTTGAGTAGGGAGCAAGTGCTCGAGAATTAAATAAGTTAACCATAAAGAACAAATATCCTTTACCAAGAATTGATGATCTGTTTGACCAGTTGAAAGGGGTCGAACACTTTTCGAAGATCGACCTACGATTAGGTTATCATCAATTAAAGGTAAGAAAAGAAGATGTGCCGAAGACAACGTTTAGGACATGCTATGGACATTATGAGTTTCTTGTGATGTCCTTTGGATTGACGAATACACCGACAGCATTCATGGACTTGATGAACCGAGTGTTTAAACCATGCTTAGACAAATTTGTCGTAGTGTTTATCGATGATATTTTAATATACTCTAAAACACGGGAGGAGCATGCAGAACATTTGAGGAGCGTATTGAAAATATTACAAAAGAAACAACTTTATGCAAAGTTTTTCAAGTGTGAATTCTGGTTAGAACGAGTCCAATTCTTGGGTCATGTGGTTGACAAGAATGGAATCGCGGTAGATCCAGCGAAGATAGAGACGGTTGTGAATTGGGAACAACCAACAACTCCAACAGAAGTAAGAAATTTTCTCGGTTTAGCAGGGTACTATCAGCGTTTTATACAAGATTTTTCAAAAATAGCAAACCCGCTAACTAATTTAACTTGAAAGACGGTAAAATACGTGTGGACAAATAAATGTGAAGAAAGTTTCCAAGAGTTGAAGAAGCGTTTGAGTATAGCACCAGTGTTATCATTACCAAATAATACCAAGGGCCTTGTAGTTTATAGTGATGCATCACACAAGGGATTAGGTTATGTATTGATACAACATGGGAAGGTGATCGCGTATGCATCACGACAACTCAAAGATTATGAGAAGAGATATCCTACCCATGATCTTAAGTTAGCCGCCATAGTATTTGCCTTGAAAATGTGGAGGCATTACTTGTACGGGGAGAAGTGTGAGATATACACAGATCATAAAAGTCTGAAGTATATTTTCACGCAGAAGGAGTTAAACATGAGGCAGAGGAGATGGCTAGAGCTGATAAAGGATTTTGACTGTGAAATCATATATCATCCCGGGAAAGCTAACGTCATTGCAGATGCGTTAAGTAGAAAGAACCAAGAGAAGTTGAATGTAATAACAAACAACGAGGTACTGATAAAAGAGTTTGATAAACTTGAGATTGAGGTAAGAGTTCCAGTTAACTCTACCCAGAAGTTATTCGTTGTAGAGAGTTGTTCGACTTTACTAGATAGAGTCAGGGAACTATAGGAGACAGATGAAGAGTGTCAGAAGTGTAAAACTGAAATAACTCATATAAAGAATGTCAAATTCGGAATAGATAAAGATGGGGTACTGAGGTACGTGGATAGAATTTGGGTCTCCTCAGTACAAGAACTAAAAGATGAAATACTGAATGAAGCCCATAGCTCTAAGTTCGCTGTGCATCCGGGTAGTATAAAAATGTACAAAGATTTAAGGCGACACTTTTGGTGGTCGAACATGAAAAGAGAAATAGCGGAATGGGTAAGTAAATGTTTAACTTGTCAAAGGGTTAAAGCCGAACATCAAAAACCTAGTGGGTTACTGCAGCCTTTAGAAATCCCTGAGTGGAAATGGGAACATATCACCATAGATTTCGTAGTAGGTCTCCCAAACACACAAAAAGGTCACAATGCCATTTGGGTAATTGTAGATCGTCTTACCAAGTCAGCCCATTTCTTACCCATAAAAGTTAGCTTCAATCTTAACCAATTAGCCAAGCTTTGTATCAATGAAGTTATTTCTAGACATGGGGTCCCTATTTCTATAGTGTCAGACCGAGATCCACGATTTACTTCAAACTTTTGGAAAAGTCTTCAAAAATACTTAGGAACCCAGTTGAGATTAAGCACAACTTATTACCCACCAACAGACGGTCAGAGCGAGAGGACAATTCAAACATTGGAGCACATGTTGCGAACTTACATCATGGACTTCAAGGGAAATTGGGAGGATCAGTTACCCTTAGTAGAGTTTGCCTAAAACAATAGTTACCATGCCAGTATAGGAATGACACCATTTGAAGCTCTGTACGGAAGAAAATGTAGAACGCCATTATGTTGGGACGAAGTCAGTGAACGACAATTGTTAGGGCCAGAAATAGTTCAACAAACCGCTGAGGTAGTTCGGATTATACGAGAGAGATTGCAAGCATATCAGGATCGACAAAAGAAGTATGCGGATCAACACAGGAAACGACGAGATTTCGATGTCGGTAGCCACGTATTTTTGAAAGTATCTCCGTGGAAAGGCAAAATACGTTTCGGCAAGAAAGAAAAATTGAGTCCGAGATTCATTGGACCATTCCAGATATTGAGGAGGATAGGTGAGGTAGCCCTACCTCCTGAGTTAGAACATATCCATAACGTGTTTCATGTGTCCGTGTTACGACCATACAAACCCGATTATAAACATGTTATAAATCACGAGCTTATTCAGATCGAGAAAGATTTGCCATATGAGGAAGTTCCTATTAAAATCATAGATAAGAAAGAACAAATTCTACGGAATAAAGTGATACCTTCAGTCAAGGTAATTTGGAGAAATCAAAACATAGAAGAAGCTACATGGGAGCTTGAAAGTAAAATGCGAGACAACTACCCACATTTATTTTTGTAACCTGTACTGTAATTTCGAGGACGAAATTCTTATTAGAGGGAGTGAATGTGATATTCCAGACCTTAATAAGACTCATATATGTAAATTATGTGATTATTAAATGAAATTTCTTATTCCAACTCTATTTTATGTGATTGTATACTCTAATGAAGACTTAGGTCAAATAAAAAAAATTCAAAGCTGCTTAGTCGTGTTTACACTGACAAAATAATTTGTCGTGCTTTCCACGATTTCACCGAGAAACATTTCGGCAAATTATTTTCAGTAAGCTGCTGTGTCGTGCTTGGGAATGACAAAGTGATTTGTCGTGCTTCAAAGTTAATATAATAATATATTAACTGATAAAAACCTAAATAAGTTAATTAGGGTTAAAAATGATAAGTTGAATTATAAACCCTAATTATAAAACCCTAATTGATAATTGTCACCCGAATTAGTGTACCGGAAACCTAATTGGTGCACAAGAACCCTAATTGATATAATTATATCCTAAGTAATGAAACATAATATAAATTATGAATCATTAAACTTAAAAATAAACCCTAATTGAGGGTTTGAAACCCTAAATCATAATTTGTAAAATCTTAACCCTAATTAGGAAACCCTAACTCTAATTATGAGATCCTAAACCTTAATTATGAAAATTAAACTTAAGTAAGGTATTACTAACCTAATTAAGTTATCCTAAACATGAATTACAAAACCCAAATCATACTTAGTGTGAATTAAATCTAGATTAAGTAAACTAACCAATGGGAGCACTTGCATCAGTGTGCTAGCTTGTGCCCAGCACACTCCAGCACAAGTAGGTCAAGGCTGATCAGAAGCAACACAAGTATCCAAGCAAATTGATTAGGTTTTTGTCCAAAATAAGCTTCTTAAGCTTTGCTATAAATAGAACAAGCCTCTGACCATTATACCTACGAATTTACAAGTTCAAACACTCACAAATAAAGTCTAGACTCCCAGCTAAGTTCCAAGCAACTCCTAAAGATCAGATCAAAAGTTTGCTCAAAAAGGTACAAAACCCTAATTTAAATGCTAGATCTTTAAAGCTTTGGTAGATGTTATGTTTTAATGTTTAGGAATACTTAATAACATGTTATTTAGTGATCTGAGTTGTTAAAACATGTTTCCATAACATCTAGATATGAAAATTAATCAAAATTAGCAAACTGTTAAGAACAGTCAAGAACAGTCTGACAAGGAAGTTTGTCAGACCTTTTGATCGTCTTAGGTTGTTTGTTTGGTCTGTTTTAAAGCATATATTTGTAGTCTGCCATGAGGTTAATAAATTAGAATTAGAATTATACTAAACAAATCCCTGAATTAAAAGTTATTGTAACGATCGGGAATTTTGGACTTCCTTGTAACCCGAATTATGTATGAATAAAATAATATTTTATTTTTATTTATATTAATCTGTGTTACGTGCCTAGAATTGTGTTGCAACCTAGAAAATGTGCATGTGTTAAATTTTTGTATTGTTGTGTCATTGGAGTGAATAAATCGATTTTTTTGCGAAAATTTGTAATATCACTATTCACATGGCACGCTTCCCGAGGCACTATTCACGTCCGAATATTTTTGCGTCTTTTTCGATTTCTTTTAATTTTGTTAAGACTTGTATGCGAAGAAATAATTTTTCCAAGCGGCGGGAATTTTATTCGAGCTGCTTCGCGATTTAATCCGTATCCGAAATGTATAGTATGGGTGTTCCGAATAAATGGACAAATCCCATAATAAATATTTTTACGTGTCCCAATAAATTATGGGAGTACTCATTTTAATTTTGGGTTGAGTTATTTATCAAATTTGGTACAAAAGTGGGAATATTCGGGTATATTTATCTGTGTATTCGAACTAATTGGTGAGACATTTAAGCCTCAAACCAATTGGGGGAGGCCACGTGTATATTGAGAGCCAATTGGGGGAAAGGAATAGACATGCACAGTACACCATACATGGGGTTGTTCACTACACAGCACTTAGCTCGGGCATCCCATTTTCTGCATATCAAAACATTCCTCCCGAAGCCACCTTAACCCTCCCATTAGCTCATCCTCCTTCTCCTTCAAACCATCAGCATACATCCCATTTTCTGCAAGTAAGGAGAGAGTTATAGAGAGCTACATAGAGAGAGAGAGAGAGAGGGAAATATAGAAGAAGAATAAGCAAGCTACGGGAAGAAGAAGAAAAGCAAGGAAGAAGAAGAAAAGCAAGGAAGGAGGAGAAAGGAGAGAAGGGCACCAAGAGGAAGGAGAGCAGCACTCTAGCAACCATTTCGCTCCACACGAAGCTAGCAACAAGAAGGTAACCACGAACCACAACCATTTCTTCTCCACTTGAAGCTTTCATGAGTTTTTATGCTTACATGCTTGAGGGTTGGATTTTGCTAAATTTTTTGGTTGATTGGTTGTGTTGAATCTATCATGGAGGTTCTTAAGAAGCTATATAAACCATAAACACCCTCAAAGTGGAACAAAAACAAGTAAAGATCCGAACCTTGGCTTAAAGGATGAACTTTGGACATTTTTGGACTTTTGGACATTCGGACTGTTAGAGGACTATAAAGCCTGGATGGTGTAAATATTTTGATTGTTTGTTGTTGTAATATTGTACTTCTATCAGTTGTGAAGATAACCCAATTTGAATGAACCAAAATGGTGCTAAAATGAAGTCACAGTTGCCATTTGTGTGAGATATTTCATGACTGCGAAAAACAGAGTATCAATATTGTGCTTTGGCTAAGGATTTGGCTGTGTTAGTGTTTATGGGTCAGTTTGCATTTTTGATATGTTGTAGCCTCGTGTCTTAGGAATCCATAGAGTCCGTAACGGATCAAATTGATCGAGTATAGGAGGAGTTGTAGCAGCTGGAGCGAGGCAAGGTAGCTGTGTCGCGGTTCTGCAGGAACTGCAGTTCGCTACTGCAACTGCTACTGCTTGACGCCTGGTCCGGGTCGGGTCAGGCTGGACCGGGTCGGGTCAGGCTGGGCCGGGTCGGGCCGAATCGGGTCGGACCCAGTAAATTTTTTTTTCGCGAGTCTAAAATTTATATTTTTGTACAAAATGATTAAAAACGCTTATAACTTGTTAGAGTCTTATGTGCTAAATTTTATACCAACGTCAACCGAAATGATGTTATTTTAAGGCGTAAATTGAACAAACGGATTGCAAATTACACTTGGTTTCCAGGGGGCGCTGCCCCCCGACCCCCGCCAGCTCACCGGCGAGCTGGGCAGCCGCTCGCTCACCGGGGAGCGAGACCCCCGACTGGGCAGTCGAAGTGGCAATCAATGTATTTTAAATGAAGTGATGACTGTATTGAACCTAGTCCTTACGTGGCTAATATTTATGATGATTTTAATGAATTGTAGGGTGTTAATTTTGAAGGACGATTAACGTCAAGGTTTTAACGCACGTGCAAGGCAAGTTCCTTACTCAACCCTTATTTAATTTTGCGAGTGTTCCTTACTCAAATTATTTATTGGACAAGTTTCGAATTATTGTTTAATTCATCTATCGAGCAAGTCTCATATCTTATTCAAATTATTATTGTGCAAGCTTACGTACCCTACTCAAAATTATATTCGAGCAAATATTATTTATTGAGCAAGCTTATTGAGTTTCTTGACTCCCGTTCAAATTACTTATCAATTATCAATTACTGTGCTAATATTCGTACTTTTATTCAAGTATTGCAATGAAAGCCCATTTCATGCAATGTTATATATTGTGTGATTCCAAAGATTATGAATTGTTATTCATTTAAGATATTATTGATGCTATTGTGCATGCTGTTGAACCTTAAAATTCCTTACTCCATAAACTGTCTGAAAGCTATGTCAAAGCTAATTGTTCCAGCTAGACACTTATTGATTTGTTTATTGAAGTGAGGTTACGTCCTCCAACTATAATGGTCGTTAAGTAAAACTGTCCGATCAAATTGTTTTGGCCCGGACTCCCGTGTAAAGCTGAGAAGAACAACCCTCATAGCAGGGGAAATGGTATAAACGTCGGGGAACCGACACGCGCGTAAATGGAAAATGTAAGGCTTATGCATAACGCCAGGTATTTTAGGCTGATCACCTATTGTACCAGTTTTGTGGATTATCGGATTAATTTCCAGTAATTCTAGATAGAGTTCTGTGCCTTGGGGCTCACTCAGTATCGATTAGTCCCTTTCTTTGGGAAACTTTGAAATCCGTGGATACTTCAAAAATCCTTCGGTCTATAGTAACCTATAACGGTGATAAAAGTAATGGTGTACGTCCTTGAGTTATCTAACATCATTAACTCCTATGATCTATAAAGTTATTCTTGTTATTATTCACTGTTATTATACTTGCGGGGCAAAATTGTTGCTCACCCTTGCTTTCACTCAAAACATTTCAGTTAGTGCAGCACGCGGCGAGAGCTCGGGAAAGGACAAAGGGAAGGGCAAAGCTACTGACTAGTTTTGCGTTATCGTTTTGAATCATCTTTGTAATAAGACTTATTATCGACGTCGTGTATTAAGACATATTTACCCTTATGTATTATGTTATGTTTTGTTGTAGCCTTGGTTTCGAGACTTGGGACAGGGTTATTTAGGTTATATCAATGTAAATATTCCTTTATTCCGCTATAAGTTATCGATTGTATAATTCTTGTGTTAGATAGTGATGAACCAGGTCCGTGGCTCAGGTGACCCGGATTTGGGGGCGTCACAAGTTGGTATCAAAGCCTTAGGTTATAAACCTTTAGAGAGAAGTCTTTAGGCTATAACCTTAGGAAGTGTATAGAGAATAAGAGCAGACACAACTCCGGTAGAGTTGTATGTGATAAAGACTTGTCTTAGAGAGCCTGTAATGTTATAAGATATATCTTCATTCCATACAATGAACTTATATTTTGTTGAAAGACTAATAAGAGTTTGCTTATTTGTTGTTGTGCTTGTAGGATGTCAAACACCGGAGAACCTAGTAGAGTCACAGAAGAGGAGCCACGTGACATCCATGTGGTGTCCGAGACACTGCTGATGGTTGAGCCTATTCTAGCTATTGCCCCTGCTGAGGAGGAACCCGAGTTGGAGTCTGACCCGGAGGAGGACCCAGAAGAGGACTGGGAGGAGGTGCCCCCTGTTGACACCACATTTTTGATGGAGATGTTGGACGAAAGTACCGACCGCGTTCTCGATCAAGCAAATAGGATCCATGAGTTAGAGAGTGAAGCCCGAGAGCAACGGGCCAGGATTCAGGGACTAGAAGGAGAGGTCCAGGAGGGTAAGAACCGGATCCAGGAATTAGAGACAGATGTGCAAGGGCATCTAGGGGCCTCCACACAATTGGCAGTCATGCTGCATCACCTCTTGGCGAGGAATGCAGAATTGGCAGGAAAGCTGGAGCAGTCAGAACACCGGGGAGTTAATCTGCAGATGGATAATGATATCCTGAAGAACAAGTTAGGTAGGGAAGTAGCAAACCGTATCCGGATCAAAGAACAACGGGATGATGCCGTAGGACGAGTTGACGACCTGGAGGGTGAAGTGAGGAGGGGTAAGAGGAAAATGAACCGGATGGGATATGCTTTCCACTCGGCTATGGGCAGGTGGATAGATGGTGTATACCACTACCCAGCTGAAGAGGGACAGACTCGTCACACCTTGAGTCGGGACTTGATGATCCATATGGGTCATAGGGAGTATGGCAGCGCTGTGGAGCGCGGTATGCTCGGATAGGTTGCTTAACTTTTGTGCCTAGCTGTTTGTAATCTTGTTTATGTTAATCCCAAAATTTTGCTACATATGTGGGATAGTATTGTAAGATGGTAACTTTTGTGTTTATTTAAGGGGAGTATGTTGGTGGACCCCTCACTGTTTTGTTGTATCAGGAACGTTTGATGACATCTATAGTAGTACGCTATAGCATAGTCATGTATGTTGTAATAGTTATTAGCACTGAATGCAATCGTTATTACTATATATGTTGTCTAATTGTAGTACTCATGATAGATATTCTCGTAGCATAATGAAATGATGACATTAAGCTTTCTTACGTTAAGCAGAGAATGCCGCCCAGGCGCAACATACCACCCCCACCAACACCTCAGGGATCGGTTAATAATGAAGGAGGTCAGGTGGACCCCATGCAACGGTTAGCGGATATACTGGAAAGAATGGCCCAAGGGAGGAATACGGGACCAGTGAATCCCCATCCCCCGGCAGCACCCATAACAAATTTCAAAGACTTCAAGAGCGTAGGACCCCCAGAGTTCAAGGGAACGACTGATCCGATTGAAGCCCAGTCTTGGGTGAAGGAAATGGAGAAGGCTTTCATCATCGCACGCGTGGGGGATGACCAGAAGACAGTATTTGCCACATATATGATGAAAGGAGAAGCAAATTATTGGTGGGAGGCGAACCAACAACGAGCAGGCGAAGGAGTGATATCATGGGACAAGTTCAAGGAATTATTCTTCGAGAACTATTTCCCAAAAAGCATGGAAAGGCAAATGGTGGTGAAATTCCTAGAGCTCAAACAGGGAGACATGACGGTGGCTCAGTACGCCGCCAAATTCAATGAACTTGCGCGTTTTGCACCGCTTCACGTGAGTACTGAAGAGTTGAAGACGCAAAGGTTCGAACAAGGGCTAAAACCGTGGTTGTATAATAAGGTAGCTGTCCTTCAGATTGAGACTTTTAGTGCGCTGCTGGAAAAAGCCATCATCGCCGAAGGAGGGATTGAGGCCCTGAATCAACACAAGAAAAATAAGAAGAGTGGAGGGGACTACCGTGGAGGTGGTAGTAGCGGTGGAAGCAATTCGGGAAAGAGAAAATGGGACGGTGGTAACAACAGCAACAACAGTACCAACACTAATCAGGCAGGGAATAGTCAGGGAGGATTTAAAAAGAAGATTGAAGCATGTTCGAAATGTGGAAAAAATCACAAGGGAGAGTGCTGGAAGGGACGTAATGTTTGCTACAACTGCAACCAAGAAGGGCATATAGCACCGCATTGCCCAAACCCAAAGAGGAACCGTGGATGCTATTCTTGTGGATCAATGGAGCATCAGTTCAGAGACTGTCCAAAGAAAGGAAGCAGCGGTGGAAGCGGCAACCGAGGAGGAGGCAGCAAATTGATGATTGGAGGACCGACTCCGCCGAACCGCACCCCTGCCCGAACATTCAACATGACCGTCCAGGATGCAGTGATTGCTAAGGACGTGGTGTCAGGTATTATCCCAATCAATAATATAAATGCTTGTGTATTATTCGATTCGGGTGCTACCTGTTCTTTTGTGTCTAAAAATTTTGTTAAGCGGTTAAATTTACCCCAAGAACGGTTAGAAAATCCTTTGAGCATAGAAATTGCGAATAATGAGGTAATTCCTGTACAGTTTATTCTTCGTAATTGTTACGCTGAGATTAGGGGATTTAATTTTCGCGTGGATTTGATCCCAATAAGGTTGGGAGAGTTCGATGTAATATTGGGAATGGACTGGTTGTACGATCATGCGGCAATCATTGACTGTCAGAAGAAAAGTGTGAACCTTCGGACCCCGAACCGGTCGAGGGTAACATTTTATGGTGGCACATCGCTAAGACGTTCATGTTGTCTTACGATGATGCAGGCCAGGAAATTGTTAAAGAAAGGTTGTGAAGGTTATTTAGCCTATATTCTAGATACGAAGAGAGAAGGTGTGGATATTAAAAATATACCAATAGTAAGAGAGTTCCCAGATGTGTTTCCAAGCAATTTGCCCGGTCTTCCGCCAGACAGGGAAATTGAATTTGCGATAGACTTAGTGCCGGGGACTGCACCAATTTCGAAGGCTCCGTATCGTATGGCGCCCGTAGAGATGAAGGAATTGTTGATACAACTTCAAGAACTGCTGGACAATGGGTATATTCAGCCAAGTGTGTCTCCATGGGGAGCACCAGTTTTGTTTGTCAAGAAGAAGGACGGATCAATGAGACTCTGTATCGACTACCGAGAGTTGAACAAATCAACGATCAAGAACAAGTACCCATTGCCAAGAATCGACGACTTGTTCGATCAACTGAAGGGAGCCAGACACTTCTCGAAGATAGATTTGAGGACCGGATATCATCAGCTAAAAGTAAGGAAGGAAGATGTACCAAAAACTGCGTTTCGGACAAGATATGGTCACTACGAGTTTTTGGTGATGTCTTTCGGTTTGACTAACGCGCCGGCAGCATTCATGGACTTGATGAACCGAATTTTGAAGCCGTACTTAGACAAGTTCGTAGTAGTTTTCATCGACGACATTTTGATTTATTCAAAGACCGAAGAGGAGCACGCCGACCATCTAGAAGCGGTGCTAGAAACACTGAGAAGGGAGAAGTTATACGCGAAATTTTCCAAGTGCGAGTTCTGGATGGAAAAGGTACAATTTTTAGGGCATATGATCGACAAAGACGGCATCTCAGTGGACCCTGCGAAGGTGGAGGCAGTTAGTAACTGGGAGCAACCGAAGACGCCGACAGAAGTACGAAGTTTCTTAGGGTTAGCTGGGTACTATCGAAGGTTTATCCAGGATTTTTCGAAGATAGCAACCCCGTTGACCAATTTAACAAGGAAAACGGTGAAGTATGTGTGGTCTGAAAAGTGCGAAGACAGTTTTCAGGAGTTAAAAAAGCGGTTAAGCGAGGCACCTGTATTGTCCTTACCTGATGATACGGGAGGTTTTGTAGTGTATAGTGATGCATCACACAAGGGTCTTGGTTGTGTGTTAATGCAACACGGCAAGGTCATTGCGTATGCGTCACGACAACTGAAGGATTACGAGAAGCGATACCCTACCCATGACTTAGAGTTAGCGGCAGTCGTTTTTGCATTAAAGATTTGGAGACATTACCTTTATGGGGAGAAATGTGAGATATACACGGACCATAAGAGTCTGAAATATATTTTCACACAAAAGGAGCTAAACATGCGTCAAAGGAGGTGGTTGGAATTAATCAAAGATTACGACTGTGAAATTCTTTATCACCCAGGGAAGGCAAACGTAGTAGCAGATGCGTTGAGTAGAAAGGGGAACGAGAAATTGTGTATGTTGACAACTAACGAGGAGCTAATACGGGAAATGGCGAGACTGGAGATCGAAGTGAAAAGTCCGACAGAGGCAGCAGAGAAGTTATTTGTAATTGAGGCTCGTCCGACATTACTCGACAAAGTGAAAGAAGCACAGGAAAAGGATGAAGAATGTGAAAGGATACAGAAAGGGATCGTAGGAAATGAAGAAGAGAAATTTCGAATGGATAAGGATGGTATCTTAAGATACGAGGAACGAGTGTGGGTGCCAGCCGTGACTGAATTAAGAGATGAGATCTTACATGAAGCACATAATTCAGCATATTCTGTTCACCCAGGAAGCACAAAAATGTACCGGGATCTTCGTCAATATTTTTGGTGGCCCAACATGAAGCGGGATGTAGCAGAGTGCGTCAGCAAGTGTCTCACATGTCAACAAGTCAAAGCAGAACATCAGAGACCGAGTGGGTTACTTCAGCCACTATATATACCAGAATGGAAATGGGAGCATATCACCATGGATTTCGTGGTAGGACTTCCAGTTACACAAAAAGGTTGTGATGCCATTTGGGTTATCGTAGACCGATTGACAAAATCAGCACACTTTCTACCGATAAAAATTCGATTCAATTTGAACCAGTTAGCCAAGTTGTACATAAAGGAAATTGTTTCGCGACATGGAGTGCCAGTGTCAATTGTCTCAGATCGAGATCCACGTTTCACCTCAAATTTTTGGAAGAGCTTGCAAGAGAGAATGGGAACACAGTTGCGGCTAAGTACTGCTTACCATCCCCAAACTGACGGACAGAGCGAAACGAACAATACAGACACTAGAAGATATGCTTAGAGCTTGTGTGATGGATTTCAAAGGCAATTGGGATGACCACTTACCACTCGTGGAATTCTCTTATAACAATAGTTATCATGCAAGTATCGGTATGCCGCCGTACGAGGCCCTCTACGGAAGGAAGTGCAGAACACCATTAAGTTGGGATGAGGTCGGCGAACGACGACTGCTAGGACCAGAGTTGGTGCAACAGACAGCTGAAGTGGTCAAGGTGATAAGGGCAAGACTAGTTACAGCCCAAGACCGACAAAAGAAGTATGCAGATCAACATCGCCAGACAAGAGACTTCGACGTTGGCAGTTACGTGTTTCTAAAGGTGTCCCCCTGGAAAGGGAAGATACGTTTTGGAAAGAAGGGAAAGTTGAGCCCGAGGTTCGTAGGACCATTCGAAGTATTGAGAAGAGTGGGGGAAGTGGCGTACGAGGTAGCCTTGCCTCCTGAACTGGAGCATGTCCACAATGTGTTCCACGTCTCAGTGTTACGACCATACAAGCCCGATTATAAGCACGTTATATCCTATGAGCCCGTCCAAATAGAGAAAGATCTAACGTACGAGGAAATTCCTATTCAGATAATTGATAGGAAAGAGCAAGTATTAAGAAACAAGGTTATACCTTCTGTGAAAGTAGTTTGGCGAAACCACAATGTCGAAGAGGCTACATGGGAATTGGAAGATAAGATGAAGGAGAATTACCCTCAACTTTTTGTTTGACCTTGTACGGTGATTCTGGGGACAGAATCCTTATAAGGGAGGGAGATTGTAACGATCGGGAATTTTGGACTTCCTTGTAACCCGAATTATGTATGAATAAAATAATATTTTATTTTTATTTATATTAATCTGTGTTACGTGCCTAGAATTGTGTTGCAACCTAGAAAATGTGCATGTGTTAAATTTTTGTATTGTTGTGTCATTGGAGTGAATAAATCGATTTTTTTGCGAAAATTTGTAATATCACTATTCACATGGCACGCTTCCCGAGGCACTATTCACGTCCGAATATTTTTGCGTCTTTTTCGATTTCTTTTAATTTTGTTAAGACTTGTATGCGAAGAAATAATTTTTCCAAGCGGCGGGAATTTTATTCGAGCTGCTTCGCGATTTAATCCGTATCCGAAATGTATAGTATGGGTGTTCCGAATAAATGGACAAATCCCATAATAAATATTTTTACGTGTCCCAATAAATTATGGGAGTACTCATTTTAATTTTGGGTTGAGTTATTTATCAAATTTGGTACAAAAGTGGGAATATTCGGGTATATTTATCTGTGTATTCGAACTAATTGGTGAGACATTTAAGCCTCAAACCAATTGGGGGAGGCCACGTGTATATTGAGAGCCAATTGGGGGAAAGGAATAGACATGCACAGTACACCATACATGGGGTTGTTCACTACACAGCACTTAGCTCGGGCATCCCATTTTCTGCATATCAAAACATTCCTCCCGAAGCCACCTTAACCCTCCCATTAGCTCATCCTCCTTCTCCTTCAAACCATCAGCATACATCCCATTTTCTGCAAGTAAGGAGAGAGTTATAGAGAGCTACATAGAGAGAGAGAGAGAGAGGGAAATATAGAAGAAGAATAAGCAAGCTACGGGAAGAAGAAGAAAAGCAAGGAAGAAGAAGAAAAGCAAGGAAGGAGGAGAAAGGAGAGAAGGGCACCAAGAGGAAGGAGAGCAGCACTCTAGCAACCATTTCGCTCCACACGAAGCTAGCAACAAGAAGGTAACCACGAACCACAACCATTTCTTCTCCACTTGAAGCTTTCATGAGTTTTTATGCTTACATGCTTGAGGGTTGGATTTTGCTAAATTTTTTGGTTGATTGGTTGTGTTGAATCTATCATGGAGGTTCTTAAGAAGCTATATAAACCATAAACACCCTCAAAGTGGAACAAAAACAAGTAAAGATCCGAACCTTGGCTTAAAGGATGAACTTTGGACATTTTTGGACTTTTGGACATTCGGACTGTTAGAGGACTATAAAGCCTGGATGGTGTAAATATTTTGATTGTTTGTTGTTGTAATATTGTACTTCTATCAGTTGTGAAGATAACCCAATTTGAATGAACCAAAATGGTGCTAAAATGAAGTCACAGTTGCCATTTGTGTGAGATATTTCATGACTGCGAAAAACAGAGTATCAATATTGTGCTTTGGCTAAGGATTTGGCTGTGTTAGTGTTTATGGGTCAGTTTGCATTTTTGATATGTTGTAGCCTCGTGTCTTAGGAATCCATAGAGTCCGTAACGGATCAAATTGATCGAGTATAGGAGGAGTTGTAGCAGCTGGAGCGAGGCAAGGTAGCTGTGTCGCGGTTCTGCAGGAACTGCAGTTCGCTACTGCAACTGCTACTGCTTGACGCCTGGTCCGGGTCGGGTCAGGCTGGACCGGGTCGGGTCAGGCTGGGCCGGGTCGGGCCGAATCGGGTCGGACCCAGTAAATTTTTTTTTTCGCGAGTCTAAAATTTATATTTTTGTACAAAATGATTAAAAACGCTTATAACTTGTTAGAGTCTTATGTGCTAAATTTTATACCAACGTCAACCGAAATGATGTTATTTTAAGGCGTAAATTGAACAAACGGATTGCAAATTACACTTGGTTTCCAGGGGGCGCTGCCCCCCGACCCCCGCCAGCTCACCGGCGAGCTGGGCAGCCGCTCGCTCACCGGGGAGCGAGACCCCCGACTGGGCAGTCGAAGTGGCAATCAATGTATTTTAAATGAAGTGATGACTGTATTGAACCTAGTCCTTACGTGGCTAATATTTATGATGATTTTAATGAATTGTAGGGTGTTAATTTTGAAGGACGATTAACGTCAAGGTTTTAACGCACGTGCAAGGCAAGTTCCTTACTCAACCCTTATTTAATTTTGCGAGTGTTCCTTACTCAAATTATTTATTGGACAAGTTTCGAATTATTGTTTAATTCATCTATCGAGCAAGTCTCATATCTTATTCAAATTATTATTGTGCAAGCTTACGTACCCTACTCAAAATTATATTCGAGCAAATATTATTTATTGAGCAAGCTTATTGAGTTTCTTGACTCCCGTTCAAATTACTTATCAATTATCAATTACTGTGCTAATATTCGTACTTTTATTCAAGTATTGCAATGAAAGCCCATTTCATGCAATGTTATATATTGTGTGATTCCAAAGATTATGAATTGTTATTCATTTAAGATATTATTGATGCTATTGTGCATGCTGTTGAACCTTAAAATTCCTTACTCCATAAACTGTCTGAAAGCTATGTCAAAGCTAATTGTTCCAGCTAGACACTTATTGATTTGTTTATTGAAGTGAGGTTACGTCCTCCAACTATAATGGTCGTTAAGTAAAACTGTCCGATCAAATTGTTTTGGCCCGGACTCCCGTGTAAAGCTGAGAAGAACAACCCTCATAGCAGGGGAAATGGTATAAACGTCGGGGAACCGACACGCGCGTAAATGGAAAATGTAAGGCTTATGCATAACGCCAGGTATTTTAGGCTGATCACCTATTGTACCAGTTTTGTGGATTATCGGATTAATTTCCAGTAATTCTAGATAGAGTTCTGTGCCTTGGGGCTCACTCAGTATCGATTAGTCCCTTTCTTTGGGAAACTTTGAAATCCGTGGATACTTCAAAAATCCTTCGGTCTATAGTAACCTATAACGGTGATAAAAGTAATGGTGTACGTCCTTGAGTTATCTAACATCATTAACTCCTATGATCTATAAAGTTATTCTTGTTATTATTCACTGTTATTATACTTGCGGGGCAAAATTGTTGCTCACCCTTGCTTTCACTCAAAACATTTCAGTTAGTGCAGCACGCGGCGAGAGCTCGGGAAAGGACAAAGGGAAGGGCAAAGCTACTGACTAGTTTTGCGTTATCGTTTTGAATCATCTTTGTAATAAGACTTATTATCGACGTCGTGTATTAAGACATATTTACCCTTATGTATTATGTTATGTTTTGTTGTAGCCTTGGTTTCGAGACTTGGGACAGGGTTATTTAGGTTATATCAATGTAAATATTCCTTTATTCCGCTATAAGTTATCGATTGTATAATTCTTGTGTTAGATAGTGATGAACCAGGTCCGTGGCTCAGGTGACCCGGATTTGGGGGCGTCACAGTTATGAGTGGTCAAAACCCGTTGACCGACCATGATTTCTATTTTATGGGCAACCCAGAAAATGAAGAACAGGTCTGACAGTTTACTGACAAGGTTTGACCGGATCAAATCTTGCTCATGTGATGTCGTTAATGATATATGGATGCATGTCGTTGTACCTTGCCATGTAGACTACAATTACAAACCAATTAAACACCAAAATAATAAACCAGATAGAAATTAAATTAAGCTAAAAGTCCATGTTGGACCATGACCGACGGGTTTCTGGGTAACCCATAAACCTCAAGAACAGTTTGAATTGGGTAGTTTGACCAGATCAAATCTTTTACATACGATGTAGTTAAGGTTGTATTGAGACATCTCGGTGTTCTCTACCATGTATATTATAACTACGAACTAATTAAACAACAAAACAATACACTGGTTAGAAGATAAATCAAACCAAAAGTACCTATTTGACATTGACCAACAGTTCTTCAGTGAATGAAGAACACCTATAGCGACAGACATCCGTCGCTATAGACCCCTTTAGGCCACAGTCTTCTTTCGGCCAGCCAAGAACACCTATAGTGATAGTTACAACTGTCACTATAGCCTTTAGCGACGGAAACTAATAAAAACAAATAAAATAAATAGTAATAATTAAATAAATTAAAAATAAATAGTAAATAATTATTAATAATTAATAATTAAATTTTAAAATTCATTTTAAATTATATTAATTAACTTTTAATATTTTGACATAAATTTCATTAATAATTTAATTTAATTAAATATTAATGATGATAAATTATTTAATAATTATATTAAATAAATAGTTTAAAATTTATATTAAGGTTTAAAATTATTATAAATAATAAATAAATCATTTAAATAACATACTAAATTTCTAAAATTATTATAAATGATAAATAAATCATTTAAATAATATACTAAAATTCTAAAAACGTTATAAATGATAACTAAATCATTTAAAAATACTACCAAGCTTATAAAAATTATTTAAAAATAATATTTAGCTTCTAAAAATATTATAAATGATAATTCAATTATCTAAGTTAATAGTTAACCTTTTAAATAAAGTTTTATTGATAAACCTACGTATTTAATTGTCTAATAACGCGATCGAAAGGTCGAATCAACGCCGAACCTTAACGATACTTGACTAGTTCAATTCGATACAAGTTATTATAAATTTTAACGCTTATTATTGATATGAATAGACATAATGAAAGTAGTATGCACACAAGCCAATCATATATGATGTAGCATATACTTTGTAATCTTATTCATTCATTAATAAAAGAATTGATTTTCTTAAAAAGGTATTTTATATTATCTACATAGTGTTGTTATATTAAATGTGATAAACCCATAGTTTTAAGCAATGCTTTTAGAATCATGATGATGATCATGCTAATGAGATCTAAATTCTAGATAGCTCACAAACTAAAATCGTTCCTAATCGTTGGATTACTAAATTGGGGATAAGTGAATCCGGATAGATTAGTATATACGTTGCTTGCTCTTAAGAAGAGGATGATTGATCTCATAATCATTTGTGTGGAGACACTAAATCAAGTATGTAGGTGCTTATTGGAGAATAAGTTCACTGAACGTGGCTCGCTAAGGAATACCTAATGGAGTTTTACTCGCCTGTCAATAGTAATTCCTATAGTGATAGTAGTACAAGTGATCCTTGGACTTGAGATCATCATAGTATCTTGTGTATGATGAGTTATACTTTGACATGTCCCTTAAGACCTTTAGGGTATATCAAAGAGTATGATTGGGTATAATAAGTTGTACATGGAGATAAGTGAATGATCAACAAAGAATCTACCACGTCTACTAAAAGATGTGAATGTCCTATGTGATTCGATAAATGATAACTCAGTAGTCCTTGGCCAAGGCAGGATGAAATTAGAAAGGAGTTTCTAATTTGCAATATTTAGAGTTGTGCATTTGGGAATCAAAATACATATAATTAAATAAAATAAGACTTGACAGTAAATTCATGTCTTATATTTAATTGGGACATTGTATGGCAGAAGGATTGAATTGTACGGTAACTATTCACTGAAAGGTTCTTTTATGATTAATGTTGAAATCTATATTATCTGGAAAGTCGTTGATCGCTAAGGGGGCTTACCCTTATTGTAGAATAAATATTATTTATTTAAATGAATTAAATAATTTAATTTATTTATTTAAATAAGATTAGAATTGTTCTAATTGATTTATTCACAACCGGTTTAATATGGAGAACCTAAAGAGTCACACCGCAAAAGAAAAATATTTATTTAAGAAGTAAATGGAAGTTAAATGTATTTAATTTAATCTATGGAGATAGAATAAATTAAATAGCTTAATATTTATTATTTAATATTTTAGAAATATTAAATATAAATTAATAAGAGGAGTCTTATTATTATTATTACTATTACTATTATTTAATTCCTAATAGGGATTGGGAATTAATTAATAGAAGTACTCTCCCATAAATTCCTAATTGGATTAGGAACATAATTAATTAAAGGAGTTTAATTATAATTAAAACCCTAATCCTAAATAGTTTAGGGAATGGTTATTCTACATCTATAAATAGGAGGAGTCTTATCATAGATTAGGGTTACACACTCTTGCATTAGATTGTGGAGAGTACTTGCAATTTCTATAGAGATAGAAACTAGGGTTTTGCCAATACCCAACTTCTTGAATAATTGTTCTTCCTTGGTGGATCACCTCTAGAGGCCAAACACTTGGGTGACTAACGTTGATCAATAGGAAGGAATCTCATCGGTGAAATTCGAGGAGAACACGAAGGACTAGGAGTTGAACTTGTATCCGAGGAAGCTTTGATCTACGAGGGTATAATTCTTATTCTCTTTCTCTTTCGTTTATATCGTTAATTGAGCACATAGATTGATCATGGTGATGGTTTGTATAAAATTTTAAAAATCCGATTTTATTGCGCTTCCGCCCTATTTATGTAATTTGATTGCATGCTTGCGTTATATACAAACCTAACACATAAATAGACTATGTGACGTAGATAGACAACGTAAACTAAACGTACTACGCACAGGCAAGTCTCCAAACCTTGTTACCTTTATGCAAGTCTTATACATCTTGCTAGCAATTGTTGTGAAGTTATTGCTTCTTGATTCAGCATAACTTAATAAATGAATTATTATTCATATATTATTTATCAAAGCATAAATTGTTGTGTCCAGCCAAATTGTTTGGTACGACATCTTATACTGAGTATACAAACATCCTATATAGGATGTTATTGTCGACAATATATTGATATCAAGTGCATGTTGGGCACGATTAGGATGGTATACATACTCCTAGGATATCGAATAGGCTGATCCTCTATAAGATATTTGAACAAAATTTTTCTAAGTCATTGAAGACTGATAGAACTGGTTGAAATACATGGTTCATGTATTGAACCCTCAGTTAAGCAAAATCGTTGAACTTCGTTCAAATCAAACACATTGTGTTTACATGTTTTTGAATAAACTTGCTGAGCATTCTGTAGCTCATCCTTGCATAAACTTTCCTTTGCAGTTTTAAATGGTAATTCCGGAACTTCAGGGACGAACAATGGAAAGAGACAATGTTAATTAGAGTTATCTTATTGTTTTAATAAATTCAAGTCTTATAAGACTTTGTTGTAATAAGAATATGGTACTGAGAATGATGTAATCAAACTTAAGGTTATGAAATATATTATCATCTTTTGTTATATCGATTGCGTTGTATTTACATTTTTAGATAAGTTAGAAAGTAACATTTGATTTAGTACAGTATCCATATGAACTATATATCTGAATAAGGGTATTTAAATGATATTGGGAGTTCTGTAAGCACTGAGGTTACACTTAATGAGCGCCAGTAAGGTACCGCCTTTACCGGAATGCGCCCCTCGGTTCCAAGAATAATCTTATCATTAATACTGTGAATATCAAATAGATAGGAACTATTGATATGAAAGAGATATCCATAAAGATATGAATCTATACATCCAAGTGAGGGTATTCAAAATACAGTTAATGTTCTGACGAGAACTATTGTCTATTATGAGATACTATGAACGTTGGATCGATATAAGTTATATATTATGGAATATTTATAGTTAAATAGTTTCACGTGAGCACCAAATCTGCTACAGGGAGTGTAGAGAATTTGGGGGCTTCACATATGATGTGATGAGCATTTACTTTGTTATCTTGTTCATTTATTAATAAAAAAATTCATTTAATTAAAGACATACTTTATCCATGTTTAATTGGTTGAATTAAATAAATGTGATAAACCCATAGTTTTGGAGCAATGCTTTTAGAATCATGATGATGATCATACTAATGAGATCTAAATTCTAGATAGCTCAAACTAGAATGTTCCTAATCGTTGGATCACTAATGTGAGATTACTGATTCCGGATAGATTAGTACATACTATGCTTGCTCTATTGAAGAGGATGATTGATCTCATAATCATTTGTGTGGAGACATTAAAGCAAGTATGTAAATGCTTATTGGGAAATAAGTTCACTGAACGTGATTCACTTAAAGGAACCCTAATGGAGTTTTACTTGTCTGACAATGGGAGTTCCTATAATGATAGTTGTACAAGTGATCCTTGGACTTGAGATCATCATAGTACCTTGTGTATTCTGAATTATACTTTGTCATATTTTTAATACTTTAGAGTATGTCGTAGGGTATGTTTGGGTATAATAAAGTGTACATGGAGGTAAGTGAATGATCAACAAAGGATCTACCACTTCTAGTAAATGGAGAGAATGTCTTATGTGATTCGATAAGTGGCAACTCAGAAATCCTTGGCCAAGGTGGAATAGAAATTAGAAAGGAGTTTTTAATTTACATTGATCAGAGTTGTGCATTTTATAATCGAAATGCATATGGTTAAATAAATGAGACTTGTCTACGATCTTAGACTACTTCATTGTCTTGCTCTACGATCGATTCTTGACTTAGTTCTATACTAAGTATTCACTCTACGAATGATGAGTGTTGGATCAACCTAACAAGTTTGATCCCTATTCTAAGTCCTTTTGCATCAATTTCAATATAAGGACGGTACAATCAACTACTAGATACAATTATACATTATCTCATTTATCTCATCATCAAATCAAATATGCATTTGTCCTAACAAAATTCTTTTAATTTTGTTAATTGTATAATTTTTTTTAACTTTGTTACTTTATACATCTTTGCCCTTTTATCTGATAAAAAAGACAGAATCTCCTTTTAAAATCTATTGTTTAACTACACGTATACACTATTTTGCCATGTCATTTAGCCACAATATCAATTTATGACATGACATATTCAATTAAATGTAATTAGAAAAAGTAAAAGTTTAATTATCTAATTGAAAAAAATAAAAAGATCGATCATCAAAGTGAAAAAATGCTAATAGTTTAAGATAATAAATTATATTTAAGCCTATAATTAAAGGGCATAAGATTTCAAGTGTTAGCAAATTATAATTTAATTAAAAAGTATAAATTTTGAGTGAAATCAAATAGAGTAGATTGAAATAAGTGTGTTGGAGATTTGGAGGAAACCAAGCCAATTTTGTTTATGACTTTTGGCAACCAAACTAGCAAAACGGGTTGAATCCGATAGTTAACGACCGAACCGGTTCATGCTCCATGACACTGTCAGGCTTGCCCTAAAACCCAACATAAACCCTATAACCACTACTGTGCAACTCAGATTAGTAAATACAGCTCTAATAGATAGATAGAACATAAAACAGAGCGGCAAAGGGTTTTATTAGTCAATCAAATTGAACCCAACAATCAGAGCAATGAGGAAGAAAGTGGATGAACGAATCAGAACTCTTATCGAAAACGGCGTTAAAACCAGACACCGTTCCATCTTCGTCATCATCGGTGACAAATCGCGCGACCAGGTAATTTTATCTCTTTGTTCTAATTCACATATACAAATGCGCAGCTATGTTCATTCTGTAAATTTTTAATGAGATTTTTTTTTTCATTTTTTATAAATCTTTTTGTCCCTCAATTTCACAGATTGTGAACCTTCACTATATGCTAAGTAAATCAGTGGTGAAGTCTAGGCCAAATGTTCTCTGGTGCTACAGGGATAAACTTGAACTTAGCAGGTTCTCCTTTTACACACATATTTTATTTAATATATGCAGTTACTGTTTCAGTGGTGAAAAGATTAAATTTTTGATGGTAAAAACATCATCTCTTTAATCTTGGTTCCAAGTATTTTTTTTTATGGATAGTAATGCTATGTGATGGAGTGAGATGGACAGAACAAAGTGAGTTAATAAGACCATAATTGCGAAATGTCATTCATAGATGGCATAATTTGGAGGCTAGAGTTCAACAGTAGTTCTAGTTTTGTGAAAACCTATTTGGCTTGAACTATAGTTAAAATTGTGGTGTGCCTAGTAGTTGGCCTTCTATGCATATATCTTTGTTCTCATTTCTTGTGTTGATTTCTCGTTTCTCGATACAATCTACCACGAAATGGTTGCTCAATGAAGGTTGGTTAATTATGTTTCCACAGTCATAAGAAAAAGCGTGCCAAGCAGATTAAAAAGCTAATGCAGAGGGGGCTTCTGGATCCTGAGAAGGTTGATCCTTTTTCACTTTTTCTTGAAACTGGAGGATTAACATACTGCCAGTACAAAGATTCCGAAAGAGTTCTGGGGAATACTTTCGGCATGTGTATACTACAGGTAGATTACATATTTCGTATTTCTGCAGAGGTGGAATGTAATATATGGTCTCCGCCTACAGTTTCTGGTTCACAAGTACTATTCATGTTTGTTGCCTATTTTTTTTAAATAGGATTTTGAGGCTTTGACACCAAATCTTCTTGCTAGAACGATAGAAACAGTGGAGGGAGGTGGATTGATTGTATTGCTGCTTCGTTCTCTATCCTCACTCACCAGTTTGTATACCATGGTTATGGTAAGAGTTAACATTCTCCCCAGTGCCCCACAGTTTTTTATCTTCTCCCTAAGTAGAAACGGTCAAATATATTCAGTAATTTTAGATCACATATTCTAAATTATTCTTTCTACATTACAATTTTTGTTGTCCTCGTTTCCTTTTAATATATTTTATGCTCTTGTATATCTGATATGAATGCTGGTGCAAAATCTATGTTGCTGTCAAGGCTAGAAATTGTACATGTGTGTCCCGTCTCTGTTATACTTGATTTCCCTCTGGACCTCTTCTGTGTATATTAGAGGGGAACATGTGATCCTGCAAGGAATCCTCTTTATACGTAAATTAGTTTCTAACTATATGCATATATACTTTCTTCTACATTCAAATAGAAAGGACAATTTAAAATTTTTTCTTTCATAAGAGAAAAATATGGTTGCTAGAGATTCTTCTTCTGCCGAACCAAAATAAATGAATAAATAAATGGAAAAGAAAAAGGAAAACTGAAAATTCAAAGGAGAAGCCCAGTCATCCAACTATCTAAACCTTGAAATATCTTTGAAGGGCAGAATTTTCCCGTAACAGCGAACCCATATAAACTGGCCCAAAGTAGTAGAATTCTTCTTTAGTATGAGGCCCCTCTAAACAGGACAGAAGTAATAGAAAACATTATATTTTTCTTTATTAATAGAAAAACAAATTTTATTAAGAAGAGATATATTCAAGCAGTTGGGGAGGAATTCCCCAATCCTAAAACAATAGGGGAAAAAGAATAAAAGAACATTTACAAAAGACTGGCCTCCAATCTCTACAAAGACCAAAACAAAAATTCCCTGAAAGATAACATATTATGCATGGAATATGAAAAAGATATCTGGCAATCAATTAGGTTTTAAGCAGGATATGTTGCATTTTTAATCTGTTAAAAAGATGCATTTTGCCTAAAAGCTCAGTGCCATAACAATGCCTTTACCTAGTTTATCTGTAGTGAGATGTATGTTATATTGTTGACAATGTGGTTTGTTTGAGCTCAAACCCTCAAATGTGTGGTTTGATAACTCATAGATGGTTTGCTAAATACAGGATGTTCATGAGAGGTATCGTACAATATCTCATTCTGAGGCTACTGGACGCTTTAATGAACGTTTCTTACTGTCGCTTGCGTCATGCAAAGCTTGTGTAGTTATGGATGATGAGCTAAACATTCTACCCATTTCTTCTCATATGAAGTCAATCACCCCAGTTCCAGTCAAAGAGGTAACGTCTGATCATAGGAACTAATGGCTTGTTAAATTTTAACACGTGTTTTAATGCTATATCCTAAGTGCCGGTCTAAATGCAAAATGTTGTCCTGCTCGGTTATTTTTTAGAGATAATGACTAGTAGAGGGTGCCATTCAAGAAAAAGAAAATAAAATGATTAGTGAAGGGCGTGTTTATCAAGTATATTTTTAAGTTCGAACTGTTAGTCATTATCAATCATGACAATGATGATTTTGTTTTTGACTCGCTTAGTGAAGGGCTTGAAAATGTAGTTTTTGGCTCCCTTTAAGGTATATATATCTAATTATTTGTCCTTCTTGTTGGCGATGAAAGGACTCCGAGGGGCTCTCAGAAGCAGAACAGGACCTGAAGAATTTGAAAGAGCAATTAAATGATGATTTTCCTGTCGGTCCATTGATTAGAAAGTGCCATACACTGGACCAGGTGTCTATTGTTTACTTGATCTGCATGTAAATTTTAATTTTTTATAATGTCCATGATCAATTTTAGTAGCTTCCCTAATTGTTAACAATACACAGGGAAAAGCAGTTATTACATTTCTTGATGCAATCTTGGATAAAACACTTCGAAGCACAGTTGCTTTGCTTGCTGCTCGTGGCCGTGGGAAGTCGGCAGCACTAGGTCTTGCAGTTTCTGGAGCTGTTGCTTCAGGGTATGCAGAATTATTTATTTTAGTTCCATTTTAAAAGTTTTCTCCTGGCAATTGTTATATTCTTTAGTGAGACAACTTATCTTTGTAGGTATTCCAATATATTTGTTACTGCACCCAGCCCTGAGAATCTGAAAACTTTTTTTGAGTTTGTATGTAAGGGATTTGATATGCTTGAATACAAGGTATGATGTTCTATACTTTTGGGTGAAGTATAAAATACATTTTTTTCTTAAATAATTTTTTTATGGTCTAGTTGCAGCATATCATCATTCTAATAATATGTATATAGCATTCTTAAGATGTTCCTTGTTGTGCATAATGCTTTATAATGAATGGAATACCCATTTGAATGCATCAAACATTAGTTCTCCTTAAGAAATAGACCAATATTATAAGTACAAACACACACATATATATAGGGAGTGATCCATGGCTAGGTTGGCCATGGACCTATTTCAGCCAGCCCATATGTAGTTGTCTACAATATGCGTGGACGGCCATAATTTAAAATTTTCTGCGTTGTTCGCTAGACTGATGAGTGGATGCGTTTAAATTTTTTAAAAATCGTTTTCGTCCTCAATCTGCATGGATTATTGGCTGAAAATAGGTCCATTCCAACACTAGCTATGGATTGCTACCTCAATCTCCTGAATTTTGAGATTGGATGAATCCAACACTGATTCATATCCACATCTTTTGCTCATACCTGTGTCTATCTAACGTTTAAACAGAGTGGTGACCCGTATATACCTGTGCATCTTTATTTCATTTGTTATCATTTTCTCAATTTTTTAAATAAATTTTTTAATTGTGGAGCTGTGGGTGAACACACACTAGGTTATGGAGCTGGATCAATAACAAAATGGCCTGTCCTATGATTCCAAGCTTCTTTGTTATCTAGAAGCAGTTATCCATTTAGTCATTTTAAGGAATGATCCCCTATCAAGTTATTTTTTGTTAACCATTTGCACATCAATTGCTATTTCCCTTAATCCCTGTAACAATTGGATACTTCATCCATTATTTTTTGGATATTTTTACCATCACTAGTTTTTCCAGTTAGTAAATTAAGAAAATTCTATACTGTGTATGAAGATAATTTCAGTTTCTTTTTGTTTTTTGGTTGTGATTCTAGTAAGTCTAACTGCAATTCCTGTTTTTAGGAGCACCTAGATTATGATGTGGTGCAAAGCAATAATCCAGAGTTTAAGAAAGCAATTATGCGAATTAATGTCTACAGGCAACACAGACAAACAATTCAGGTTGGTACACAACTACACATACACGGACCATGCCCCCCTCTTGATATTTGGTGCTTTACAAAAGTATTTTTTATTTTTTTTAATATGTTATGATCATAGTTATCAAGGCGACAAGTCGAGGCGAGGCGACAGTCGGGAGCTTAAGCGCTTAGGCGACAAGGCGCCCGACTAGTCGTCCACAAGTCAACAAGTCGTTAACAATGTAAATTTTATACGAATAAAATTATATATATTTAATATTTATATAAATATTGATATATTTATTTTTCTAATGATTTACCATATTCATAATACATGTAGCATATCAAATCACAACAAGAAGTGAACAAGATCAAGTCAAAATGGATAATTTTATTATAGTTGTAAACTTGTAATTTTTTGAACTTGTACAACTTCAAATTATATAAATGGTGATACCTTTGTAATATTTAGTTTAATTCAATATACTTTATTAAAGCAAGTTCTTTCTCTTTAACACAGGGTAATTGTCGGGGAATATATATATGTGTGTGTGTATATATATATGCGTGTATATATATATATATATGTATATGTATATGTATAATAGATTAATTCGTATGTTCCAAACAGGTTACATGTTTTACAGTTCATAAAGGTTTTGATGTCTTGGTATTCTTAGCATATTAAGTTTATCAGTTCCTGGTCGTTTGGAGCTTTGAACTTTGTTGTCTGATGTTTATTTTGTCATTATACAATATAAAAAAATTGAGCATATAAAGTAATGCAAAGAGTGAAAGAGTAAAATAATATATTTTACTTAGTTTATGCTCTCCCAAGTGAAGACAAACTTTAGTTGGCAGCAAAATCAAAAGCTAGTGGAGGGGCAGCAGCTAATGGAGCACGGGGATGTGTGTGTGTATATATATATATAAAATATATACACACATATGTGTGTGTATATATATATATGTGGAGCATGGGGATGTGTGTATATACATATAAATTTTGCTGCCCACTAAGGTTTGTTTTCACCAAGTATCAGCAGTACCCAAAAATTTGCTCAATCACAAAGTTGTTCAAGTCGCCCAAGTCGTCCACTAAGTCGTCCAAGTCGCCCACCAAGGCGCTCGACTTTCTCCCCTTCCACCAAGTCGCCCAAACGCCTTGCCAATATGCATTGACTGGACGCCTAGGCGACGCCTTGATAACCATGGTTATGATCATATTGTAGTATAGTTTTCTTGAGTGCGTGTCTGCTTCTTCTCCCTATTCTTTCTTGCATTAGTTCTTTAATCATTATTTTCATATAATTTGTTTTCAGCAAGTTATTATTTTCATGTTATTTATTTCTTTTCCCATTCGTTCGTTCATTAGTTCGTTCATTTGTTATTTTTCATATTATTTTTGAACTTGGAAGCATGGGTACTGGCACCGAATTTATGATATGGTACGTATATGTTGATGTGGTAATCTTTTAAAGAAAAAAAACAAAGGTTTGAATACTGATGTGTCTAAGAGATGTTAAATTTTGAAACATTTTTAACATTGATTATGCAACTTTTATGATGATTACCGTCCCTTTCTATGCATATTCCTTTAATTTGATAGTATTTTTTCTTAATTTGGTTTTGATTAGCAATTATTCTTGCTTCATTAACATAAATAAAGCTTGCTTTTCTAGAATTTTGGAGTCGACTTTTCCAATATTTGGCATGCTAAATTGATGACATTTGAGGAGGTGAAAGGAGTTTCATGGTTCGGAACGAAAAATTGTCCTTCCATCCAGTGATTTCCTTTCTTCCGGGGTGAAGAAATATGGTAGCCCTTTCATCTTAGATATTATATCTTTGAGATAAGGTTAAAGAGTTGAAGTGATGAAATCATGTTAAACCTTTCCTTATTTATCAAACTACATATTTATAAATAGTTTGTGTGTGTATGTATATATGTATGTATGTATATTCACGATCTTCGCTTCCTGCTAGGCCAATCAAAAGGATACAGAGTTTGCTTTAATATTTCTAACATTCTCTCTACCTGATGACCACTTGCACCTGATTTTTTATGGATTAGAGATGTAATCATGCTGAATAAGTTATGAAATACTATTAATATATTATTATGCGCTTCTATGGCCCTGCAGTATATACAACCATGTGAACATGAAAACTCTCCTAATATGAGTATGATGCTTATCTTTTATTCTTATTCTGCCTATATGTCCTTGCAGTATATACAACCTCACGAACATGAAAAGCTCTCCCAAGTTGAACTGTTGGTGGTTGATGAAGCGGCTGCAATTCCGTTGCCAGTTGTGAAGTCCTTGCTTGGACCTTATCTGGTCTTCCTTTCATCTACCGTCAATGGGTATGATATATGTACATTATATTTTCATCATTTCATGTCAGTAGTATTGGGCGAGAAACCTTATCTTTCACACGAAGGAACACTCATCTCTTTACTCAGTTTATTACATTATTGCCCTTAGATATGGAATTCAAATCATTGAAGCCGCCGATGCCTCATTTCTAATTTTATTATTTTTATACCTATTTTGAAGCTATGAAGGTACGGGACGGTCTTTATCATTGAAATTGCTGCAGCAATTGGAAGAGCAAAGCCGGATCTCTACAAAAAACTCTGAAAGCTCCCTTTCTGGTATTTATGAGCTTCATGTTGTTCCTTCAGATCTATGAACATATAAACTTTTTCTGTTAGCGAGTGACATTTCTTGCCAACTTAAGGGAGATATGTCAGGGTTTGGATGGAGTGCTGGGTTTAGTCCTGGTTCTGTGAGGCTATCATTTATCATCAAGTGAAAAGTTAACTACTCTTTATCAAACTGAGTATCATGTTTTGATGTGATGTATGTGGTGTAGATTTTAAGACATTCTGAACAACACATTTAGAAACTGTATGGTATATAATCTAGTGAGAAGGCATTATACCTTCTATGAACTCTTTTCCTCTTGGAGATGAACTTGTAGAAGGCCTCCACTTTCTTCCTCTTCCAAAACTCCTCTTGAATCACCAACTTGAAAGAACTTCCCTTAGATTTCTTCTTTTTCTCTCCTTCTCTCACTATTTTCACTTTATCAACACTTAGCAAATTTTAGCAACTTTACTCAATGAGTTGGGAACTCCTATTTATAGGAGAATCTCATACGTATAATATCTATATACATGTATAATACACGTATTTAACCGCCATAAGATTGCTTTATCCAATGGTCGCGCAAGATTAGGTAAAAAGACTAATCTAAGCTACATCCTAACCCATCATGGCTATCCTTGGGCTACCTCCTAGTCAATCACTTCCATCACATGGGTAAACAAATAAAAAAATGTTATCCATCATGGCTAGCTAGGCCCTTGGCCGGAAATTGGGGAGGAGGAAGTACTATATCTATATTTTTTTTTCTTTTTCTTTACATGGGGCCTTCTAGAACTTGGGCCTCCTTATTAGATTACAATTGGGCCTTGCACATGGACTAATTTTACTACATATTGGGCTTCCCACACATAAGTGTAGGATTTACATCATTGGGCCAAAAAGTCATCCCACTACTTTCATTAGTAAATAAAACTTTGGGTTATCTAATTCCCATGCAAGCTTGCATTCATTAGTCCACCCAATATTACTTCATATTGGACCAATACACATAATCAATATAATTTAATTATTCTTTATTGTAGAATTAACTAGCTATCATCTTGGGTTTTATTTCCCATTCTCTTCCATGAATTAATCACGCACTTGATTAATTCATCATCTTTATTATTCATCAAGGCATACAAGGCTTATTCTCCCAAGCTTAGTTAATTCATAACTTAAGCTTGTCACATAATCTCATAATTTATAATCTCATATTTAATCAAATTCTTATTCATGGAATTTTCTATTTCCATATCTTCTTATCACATAAGTTCACATACACACATAAGTGCACACAACATTTTCAATTAATAATTAATTATACAAAATTCTAGGTCATTACAGTTCAAAGGACAAGGCGCGAGGACGAAGGTCAATTTTAGAGATTGTACTTCGACGGTGCCATGAACATGGAAGGAGTCGGAGCTGGGGTAGTCCTTGTATCCGTTACAGGAGAACAGTACCCTGTGGCAATCAAGTTACAATTCAGCAACTCCAATAATACGGCTGAATACGAAATATGCATATTAGGGTTTAAATTGGCTCAAAGGATGGGAGTCAAGCGACTAGCCGTTTTCGGAGACTCAGAATTAGTCATCCGACAATCCATGAGGGAGTACAGCACAAAAGAGCTTCACCTACTACCTTACCATCAACATGTCGTCAAAATGGCGAAAAAATTCAAACACATCGCCTTCCGGCATATTCCGCAGAACTTAAATGATTTTGCGGATACATTGGCCACATTGGCATCATTGATCCACATATCCAAGAATAAATTCGTGCCTATTATCGACTTGTGTCTCAACCCAGGCAACCCTGGTATCACGATATCAAAGAATATCTACGAGACGGATCTATCCCCACTGGGGCAAACCGGACCGAAAGATAAAGGATCCAGAAGATGGCGATGAAGTTCTACCTAAGTGGAGATGCTCTTTATAAAAGAGATGTAGGCTTTGGACTCCTGAGGTGTTTGGACAAAGACCAAGCCTAAAGACTTATGGACGAGGTACACGGTGGAGTGTGTGGCCTGCATACGAGTGCCCCTCTACTTGCTAAAAAAATATTAAGGACAGGACATTATTGGTTGTCACTCAAAGCTGATTGCGATGACCACGTCAAACGATGCTACCAATGCCAAATCCATGCTAATGCTATCAATGCACCTCCCAACGAACTGCATTATATGACTTCACCTTGGCCATTCTCCATGTGGGGAATGGACGTAATTGGCCCGATCGAGCCTAAGGCTAGCAACGAACATCGATTTATCTTCACTATGATCAATTATTTCACCAAATGGGTAGAAACAACATCCTTCCCTAAGGTGACTAAGGAAATCATCCTTAGCTTCATCAGGAATAACATCATATATCGCTACGGACAACTAGAAGTCATAGTGTCAGACAATGCCAAAAATCTAAACAATAAGATGATGTGGGAATTGTGCGACAAGTTCAATATTAAGCATCTCAATTCAGTCATCTACCGACTAAAGATGAACGGGGCTGTGGAAGCTGCGAATAAAAACATTAAAAAGATTATGGAAAAGATGTAGGCCAACCACCGGTGGTGGCCCGATTTATTACCTCTCACCTTGCTCTCATATCGGACGTCGATCCGCACTTCGACTGGGGCAACCCCCTACTCATTCGTGTACGGCATGGAAGTCGTGCTACCAATAGAAGTTGAAATGTCTTCGCTCAGAGTATTTTTGGATGCCCAAGTCGACGAAAGTAAATGGATGTAAGATCGCTACGACCAGTTATCTCTGATAGATGAAAAAAGGGCAGTCGCCATATTCCATGGCTGATTATACCAACAGCGAATTTCCCAATCCTACAACAAAAAAAGGTGCGATCTCGAGAATTCGAAAAGAATGATTTGGTGCTAAAGAAGATCATCCTATGTCAAGACGAGGCGAAAGGGAAGTTTGCCCCAAACTGGGAAGGGCCATTCATCGTCAAAACGGTTCTGTCAGGCGGAGCCCTAATCCTACAGGAAATGGATGGTGAGATATTCCCACAACCAATCAATACCAATTCAGTGAAACGATACTATGCTTGAAGACCAGCCGAGCATCTCCTTCTCTAAAAAAAAATAAAAAACACTTTTATCGCATCATTGGTATGAACTACGTAAGACCTAATCTCCTCTCCTTTATAGGAGTACCTAGGCAGCCGTTTGCGGTGCGGTCTAATCCTTGCAAAAATATCTGAACCCCTTCAATGATTGGGCAATCATAAAATAAAAGAAATCGATCTCCTCTTGACCAACCAGAGTACGTAACATAGCCATCTGGACTCTTCCCGCATTGAAAGTTATGGACGTTCCAACGTGCAGCATAAAAAACCGACGTCGTAGCACGAGAACTGAGGCAGGTGGGCCCCTCCTAGCCAGCCGCAGAAGTACCTGGGGCCAGGCCTGGGGCCTATACAAGGCAAATTTTAGCATTTTCTAGAGAGAGAGCCATTTGTAGAGAGAAAATGAGAGCTTTTAGAGAGAAAATAGGAAAATACTCTCCACACTTTGCCTAGATCTAGCTAATCTCATCCAATATTTTGTTATATTAGTACTCTATCCTCAAGATCCAAGAGCTAGGAAACTTCATTCATCTCCCCTAAGGTGAAAGATTCGATCCTTTTACAATTTTTGTATAGATTCAATCCAGATTTAATATATTATATCAGTTGTTATGCTTGGATTTGGTTTGTTTCCCGATTAATATTTTGTTGAGGCTCTCCCTATATCCTAGATCCATATCTAGGGTGTGGGGATCCTCTTTATAGGATTATGGATGGTTAGAGAGGATTTCCTACGGTTAAAATCTCCTCATAATCATCCGATGATGTCCTCGAGTCAATTTATTGATTTCGAGTCAGATTCATCCTATTTTACCAGTTATTTTGCTTGTGTGTTGTTAAAGTTTGAATCTTTTCCTTAGATCCACATGAGATCTAGCTTGGATTTGGCTTATTATTGGTTTCAAAGTTAAAAACTTTAACCTTTATGCTAGATTCGACATGGATCTAGTGATAGACTCCATGGAACGCTTGTGTGAAGTGGTCGTCGCTCGGATCGTTTCTAGCAAAGTTGGATGGTGGATTGCTTGCAACACCTTAACCCCTCGCCTATATGTAGAACAGTAATCTTGGTACAATTACTCGCGTTCGAAAAACTGCGTTAAATGGACACCAACGACACCTTGACTCCTCGCTTATACGTAAGTGGTAATCTTAGTACAATCGATGATTGATGCGGTAGAAGATGCCACACACAGCTATAAATTATTGTATGATAAGTCAAATTGAATCTCAAAGAAAAACTAAGAGAATAACATAGGAATTCTTCAAAGAACCAAAAGTAGAGAATAATCTCACAAGAATGATAAAATCTGAATATTATTGAATCATGTTCGAATTACATACATAAAACTTATTTATACTAGCTATATAATCCTAGAATCTTAAAAAGGTAATAACAATCAATTTAGAATCAAACTCTAAGCTAAAAGTAACCTAATTACGATAGGAATCTAAAAATATACTGAAAATAACTAAGTTACTAAGGAAATTCGCGTCAGAATCTCGAAAAACGTGTCAGCTGGAAATCCGACCAATTCGTCGGGGCGAATTCAATGTACTGAAAAACCTGCGCCGGGGCGAAACTGCGCTGGGGTGAATTCATTTGGCCTGTGGAATTCGCCGAGGCGAATTCAGAGCTTGCTGGGGCGAATTAGGTAGAGGCTAACTCGCGGGGGCGAATTCGAAAGGCTTGTTGAATTCACCGGGACGAATTTGCTGTTTCATGCAACCCAACTTCTTTTGCTTCCTGACTTGGCTTGCTCACTTGTAACATTTCACGCACTTGGATTCCATAGCCTTTGAACTCGAACCAACTTCGTCCCACACTTCTCGAATCAAACCAACAAGTCCCTCTTTGAAGCGTTTAGCTCGTGCTCTCGTCACAGGTCCAACCGGAACTTGCACCGAAGTCGCTCCAAGGTTGTCATGCATTCCTGAGCTAATGATGTCCTCATCATTCCTTTCGTCTTGAAAAGGATTTGTCCTCAAATCATCACCTACATCAAACGGACTTAGATTAGTAACATTGAATGTTGCACTAACATTATACTCACCAGGTAAATCCAGTTTGTAAGCATTATCATTAATGCGCTCAAGAACTTGAAACGGTCAATCTCCTCTTGGAAGCAATTTTGATCGTCTTTTGAGCCGGAAATCTCTCTTTCCGCATGTGTAACCACACCCAATCTCCCGGTTCAAAGATAACCTAACGTCGACCCTTGTTGGCTTGTTTCGCATATTGTTCTGTCCTCCTTTCAATGTTGATTCGGGTCTTCTCGTGTATCTGCTTAACAAATTCAGCCTTTTTTTTTCCATCCATGTTAGTAAACTTAGAAACAGGCAATGGTGATAAATCCAACGGTGTCAAAGGATTAAAACCATATACAATTTCAAATGGCGAAAAATGAGTAGTAGAATGAACAGATCTATTATATGCAAACTCAACATGCTGTAAACACTCTTCCCAAAGCTTAATATTCTTTTTAATGATTGTCCGTAACAATGCAGATAAAGTCCTATTTACTATTTCAGTTTGACCATTAGTTTGTGGATGGCAAGTAGTTGAAAATAACAGCTTAGTACCCAACTTACACCACAATGTCTTCCAAAAATAACTCAAAAATTTAGAATCTCTATCTGAAACAATTGTTCTAGGCATGCCATGCAAACGCACAATTTCTTTAAAGAATAAATCAACTACATGGGATGCATCATCAGTTTTGTGACATGGAATAAAATGTGCCATTTTCAAAAATCGATCCACGACCACAAATATAAAATCATGACCATGCTTAGACCTAGGCAAACCTAATACAAAATCCATAGACAAGTCAATCCAAGGTTCATTAGAAATAGGCAATGGTGTATAAAATCCATGGGGTTGAACACGAGATCATAGTTGTCACGGCGCCACGGCGAGTCATGGCGGTAGCCGACTGCCTGGACGCCTAGGCGACAAGGCGACCGCCTAGGCGTCCGTAAGGCGATAAGTCGTTTACAATGTGCAATTTATATATTATTTATTTTACTTAATAAGTATATTGACAATAAAATTTCATAAACATTAAAACTCAAAACATAACACTATGGAATAACATTAAAGGCATAATTATGTAAATACTTAGCAATAACAATTCAAAAACAAAACACTTGATATTAAAAATTAGTAAAAGAAATGAAGAATTCAACAAACACCACATAGAAAATAAAGTTGCAACCAACCATTACAAATATGTAGTCTAATAACTAATAAAACACCACCATAGCAAGCCAAAATAATGTCTAGACTCCCTTCACTAGTCTAAAAACATTGTTCAATTAAAATCATCATAGAAAAGGTCATCTCCATCTCTTCCACGAGAACTACTCTCATTCAAAGACGTAGGTGGTGGTCTTTCTCCAAAATCATCCTCCACATCTTCATCATCATTTGAAATTGTCTCTTCTTCATCAACTTCATTATCGGAGTCGGAATCCATCAACCTTGATTCCCTTGAAGTTGAACCACCACCACGTCGAGAGTACGTCATGAGATTATCACTAGTATTGGCACGAGCCCTCCTTGAAAGATTGCGACCCTCAAGCGTGTTGGATGCACCGGTTGCTCGATCCACATCAGTCCATGTAAGATCCTCCCCGGGATGAACAACATTAGCCTCATTATCAATCCATTCATTACCCCATTCAAAGTCATCAATGACTAATGGATCAAAATTATTTCCAAGTTCACGCCTCTTTTGGAACCTTGAGTCGATCTTTCGATTGTATTGGACATACACCAAGTCACTCAATCGTTTGTGTTCCAATCTATTCCTCTTCTTCGTATGAATCTAAAATAAATAAAACAAAAAATAATAATATTAATGATACAATAATTATATAAAAAATAGTTAGTACTTTTGAAATTTGAACTAATAATAGAAAGTACTTACAAACTCAAATGTACTCCAATTGCGTTCACAACCGGAAGAAGAAGCACAAAGGCCTAGAATTCTTTTTGCAAATGAGGATAGCTCAATAGCCCGTGATCCAAAAGCATTCCACCAATCAACTAGAAAGAAATATAAATATTTTTAAAGGGAGGAAAGGAAGAATGTATATAAATTATAATCATAATTTAGCTTTTATAGCTTTATATATATGTTAATATACTTACGAGGATTTTTTAATTTCCGTTGCCTAATCACCATTTCTCTTGCAAAAGTATCTCGAGAAGCATCATATTTGTCGGCTAGATTGCTTATCTTGTCTAGCAAATCAATCTCGGGCACCATCTTTGCAAGAACGTCATTAAAGTCATCTCGTAAAGCATTAGCAAACAACCGACGTTCTTCTTTGATATCAAAGTATTTGCTCGGATTGAGAAACAACGCAGCCCCATATAATTTTTGCTCCATCTGATTTTCCCATCGCCGCTCAACAATTTCAATCACCTTCTTATACAGTCTTTGTTTGTTATCAAATGCATCTTTGATTTTTTTCTTCGCGCATTCCATCGCAACAATAACTTCTGGCATAGCAGGCTTCTCATCACTATCAACAATCCTCAAGACTATAAGAAGTGGCTGTGAGGCCCTAATGCAATCCTCAACAGTATGCCAAAATGTTGTTGAAATAACAGTCTCACATACTTTCTTCCCCGCTTCAGTAGCTGACAACTTTGATGTTGACCAATCCTCGCTGACGAACAACTGCCTCAATGCATCTTTATTCTTGTACAAACTCTGCAAGGTGAGGAAAGCTGTAGCAAATCTAGTAACTGCGGGTCTCACAAGATCCCTCCCATTGGTTTTCTCCCTCATCGCACTAAGAAGACGACCATGCCTATAAATGAATGTTGTGATTCTTCTTGCCTTTGTGATTGTGGGCTGGAATTGCTTCAACTTGCCTATGTCCTCTAACATAAGGTCAAGGCAGTGAGCGGCACAAGGTGTCCAAAACAGTGAAGGTCTCCTCTCCATTAGTATATGCCCCGCTGCCTTGTAATTTGAGGCATTGTCCGTGATCACCTGAACAACATACTCGGGGCCAATTTTCTCGATCTTGCTATCAAGTAGATTTGCCAACATTGTGGCATCTTGAGACTGATTGGAGGCATCAACAGAACCCATGAAATAAGTCCCCTCCGGACTATTAACAAGAAAATTCAACAAATGCCTTCCCCTCTTATCTGTCCAACCATCCGACATGAGTGAGCAGCCGTATTCCTTCCAAGCAACTTCATGTTTCTTCTTTAAGTCATCAGTTTTCTTCTTTGCCTTCTCAAGTAAAGGAACCCTCAACTCATGATACGTTGGAGGCTTGAAACCCGACCCATATTGCCCTATGGACTCGACCATTATTTCAAATCTCCTTGAATTTGCAGCATTAAATGGTATGCCACATTCGTAGAAAAAGTCAGCAACATGCATTTGGACTCTCTCCTTTTCCTCCGGTGTCCTCAAACGACTTTCAATACTCGACTGCCTCAACCCCTTGCTATGCCTCTCCTCTATAACTTCTTCGGGAGTCTTCCTTAGAAGTGCTTCAACCGTCTTAGCTTTTGGTTGTGGCTTTTGAAATTGAAACACAGCATTCTTCCTTTTAGCAGACGTCCCAGAACTTGGGATAGTGTTAGAAGAAGTATTGGAAGCCATGGTTGGACGAGCAGACGATTGTGCTTCTTGCACTTCTACATCATCATCATCATCATCTAGCTCAAGTGGCTTGTTCCTCTTTCTACTATTCAAAGCCGCTTGCATCTCCCTCATAATTTCTGTTGTTGTTTTGGGACACTTTGCTACATCTCCAAAATTTCCCGCTAGATGTTGCTTCAACCTTTTGATTCCCGAACGACATTGCTTCCCACAAAGGATACATTGCACTATATCCTTATTACTCATGTCCGGCCAATACCCATATTTCCAACCCGGGTCATTTGATTTGGCCTTTCTTTTTGGGTCCTTGGTTATGTCATAACCATCGGCTCCCGAACTTTCTGCCATTTTATTTCTACAAAATACAATCAAACAAAACATATAAGAGACAATTGACATATTTTTATTTTTAGTTTTGTAACTAGTAAGTAGTAACCATGCACAATTAAAAAAAAAAAAAAAAGAGCAGCAGAGCAGAGCAGACAGCAGCAGAAAAAAAAAAGTGTCAGTATACATATATCAGACTTATCAGTATACTCTATGCATATGCATGACAGTTGGACAATTTATTTAGCACTTAGCATACATATATGCATATAATAATAGATAGTGTTAACACTTTGTAAATCGTACCAAAAGGAAGAAGTAAACAACTTGTCATTATCTGAACACAAACTAATAAATTAAGCTTTAAAATATATTTCTAAAATGAATCAGTTTGTCATTATCAGAACATAGATAAATAAATTAATGTATAAAATTAATGTCATCATCAACTTGTGGACACTTGTTTGGTCATACATATATCAGTATACTGTATGCATGACAATTGGACAATTTACTTAGCACTTGGCATACATATATGCATATAATAATAGATAGTGTTAATACTTTGTAAATTGTACCAAAAAAGAAGTAAACAATTTGTCATTATCAGTCATCAGAATTCAGAACACAGATTAATAAAGCTATGTCTTATGTATACATATAATAACAATCAGTCAATGAGCAGTGAGAGGTAAAACAGAGAGGTGAATTATAACAAGCATAAGTAACATAACAATCAGTCAATGAGTGGCAGTGGGAAACCCAAAAAAAAAAAAAAAATAGCCAAACAGTAAACATATTATAGCAATCGGCAGGAAAAAAAAAAGGAGCAGCAGAGCATACAACAACAGATGCAGCAGCAGATGCAGAGACTATCAGACTAACGAGAAAGAAAGAAGAAGAAGAAGAAGAAGATACCTGCCGAAGTGACGATCGGAGTCGACGACGATGACGAGGTACTCTCTCTCTCACAATCTCTCTCTCTCTCTTGGTTGCTCTCACTCACAGTCGTTCGTCGACTCTTCTTCTCCCAGTCGTCGACTCTTTTTCTGATCTTCTCCCGCTCGTCAACTCTTCGTTCCTTTTCTTCTTGTCCAGCGACTTTGCGAATTAGTTCGAACTTCGACTAGGGCTTATGGCTTGCCTAGTTCCAGCGACGCGACGTCGTTTACTTTTTTTTTTTTAACCAGTGGGTGATCCATACCCGGACTATCCAAGTCGACCGATTTGCTAATAAGTCGTCGAAGTCGACGCCGAGTCGTCCAAGGCGACGACTTCTTCTGCTAGGCGCTCGCCTTTCGACCCAAACCCAAGTCGCATGTTCGCCTTGTAAGTTACCCACCGACTGGACGCCTTGGCGTCGCCTAGGCGACGCCTTAACAACTATGCACGAGATTTAGCTTGACGACAAGTAATGCATCTATCACAAATTCTTTCCACATCTCGTTTCATATGAGGCCAATAAAAATGTTATTTTAAAATAGATAAAGTTTTATCAACACTAAAATGTCCCATCAAACCACCCCCATGCGATTCTTTAACCAACAACTCACGTAAAGAACATGTAGGCATACACAATTTATTTTCACGAAAAAGAAACCCATAAACTTTAAAGTATTTATCTATAGCATTCTTTTCACAAGTTTTAAACTCTTAACAGAAATCATGGTCATCAACATATAATTCTTTGATTCGTTCAAAACCAAGCAATTTCGTATCAAGAGTATTTAACAGCACATACCTACGAGATAAAACATCTGCAACGACATTTTCTTTACCTTGCTTGTATCGAATGACATATGGAAACGTCTCGATAAATTCCATCTATCGTGCATGCCTTTTGTTCAACTTATGCTGACCTTTCAAGTACTTCAATGATTCATGATCAGTGTGAATCACGAACTCCTTAGGCCATAGGTAGTGCTGCCAAGTCTCCAACGCTCGCACCAATGCGTACATCACTTTGTCATAAGTAGGATAGTTTAAAGCTGCCCCACTTAAATTTTCGTTGAAGTACGCCACCGGCTTTCCTTCTTGTATCAAAACAGCTCCAATTCCTAAACCTGAAGCATCACACTCAATTTTAAAGGTTTTAGTAAAATCAGGTAAGACAAGTAAAGGAGCGTTAGTGCATTTATCTTTAATCAAATTAAACGCCTTTTTCTGTTCATCACCCCATTTAAAACCTACAATCTTCTTGATCACTTCCATTAGTAGTGATGTGATGTCGTTGCAGTTCCTCACGAAACGTCGGTAAAAACTAGCCAGTCCATGAAAGCTACAAACTTGACTCACATTCGTCGGACTCGACCATTCACGGATTGGACGTATTTTCCCCTCGTCAACTTGGACTCCCTGTGAACTCACAACAAAGCCAAGAAACACAATTCTATCCGTGCAAAATGTACACTTATCCATGTTAGCAAATAACTTTTCCTTACAAAGTACATCTAAAACAGATTTTAAATGCAATGCATGTTCTCCCATGTTTTTGCTATAAATCAAAATATCATCAAAATAAACTACCACAAATTTCCCAATGAATGGGCGCAAAACATGATTCATCAGACGCATGAAAGTACTAGGTGCATTAGTTAAACCAAAAGGTAACACTAACCACTCATATAAACCATATTTTGTTCTGAAAGCAGTTTTTCACTCATCTCCCTTATGCATTCTAATTTGATGATAATCACTTTTCAAGTCAATTTTAGAAAACACACATGAACCATGCAACTCATCTAACATATCATCTAAACGAGGAATGAGATATCGATATTTTACCGTAATATTATTTACCGCTCGACAATCGATACACATCCGCCATTTTCCATCCTTCTTTGGCACTAAGATCACTAGAACTGCACACGGACTCATGCTCTCCCTCACGAACCCTTTCTCCATTAGTTCGCCAACTTGTCTTTATAACTCCTTCGTCTCCTTAGGATTACTCCGATAGGCTAGACGGTTCGGAATGGTAGCACCGGGTACGAAGTCAATCTGATGTTCAATTCCTCGAATAGGTGGCAACCCTTGTGACAGCTCCTCGGAAACACATCCGCATAATCCTGTAAAATAAATGAAACAACACTAGGCAAATAAGAATTGTTAGCGTTAGTATTCAAAAGCGCCTCCTTATACCGAAGTATAATCATCGGTGTTTAGAAACCAATGCACTCCTCACATCATTTTTTTTTGTATAAATATTTGTTTTTCTCTCATCATCTCTTTTTTTCTCTCTTTCTTTTTTTCTCTTTCCTCTAATTATTTTTTTCATCTTGATTTTTTTTTCCATCACTCTCTTTTCTTTGTACATGATCTTTTTGCAAATGAATTTAATCCTCATGAACTTGTTGTGGTGACATAGGACGTAAAGTAATTTTCCTTTTATCGTGTACAAATGAATACTCATTAGGAAACCCATCATGCTTTACCCTCCTATCAAACTACCATGGTCTACCAAATAATAGATGACCCGCCTGCATAGGAACCACATCGCACAATATCTCATCAACATATCGACCAATAGTAAATGGAACTAACACCTGTTTGGTCATCTTAATGTCTGTATTATCATTGAGCCATTGCAAACGATACGACTGTGGATGCTTGGTTATAGACAATCCCAATTTTTCCACTATGGTCGTACTCGCCATATTTGTACAACTTCCTTCATCTATGACTACACAACATATCTTCTCATTCACAAGACACCTAGTATGAAAAAGGTTTTCCCACTGTTCACTGCTTTCCTCCTTCACTTGCATACTAAGTGTTCTTTTCGTGACTAAAATTTCACCATGTATAGCATCCTCATCTATCTCCTCCAACGGTGGCATAGAATCAGTGACACTTTCTTCTCCCTCGGTCTCTACCTCCTCATTGTCAAGTAATAACATAGTTCTTTGATTTGGACATTGACTCGAAATATGTCCCCTGCCTTGACATTTAAAACATACAATATCTCGATTACGACTAAAAGAAGAAGGTTCAGTTTTACCTTGCTTTCTCCGATTAGTCACATCTGGTTTAAGCTCCACTTTCGGCTTGATCATAGCTGGCTTCTCCTCTCGCTTTACAACATTAGTTTTCCATGATGAGCTTACAGTAGAATTAACTCGTTGTCCACCTCTCCTCTTAAGCTGTTTCTCAATCTTGATGGCCATGTGCACCATATCCTCCAACTCCATATAATGTTGCCGTTCGACCAAATCTGAAATCTCCCAATTCAAACCTGGTGAAAACCTAGCTATCGTCGCTTCTTTATCCTCAACTAAATCAGCCCTGGCTATTAGCATTTCCATCTCCTTGAAATAATCCTCTATGCTTTGACTATCTTGTTTCAGACTTTGCAAACTGCGAACTAACTCCCGGTGGTAGTAGTCTGGCACAAACCTCTTTTTCATTATAGCCTTCATCTCCACCCACGGGTCAATCAGATGTTGCCCGCATCTTCCCCTGCTAGTTGTCAACTGATCCCACCATGTAACTGCATAGTCTGAAAATTCTGTAGCGGCAAGTTTGACTTTCTTACGTTCCGAGTAGTTATGACAGTCAAAAATCCTCTCCATCTTCTTCTCCCATTCTAAGTATGCCCTAGGATCACTCGTAGCTTGGAAAGCTGAAATTTTCATCTTAATGCTATCCAGGTTATCATCTTCTCTATTTCGACCTCCTCTTTCCCTAGCACCTCTTTGCCTTCGATGGATGAAATCAGGCTCGCGATCCTCCTCTTCACTAAACCCACCATCATCGTAAGTTTTCTCCCTTCTAGCTTCATTTTGTTGCGTTCTTCCCTTTTTATGTGCCCCATGAATATTTTGAGATGAACAACACATTTAGAAACTGTATGGTACTTCTGTTAGGAAAAGATGGGTTTCTTTTTTAGGTGTTAACCACATACAAACATTTTGTTTTTAGCATAGAAATATATTGAAACATGTGTCTATGTCACATCTAAAAATTTCGCCATAGACAGCCCAAAAATAGTGGCTATCTCTTCCTGTGGGGTTCTTATATATCTTTTTCTTAATAATTGTACTTTAGATGTTAAAGAATAATTTTAAAAGAACTATATATAAACATATTCTCTAAATGTGACATCCGAATGTCTTAAAATCCAACTCAAAAGCATGGGTAAAGGATGACAATCACTTTGTACAAATGGACTGCAGTTTTTCAGTTTTTATCTTTTTACAATCGACATATTATAACTTTCTTTCCATTTACCTAACTAAATAAGCCTGGTTGTCAAATATAATCCTGGTAGTAAACTATTATGGTTATCTTTCTAGACCTTCGTGTTATGGCTTTTAACCTATATGATACAATTGCATCTTTGTGCGGCGGTCCGTCATGCTTCTACATTTATGCATCTCGCAAACTCATGGAGCGGAGTTAAAAAGTGTAGAAACTCATCCTTGATTGCATAAATTTGCAACTTGCACTCCAGTTTGTGATTGAAATAATTATAATGTCTTTGTTTCTCATGCTGGAATGAGATGCATATCTACTCTACGTGCACATACTGACTTGACATTGTTTAACTTCATCCCTCCACATGAAAGGACATATTATAGTTTATAATAGGAAACAATGGTATATAGTAAAGTGTTACAGAGAGTTACAAGTGCTCATTATCATCTCATGGTAAATTTGTTTAAGTGGTCATAAGACCCAGTCCACTCCGTTGGAAACTATTATGGTTATCTTTCTAGACCTTCGTGTTATGGCTTTTAACCTATATGATACAATTGCATCTTTGTGCGGCGGTCCGTCATGCTTCTACATTTATGCATCTCGCAAACTCATGGAGCGGAGTTAAAAAGTGTAGAAACTCATCCTTGATTGCATAAATTTGCAACTTGCACTCCAGTTTGTGATTGAAATAATTATAATGTCTTTGTTTCTCATGCTGGAATGAGATGCATATCTACTCTACGTGCACATACTGACTTGACATTGTTTAACTTCATCCCTCCACATGAAGGGACATATTATAGTTTATAATAGGAAACAATGGTATATAGTAAAGTGTTACAGAGAGTTACAAGTGCTCATTATCATCTCATGGTAAATTTGTTTAAGTGGTCATAAGACCCAGTCCACTCCGTTGGAAATAGATGTTGAGGAATCTTCTTTCAAGCACGTGTGCTGAGAGTTACTTGTTGGGCCCTCTTGGCTCCTGTCATGACTCTTAATTTTGTTTGCAGAAGTTGAGATCAAAAAATATAAGTTTCCCTGAACTCTGTTGTTGCTCACAATTTGATTGCCCTAAATGTAGGTTGGCTTTTTAAGAAGATAGAATTGGGGGAATCTATAAGGTATTCATCTGGTGATCCAGTTGAATCCTGGCTTCATGCTTTACTTTGCTTGGATGTAACCAATTTTATCCCCAATATCAACAGGTTAGGACTTAGTTGATGAATGCCAGCAGGAGATCATACCAGCGTACTTCTTATTATTGACAACTCTCTTTTTTGCAAATAGGTTGCCTCCACCCAGTGAATGTGATCTTTACTATGTCAATCGGGATACACTTTTCTCCTATCACAAAGATAGTGAGTTATTTTTGCAGGTATTAACACTCTTTTTAGTGTGTATGAATATATGTATACAAGTATACATATATATATATATGTAAATATATTGCTAACTACATCCTATTTTTTGTGTTGCACTCCATTTTATACCACAAAATCGTGGTGCTTATGTAATCTAATACTTGCAGCGAATGATGGCCCTATATGTTGCATCTCACTACAAAAATTCACCGAATGATTTGCAATTAATGGCCGATGCTCCAGCTCACCACTTGTTCGTGTTGCTTGGTATATATGGTTTCTACTAAAATTTCTATTTTCTATAACTACCAGTTAGATCTACTTACTTTCAATTATTCAATGTAGGTCCTGTTGATGAATCATGGAACCATCTTCCTGATATTCTTTGCGTGATCCAGGTTTACCTTTTTCTTGGCATTGAGCCCCAAAATTTGTTCCCCTTAACCAAAAAACCTGGAAAAATGATCTTGAACTTTGTATGCTGAATATATGCTTGTTTATAAGGATTATGATGTCAAAGCTTTTTGGCTATGAATCTAATTGCTCTTTTGCAAGCATTTGTCTTGTGTGCAAGCATAGAATTGAGATGTATTCTTATTTGTTTTTGCATTATTTTGTTGCTTGGGGCTTGTGGAACTCTTTTTACAGAGTGTTGGAGTGAGTGGGTGTAGCCCCCTTCGATGGTATATATTTGTTAATGGAATTTTTAAGGTTTTGAGAAACTATGCTGAGTTACTATTGGAGTATGGTCTCTTCTCTATTTTTGGAGGATTTGGCATGGGCTTAATGCTACGCTTTTTAAGGAGAGCTACTCGTCTTTCAATTTGTTGAGGGATAGGAATGTTTATCTTGCCTTGATAAGGACTTTTTTCTATGAGAACCTTTAGGGGCACCTCCATGTTTGACTTCTGTAAATTGGAGGACTTCTCATTGTTAAGTGCTACTTTATTTTTATTATTATTATTTTACTGAGGTTTCGAGCCACTTCAAATGCTTGTGGAAGCCGGATTTGATTGTGTGCAAGGGTTTCACAAGAAACATGATAAGAAAAAATGAAATCGACTACATAGGATGAAAATGAAGAATAAGACGTCACAATCATGAATCAACAAACAATTTAACGTTGTTCGGTTAAACTTGCTTAAATTTACAAATGAATTCAACTTCAATCGATTTGAAGAACTTATGGTACAAATTAATGGCCGTCTTTGTTTGTTACTCAAACCGTATCCCCAAAGCCTCCATATACATCTTCTTTCAAACCCTTTGAAGACCCCTAGCCTCTCTCTCACTCACTGACTAGGTTCTTCTCAGTGCTCTCTTGTACCGTCTTTAGTGCATGGTGTTCCCATTTCCAATTCCAAAAAGCATGACGGGAACTCTTTTTCATGGGTTTTCATTTATTCAGGAATCTCACGGATTTGGAGTTGAATGAAATGGTATGTTGTATGTTCCTCCTATGATAAGTGAATCTGGACGTAGATTCAACTTATACATTTTCTTATAGGATTCTCATTTTTTTTACTGCCTCTATTGTTCCAATTTCATTCTCATTGGCTTTGTACATTCCAAGTCGACTCATTTAACACATAATTCAAATGGGTTAGACATGTGTTATCAACGGTTGACATGTTCAACACAGTTAGATCCATTTATTTAAAAAAAATAGGAAATACATATGATATGACGTAATATTTTTTCTTAAATATTTAGTTTTAGCTTTCTTAGTTACTTCTCTAAGCATATAATCTTGTATTTTGTTAAATATATATTGTTGCGATAAACAAATTATGTTACTTATTATTCAGTAAATATGTAAATGGTGTTTTATTTTTTATGCAGAAATTTTAATTTACGTATTAAACAGATTAAATGGGTCGACGCCTTTAGCACGACTAATAAACAGATTAGTGTTAGTGTTGAGGGTCTTAGTCTTGACACAATTAATTAAGCTGGTCGTATTAGTTTTAACCTATTTAGTATAATGCCTATGACCTGATGCAACACAAATTTGCCTAACAAGACAAGATTGCCACCCCTACTCGGTAAACACCTTATGAGGTCAACAAATAGAAAGCTAAAGAAAAGGAAGCAAATATGACTAAGAGGTCTCTCCTTGCCTTCAAAATACCGACTTTTTCCCTCATTCCAAATCGTTCACTAACAACCGAGGGGGGATTGGGGGAACAAAATGCAAGTGGTGACTCGAACCCAAGACCTTGCGAATCTGAAGCTCTGCTACCACATTAAGTTACCTTGGCCTAAATGCTTTAGCTCTTAGAGAATGAAGCCAGCAATGAATATTGTTCTTTAACACTTGCCACCTAAAAAGCAGCTCAATGCATTTATAAAGAGTGCCACCTATAGATGTGAATTAGACTATGTGGCATGTCCTGTACTGATTTTTCAACCTATAAGACCCTACAAGTGCTCCGTTGTAGTGTGTAGGTCAGGAAAACATTCCTTTCAAATTAGGGTTAGGGATTGATGGGTTGTGCTGAGGAGATGAGAAATCCACGGAGGAGATGGTTTGATTAAGAGTAGGAGAGGGGAGAAGAACACGCAAGCTTCACTCAGATAGCAAGGGTAGAACTCTCTTTGGAGAGCCTAGGTCTCAATGATGATCCCAAAGTCCTTTCTCAAGCTGTGAGAGAGGTATTTTTAGGTGTTTTGGACTAACCTTTCCATGCCAAATTTTGTGCTTTGCTTTTTCTGTGATTTTTTTTTTGATGCCATAAGTGGGTGTCACATTCATTCTATATACATTGTTCTCAAAGTAAACATAGGAATGATTAATGCTTAACAGTTCATATATCTTGATTTAATCTGCAGGTTTGTCTTGAAGGACAGATTCCTATTAGTTCAGCAAAAAGAAGTTTAGCTGAGGGTCATCAACCCTATGGAGACCAAATTCCATGGAAATTTGCTGAGCAGTTTAAGGACACCGTATTTCCAAGCCTTTCAGGTGCTCGAATTGTACGCATTGCCACACATCCAATTGCAATGAAGGTAAACTCTATCTTATGCATATCAATTGAGACTTAATATATATTTTATTAAAAATTCTAAAAGAACTCTGTCCTCAACCCTCCCCACATTCTATTGTACAGCTCGGGTATGGGTCGACTGCTGTGGAACTTTTGACAAGGTACTCTCTTTTTCCCATATGCTTGCCATCCTCTGTTGTGTTGCACACTGACATTCTTTTTCATCATCTTTCAACCTATATTGATGAATTTATCTGTGGTTGCTAACTACAACAGTTTTACATTGATGAGTTTATAGAGTTCTGGTTGCTGATGTAGTGTGTTCTTTAGTTTTGGCTGCATGAGTCATAAGCCTGCTTCCCCCACCCTTGGGGTGTGGGGGGGGGGGGGGAGGTGGTTGATTTTGCGAATTTTATTGAGTATATTTTGGTTCAAAGCGCATGATAGTTTTATAGGGAATAGTTGTTTTTTTGTTTTTTGTTTTTATTTTTGTGGGGTGGGGGTTTTTTATGTTTGGTAGGTGGGCATTTTGGATTGTCTGTTTGTTCATCTTTCTACAGATGGGTGGAGGCAGTCTTTTGGGTTCACGTTATAGCGATGTGTCTCTTGCGGGTTTATTCTCATAAAATAGTATTTATGTAAATGAAAATGTTTACCATCTTTTATTTGGCCCCCACCACACACCCACACCCACCCACCCCACCCACATGCATGCACACGTAGGTTGACATGTTGCAGCTTTGAACTTGTGGACAACTTGTGCAAATAAGTTTTATATCTATCCACATTTGTTTTAAGGTGTCCTTAGGGGGACTGACCTTGTTTTCAATTGGTGCAATATATAATTTCTAACATTGGGCACGCTACTTGAATGGTATATTCAGTTTGATTTGGATCTGTCCATTCGAACTCTAACAGGGAACTGGCTGTCGCTTTGAATAATTATGCAATTGAGTTAATCGCTCCCAAATGAATATGCATCAGTTCAGCGTTCAAAAATCCTTATTTTTTCTTTCCTTTTAAGTCGGTGATTTTTTTTTTCTCCTTTAAACAAGGCTAGTTGACCATTTTAAAAGATATTCAAGGGTAAAAAACAGACATAGCTAACCATCGTATGTTTGTCAGAGAATTTGGATGATTGTGGATTTAGACTTTTTTTTTTAAAAGGTGTTTTTCCTTGGCACGACGTCGAGACAATAATTGATCATATTTTTGCATTAATTTAGGTAAATGATAAATGCAATCCTTATTTCACCAGTTGTGCCCCTTGTCAGCGTAATCTCCCCGTTTAACCTTACAGTCTAGCAAATAGCGAAAAGTGGAGTGCTCTTATTACCTTCCTAGTTTTATTGTATTAGAGACTTCATTGATTAATATGTTTTTAACTATTTATACAGTCTTCTAAAAGTCGGTCTGGCGGAATCGGCCCCCTTATGGTAGTCTGGGACTAGGCGCTACAAATCCGCAACTGAATCCGCCTAGTTGCGCTTTCTTCTTTTTTGCAATTGCTTCCAGATGAAAAGAAAGAGAAAAATGATTCCCTAAAAACCCTAATCATCATTTTCAACACTATATATATATATACATATATACGTATATGGGCAATGATCCATAGCATCTATTTGCTGTGGATCAAAATATGGCAAATAGCATCCTAGCCTTTCATTGCAAAAATAGATGGCTGTGATCTAAAACCAATTCTCGCCGTCCGCTAGTTATTCTAGCGGACTGGGTTTTAAAAAAATTTGGACACAAATGCCCCCAATTAGCCCAATTGGCTGAAGCCAGGTAATTGTTTGTTAAACAATCCGCTAGTACGTCTAGCGGATGACTTATTCCATAAAATATAATATTCCATATCCAAGTCATACACTCCAAATACTATACTGAAACTGAAAATATAAGAATATACACTCCAAATTCGATACTGAAACTGAAAATATAAGACATATATTGTACTCCAAATATGATACTGAAACTAAAAATATAGCACTATGGCAGCACATATCCAAGTCACCAAAAATATTTGTATTAGATATCCAAGTCACCTGTAAGTACCAAATACAAAATCCATATCCAACTCACCTGTAAGTACCAAATATAAAATCCAAGTCTCCAAAATTAAGCCACATACCAAATACAACACCTGTAAACTAATAAAAAATCCAAGTCTCCAAGTACATACCAAAATTAAGCCACATACCAAATACAACTATCCAAATCACCTGTACTTCAACCATCTTTTACCCTAAACTTGAGCTACATTCAACAGTAAATACGTCCTAAAAATGTAATGTTGGTACTAGAATTAAGAATCAAACACAAATGAAACAAACATTCCAGTACTTCAACAACACTTTAACCATTTTTTATACTGCCACTCATTTCAGTTGCAGGTTATTTGTAATGCAATTACTAACACTTGTCCATTTTCATATTAAAATATCAATTACAACCCTATAAAAATTTTTACATAGCCTTTTCTATCATTTTTGGTTAAAAAATAGAAGTCGTAGTAGCATAGGGGACCAACTCAGATACGGAGAGAGCTAGTTAGAAGTTTATGCAGAGCATTTACCTAGTTTTAGATAGAGATTTTCATAATTAAAATGGACTCTGGACAATGCTAACTGAATCTTCCTACAAAAAGATGAACATTAAAGGAATAATTAGCACCGAATTTTGTACAACATATACAAAAACAAATGATAATTTATAAGTGCTAGGACAATGTCATAGTGCAAGGTCAACCAATCCAAATGGAACCCATCCTCACTTTTTTCATTCTTTTGTGGAACAAACGGAATAATAATATTGAAACCTCAGTGCTAGAAAAAAAGAAGGGTGTTGGTAACTTCATCAAATATGAAATGAGAAGTTTTTACCTTCCAAAAACTAAAACCCAAAATAAAAACAGGGTATATATATATAACACAGTGGATTAATTTTGTCATATACCAATTCGATTTCACAGCTTCAATTTGCCACAATTGCGAATAGCCCCAATTCGATTTCTCAGCCCCAAAGCGATTTCTCCGCACGAATTCACAGCGCGATTTCTTCAACACGCACTACTAGGGTTCATGAAATCACCCCAATTCGATTTCACAGCGTGTTAACAATCAGATTTTCAGTTCTCCGCACGAATTCACAGCTGCCCCAATTCGATTTCTCAGCCCCAAAGCGATTTCTCAGCACAAATTCACAGTGCGATTTCTTCAACACGCACTACTAGCCCCAAAGTGATTTCTCAGCACAAATTCACAGCGCGATTTCCTCAACACGCACTACTAGGGTTCATGAAATCGCCCCAATTCGATTTCACAGCGTGTTACCGATCAGATTTTCACAGTGGGTAACAATCAGATTTTCACAGTGGGAATAAGCCTAATATGTAAAAACCTTGGTTGCTTTGTTGCCTTCGACTGTAGTGGATGGAGTGTAAATGGAGTGCAAGTCTTTGTTGCCTTCGACTGTAGCGGATGGAGTGTAAGTCAGATTATATGCTTTGTTGCCTTCGACTGTAGCGGATGTTGTGTAAGTCAGATTATAGAATAAGTCATCCGCTAGACATACTAGCGGATTGCTTAACAAACAATTACCTGGCTTCAGCCAATTGGGCTAATTGGGGGCATTTGTGTCCAAATTTTTTTTAAACCCAGTTCGCTAGAATAACTAGTGGACGGTGAGAATTGGTTTTTAAATCACAGCCATCTATTTTTGCAATGAAAGGCTAGGATGCTATTTGCCATATTTTTATCCATAACAAATAGATGCTATGGATCATTGCCATACGTATATATATACATATATATACGTATACATATATCATATACATATATGTACATATATATATATATATACATATACGTATACGTATATGTATATATATACAGAAAGATAAATAGAGAGAGTAGGTAACATCATGCGATTGTTTCCATCTATTGTTGATCAGCCATGTGATTTGCGATCTGCCATAATCATCATCGATCTCTTCTATCTTTTTTTTTGGCTTCTCTTCTGCTTGCTTGGTGGCTGCAAATCTTTGTTCGGTGGTCTATGTGGACTTGTGGAGTAGGTGTATGTAGTCTGTATATGTGTGGATCGCTTCTAAATGTTTTGCCAATCGTTGTAGATTAAGGTTAATAATTAACCTTTTAATGTGTTAAAATTATTACCAAGTCCTCCAAATTTATATAACAGTTTAAACTTGGCCACATCTGAGAATTTTTTAAAACAATCCTTAAACTTCCTCTTTTACAAATATAACCTTAATAACCTTAGTTTATAATAAATATTAAAAATAATAATTAAATTAGACCGCCTAGGGAAGCTGCCTAGCCCAACTTAGGGAAATGCCAAAGAGGCGCTTACAAGGCCTAGGCACTCGAGAATCGCTCCACCGCATAGGTCTGCCTAGGCTTTTTTTAGAACACCGATTATGCATATCACAATTCTTGATTAAATTTGTTTTTGCATTTGTTAAACTAGCACGTGATGATATAGATCTCGATTTGATACCTTGTAAATAATATAATGCAATTATTATTATTATTAATTTTTTTCACAAAGAAGGTTTTGTTAAAGGCCGGAATGGGGGAGAACCCTAATACACGACTAGTGCATGAAATTCTAACTATGAGATTTCCTCCAAAAAGCACAAATAAAAAGTTTACAGATCCCGGATAATCCTCGTCTAACCCAAAAGGTAAAAACAAGTATTCTGTTCAAAAGCTGTGATCTGTTCTACCTCTCTAGTTTTCAAAGGCTAATTTCTCACCCGAAATTTACCAAAAAAGACAAAGCAGATGGTGTCTCAAAACAGGACCCACACTCTCTTCTATTCAGTGACCAACTATGGACCAGGTTATTAGCTGGCTTAGGCATCACCCAAGGCAGCCTCAAAAGGGAGAAAATCTAATCACATAGCTTATTGGTAACGGTGGCACTGCAACAGAACTCCACATTCTCCCTGTTACTCCAACAAAGGACAAACCAGTTAACTTATGTCCTATGCCTTGTCCTCAAACTCCACCTGTCAAAATAGCAGGCCAAACTGCCTGCCAAGGGATAATTCAAGCTTCTTAATAGCAATATTCAACAAGACAGTTCTCCAAGTCAAGATTCAGTCCTCCCTCTTCACCAAACAAGAGTGAAATGACTTGACCAAAAAGACAACATTCCTTCCTTCCCACTATCTAGTGGTAACCGCTCTACCCAAGCTCAGGTTCAAAGCATAAAGGGACTCAAACAGAGACTCCACTGGGAGAATCTGCTCCCAATCCTGGAACCCTCACCAAAAAGCAGGGCTCCATATAACATGCCCCACAAATGTGACTAAATCAAGGCTTGCACAAACATAAAACTCTCACCTTAGCATTTGCTGACCGTCTAAACATAAACAGGTTGTACTACATCTTTAAGAACCGAAGAGTTAAGATAACAGATGGAGAAAACATTTATGAAAGAGTAAGATTTAAATATCGCCGGCTCAGGATATGCTGTTGATAGCATGCCAGTATCTCTTCTGGTGACTCTAAATCTGTTGGATATGTTGCTATTTTATTTACTCTAGCATCAGTTATTACTTCTTCTGTTAGGTTATCTGGAATGCATTGAATTTTTGAAGGCAGTAAACATTTATGCAACTTGCTCTATGGAAAAAATATTATTATTCATTTTTTTTGTGGTAAAATTTCGCTATATTTGTGAAATCCCAGCTGCACAGCGCGAGAATCTCTAGAAGCCATTCAAACATGAACTACATTTTTCTAGCCTATCAATAATGTGGGGGCAAACATCTTAATAGTTAATGATGATGATTTCAAATTTCAATGCACTAGTAAAAACAAGAAACACTAGTTTTGTCAAGTCTAAAGGCTTCTACATGTTTTCTACCAGTGGCTTATTTTATGAGGATGTTAGAAGGATACAGATTACAAGTTTATTTTTTGTAGGTACTTTGAGGGACAATTGACTCCCAGCTCTGAAGTAGATGTTGAAAATGCTTCAGAGTCTTCACATATTAGAGTTACTGATGCTGCAGAGAAGGTTAATTCTTTCACCAAGATTTTATTGTATGATGATGATGTTAAATTCTCTGAATTAATTTTTCCTTATATCAGGTGTTGGACTTTTTCTTTGCACATCTTGGTAAATTGACTAAATTCACATTCACAATCATCAGAGTTCCTAAATGAGTTAATTGGTTTGAATATTCATATTCTAAAATATGGCTATCTAATTAACTTGTCAAAAAAGATTAGAATATGGGCCAGGTCACGTCCTTCCAGAAAGGGGCTGCCTACAGTATCTATTTTACTCTGTCAATCTCCACTGAATATTGTAAATCTTGATTCAGTTATAATATTAGCTCAGGAAATGTGAGAGAAAAAAAATGTTTCCTTTCTGTGCGAGAGAGGTGTAGGGAAGAAAAAGGGAGCAAGGGTAAGGGAACATACTGCAGTCCCCCCCCCCCCTCCATTGGTAGGATGGAAAAATGGGGAGAAGGGAAAAGGGACTAATGCTCTTTTCCTCTAGGACACCATAATTATTCCTCCGGAGAGTGAGAGGTAAAAACGAAGGGAGAAGTTGCCAAGAGACTTTAATCTTCCTTTATGTTAAAGGAAATACTGATAGAAATGTCAATCTGTTATTTTTTCTTTCAGGGCTGAGCCTGAATTGTACTTTTTCCTTTTCTGTTTTTTAAATAGAGGTGAAAAGGAAGAAGAAGAAAGGGGGGGGGGGGGCGTTACGTGTCGGGTATTGTTGCATTTTGAGCCTCTTTCTGTAACATGATTCTAGTAAATAATTTTTCACCAAAAGACAAGGGATTCCCCTTAATCCTTATCAATTTATCATACATGTTGCTGTACTTTGCATGCTTCCTACTAAACCTAACACAAGTAGAAGATTTTTTCCTCTTTCTGCGGAAGTATGCTTCGTCCTTTCTGCCTATCCTTCAATGTACCTTTTTTTATCCCTCCTGTAAAACTGACCATCTGATTTAGTTATTAAAATTATTCACATGGATTGCTTGTTACCAATATTTTTATAGCAAATTGCAAGGAATTGATTAGCGGCCTGCTCCAAGGAGTATCCATGTTGGCTTATGTTTGGATTGGCTGATATGGCTCTTGCGGGCTGGAGTGTATACCTAGGGGATTACATGGATGCCTTGTTTTGATACCGTTGGTTCCAGATAATCTTTAATTGCATCCTGAGTGCTATATTATTGTGCTTGCAGGTTTCCTTGCTAGAGGAAAATATAAAGCCTAGGACAGACCTTCCTCCTCTGCTTGTGCATCTTCGTGAACGTCAACCTGAAAAGCTCCATTATATTGGTGTCTCCTTTGGGCTTACTTTGGAGTTGCTCCGCTTTTGGAGGAAACAAAAATTTGCTCCATTCTACGTCGCCCATAACCCAGTTAAGATCTTTATTAATATTCCTCTACTTAGGGTTTTCTAGAGGTTGTTTTTAGTTAATTAATCGCTGTTTTGACATTTCATTTTAATATACAAGAATCCTGTTACCGGCGAGCATACGTGTATGGTTTTGAAGCCACTAGATAATGAAGATATTGAAGCTAGTGGAACAGATGAATGGGGTTTTTTTAGTCCTTTCTACCAAGGTGGGTATATTCTCTTAAGAAAGATTTTCCCTTAATTTTGAAGCCTTGAGATCTTCAGTTCAAGATTGATCTTGTGTAGATGCTTTCAGATTTCAGGCAAAAGTTTACCTGGTTATTGGGTTCGACTAGCTTTCGTTCAATGGAATACAAGCTTGCTATGAGGTCTGAGTCTAAATTTCAGTATCTTCATATAATGTCTTTATTCTTTAGTATGCTCATATTACCCATGATCTTGCAGTGTATTGGATCCAAAGATCAACTTTGCAGATATGGAGCCATCTTCTTCCACTCCTAAGGAATCTTCATATTTACTTGGTCATATTTTATCGCCATACAGTATGGCTCGACTTGATGCCTATGTGAACAACCTTGCTGATTATCTTTCGGTAAGATAATCAAAGATTGTTAAGAAATCTCCTTTTTTGAATTTTTGGATTTATTGTATCACATAGGTGAAGGGAATTCTTTTTATTCAGAAAATTCAGAATTGTAGGATTAAAAGGGACCGGCGAATGAAGCTTATTGAAACCTAATGACAGACTGACAGTGCCATTGTGCATTCGAATTATTATACGAAATCAGAAGTAAATAAAACTCTGCCTTAAGATTTTCACCCACACTTCTTTAATCCCCAATCTACTCAAATTTTAGGATAAAGAAACTTAATAAAAGTAAATTTTCTTAAAGGAAGAAAACGCCATTTTTAGAAGCTTTTGCTCATTGTTGATAATATGAAATCAAATATATTAGGTAGAAATGGCTTATAGATTGCAGCAGAGGGTGTGGTCTTTAAATGAGAGATGAGAATGTGTGCTCACATGCAAGCCAGCAGGCCCCTGGGAGGATATTAATTTCTTATGGTGTATAAATGGTTTATCAAAGCTTTTTGTACTAGGGCATGTCAGAAATATTCCTAGATGTTTTTCATTTATTTTTATTTTTTTATTTAATTATTATTTTAATATATATTTGTGAAATTATATGGGTGGAATTAGAAATGTACCAAACTATAGGACCAAGAGAAGAAAGTTAAGTAACTTAAAGGTACTTATTTGTGATTTTAACTTAATAATTATGTTGTGGGATTCTTAGAAGTGTGTTATAGTAATAGTCAGTCAAATAGTAGACAGGATAATTCTAGATTTAAGGCAGCATGTGCTAATAGAGTAGTTACACTGTTCTAAAAATCCCCGCCTAGGTCCGCCTAGGCCCTGCCTAGGTCCGCCTAGGCCCTGCCTAGGCGCTAGGCCCCCCCCTCCCGCCACGCCTAGGCGCTAGGCCGCCTAGGCGTCTCGTCTAGGCGTCTCGTCTAGGCGCCTCGTCTAGACCCAAGGCGGCAAAAAAATCCCTCTAGGAGATTAGGTAGGACTAGACGGGGCCTAGACGAACAAGGCGGAGAAATTAAGCCTTTATGCGTGGCCTAGGAGAAGAAATTAGAGCTGCAATTGTTTTTTATTTTTATTTTTATTTTTATTTTAATAACTAAGCTACAAAATAATGTCGTGAATCATTATCTTGAAGGAGTATGAGTGTGAGTCCGATGGAGACATTATCTTGGAGGATATGGAGAAGAGTTAAAGATATAGAGAGATATGGAGATATGGAGATGAGGACTATTAGTTTGTATTTTTGATTATTTGTTTGTGTTTAAACTTTGAACAATTACATGTTTGTGTTTGAACTTTGACATTAGCAATATGGATATGTGTTTGAACTTTAAGCAAATGCCTTTATTATCTTTATTATAGATTGTTTTGCTTTATATTATTGTTTTGTTTGGATAAATATAAGATAAAATATTAAAATTGACTTAAAATAAAAATCCCGCCTAGGCCCTGCCTAAGCCCCGCCTAGGCCCCCTAGGCGCTAGGCCTCCTTCGGCCGCCCGCCTCCCGCCTAGCGCCTTTTAGAACCTTGAGTAGTTAAAGGGCAATCTAGTATTTTCTTTTATTTTTCTGTTATCAGAAAATCCATGTGATAACTCTCTCTATATACGCAATGAGCCAGGGCAGAAGAAAGCATGCATATGAAATGATTTAAGTTGAGAGTTGTCATTTGAGACTCCATTATCTTCTTCTCCAAGTTCGACCGACTTCTCAGTCCCCTTCTTGCTTTTCTCAATCCCATAATCTAGTCTAATTCTGTCTCTCCCAGTCCACTGTTCTCTGGTTATGGTTGTTGAATGAGTTAAGCTCCAGTCGGAGGGCTTAACACAGTACATGGCATATTTGTAACATCGCACGACTTCAACTCTAAAAGGCTTACTATGATTGCATTATACCAGAGCTCTAAATCTATGTCCTTTGCCATGGGTCAAGGACAAAAACACACACACATCTCCATGCTCACAATATATACAAAGAAGAGTAGTTCTTCTATCATGTATTTTTTCTTCTCTCTCTCTCTCTTTCCTTTTTTTTTTTTTCCCTTTTTCCTTCCGATCATTACCTTTTTCCTAGTTTAATCATCTTCTGATTCTTCTCTTCTGCCTAGCCCCCCATACTAGCCTGCCTAGCCTATCTAACCTCATCTAGCCCCTGCTTAACCCAATTTTTAGAATACTGGAGCCTGCTTTTTAGAACACTGGCTATTAGTTCTTTTAGGCTCCATTTGGTTTGTCGATTTGGTGGTGAGATTTGGATTTGAACCCTTTGAATCCAAATATTTGTTGGGACTAGAAGTATGAATATAGATTTGCAATTCTACCCAAATCCTAAAACTGAGCAATTTATTTAAGTTTGGTTTGTTAATTTCTACTTATTTTAAAAAAAAACTGTTAATATGAATCTTTTGCCAAAAGAAGGAAATATATTACCAAGTTTATAATTGAAAACTAATTGATCAGCCTTCTGTCTTGTCATCCAAAAGAAAGTTTAAATCCTACAAAATTCGAATCTTAGATTTCTGGAACCTAGATTTATAATTCTCATAATAAAATCAAGTATGTGAACCAAACGAAGCCTTAGATGATGTAATATGTATTGGAGATGTTTTACACAATACTCTTCTTTTAGTAAAATATGGATCAAGGTATAAAGTGTTACTAAAATTATGTGTTGGAAGTTGTCACGGCGCCATGGTGAGATGCGGTGGTAGTTGACCGCCAGGACGCTTAGGCGATAAGGCGCCTGCCATGGTATCCGTATGGCGACAAGTCGTTAACAATGTGCAATTTATACAGTATTATTTTAGTTCAAAAGTATATTGAACAATAAAATTTTATATACATTAATAACCAAATCATAATAACTAACACTATGGAATACAATTATATGAATACTTCACAATTAAAATTCAAAAATAAAACACTTGACATTAAAAACTAGTAGAACAAGTCAATAAACACCACGTAGAAAATAAAGAATGATGACTTGTCCATCATCCATTACAAGTATAATAAGTAATAAAATTACACGACATAACAAATCCATAGGTTATGATGAGTCATGGGTAAAAAATGACTTAATCACTTAACTTAGGCCAACTACCAAGGCGTGAGCTTTGGCGGCTCGACGTCCAAGGCGACGCTTTGCCCTTCTCCAGCGCCAGGATGCCTAGGCATCGGCGACGCCATGACAACTATTTACCAGTCAGAGTAATTTAGTTCTCTTTTATCTTATTTCCTTGGTGTTTGTAACTTTGTATATTAAAATTACTTTGCATTTTTGCAGATTTCATATCTTGAACCTATCATTGCACTTCTATATTTTGAGGAGAAACTTCCAGTTACATTATCATATGCCCAGGCTTCTGTATTGCTATGTATGGGATTGCAGAGGCAAGAACTGTCGTATGTTGAGGTTTGCTTCTTGACTTTTATGGTATAATTATTGTATTTATTTCATTTATAGATGGATTAGCTTTTCATTTATCGGTAGGTTTTCTGCCTACCTAAAAGATCGTGTTAAACTTTTTGTTATGGTCTAAGTAGTCTTGAAACCTTTTATGCACTGAGGTGTGAACGTGATTCACATGTGAAAATCGGATCTAAAAACTTCTTGGTTTCCCCTTAAAGATTATTTGGGGCTGTCAAATTCCCTTAATCATTTTGCAATATATGCATGCTTCAAAGTTGCGTAGCCTAGGTTTCAGAAGTTTTTTTTGACTTAGTATTGGTATCGGTTTTGGTATCGGGCGATATGCACCGTTACGCTGGTAGGAGCTTCAATTTTAAAAAAAAAATTATGATTTTTTTATAAAAAAATAATAAGAGCAACAAGTTAGATCAATTAGATAAACACAAAAACACCATGTAGTTTACATAGCATTGTTGAAATGATAATATAGACGTCTCGTAGACTTGTCTAATACTATATTGAATAATAATTGAACGATATGTTTTTAAGACACTCTAAAAAGTGCATAAATACAAAAAGAAGTTAAATAGTTACAAATCAATCATTCTCCTACTCCTGCTCTACATTATCATCCTCTTCTTGTTCCTCAATATATTTATTATTAATTTTTGATAAGTTAGTATGCACATATACATATTTATTAATATTTATTTTTATTATTATTTGATAAGTTAATGTGTAAATATGCATATTTTATTTATTATTACGATTTGTATCTTGTTATCGGAGTGGTGACTAAAGAAACCAAATTAATACGCCGATATTTTGGCAACACCGGCCGCATCTTTAAACCATGATGATACATGAGAAATGTCGGCCCCATTTTAAAACAAGCGTTATTTTTTGTGTTTTTCATTATCTTTGAGCATGTCAATTTCACTATAACGCATGCTATTTCCCGATAGTGCTAAGGTTCCATGTTTAGGTCTGAGGCCACTATGGATTAGAAAAATGCAGGAATCACTCGAAAAATTTACACGGTGTGTTTTTTTTTGGGGGTCACAAATCACGATAGCTTGGTCTAATCAGTGTCCTTAATTTTTGTCTAAAAGGTCAAGTGGAGATGTTACCTATTCTATGCACTTTGGTACTACATTTATTCCCAGTGGATGCACTATTGCATAGTGATGATCGTACATTGGTCCTCGTGGTAGTTCTTGTCATCGGAAAACATGCAAGGAAAGAAAGTTATCAAAGCTAATAAAATGAACTTCATTGATTTAATGATGCAGCTTGTCTGTTGTTAACAGGGGGCGATGAAGTTGGAAAGGCACCAAATATTGTCACTGTATATAAAAATTATGAAGAAGTTCCACAAGTATCTTAATGGTATTGCATCTGATGAGATTGATTCAATTCGACCTCGACCAAAAGAAGTACGTATACAAGTGTAGACTCATACTTTTCCTTTCTTTTGTAGTCACCTTCAGTTATATTTTATCATTAACTCTTGCGTTGTTAAGAAAAATTTTACTTGCTTGTAACATTGGCGGAAGTCATTTGGAGTGGACAATTTGTAGTGGAACCTGGTTATATGGCAAGGAAAAAACTACTTTTCGTCAGCAGACGTAATTTTTTCCCAGGAAATTGTGTAGTTGTCTTCCAATTTTGCTGTTGAGTGGTGAATATAGGGTAGGTGCATTGGGATAAAAAGACGACTTTGAAAAGTAAAATAAATACTCATTATGTTTCAAAATTTGAAATATATTTGTAAAACGACGACTTTTAAGGATAATTTTATATAAATATTGCCTTAGTATTAATTAGGAATTCAACTATGGTGGTTTGATATTGAAAATGATCAAAAGTAATGGTAAATTAGAAACATCATGTCACTTTATAGTCCTGAAATAGAAATGTATCTCTAATTTTAGAACGGACTAGAAAGGAAAATGTATCTCTAATTCTGGAACACAAGGATTATGAAATAAGAAAGGGTAAAGTTAAGATATTCTAACTCTCAAATCTCTCTCAACTTTATGTTGTCTTGCAAGTCTAGAATTAGATAACAACTATATATATATATATATATATATATATGAGTGTGTGTTGTTTGTTTATTTGTTTGTGTGTAGACTGTAGAATAATCATGACTCAATAATTTTGTCCAAGTTTAATTATGATATGGTTTTTATTGTTCATATTTATTTAATCAGAATGCTAGACAATGATGCAAAAGAGAATGATTGATATACAAATCTTTTATAGAAATTAACTTTATTAATCAAAAATAACCTGACGTATAATAATGTAGTTATGCATCGACACTTGTGTTAATGGCTAAATTCTCAGTTTATAGGGTATTCTTAAGTGATGAATATTAGATGTTGTTGCGGAGTTATTAAACTGTTAAATTGATGTAAAATTAGGATCTAGGAAGATTCCTATTTGTATAATGGTATTGAAGAGAATGAATTAATGCTCCATAGTGAAGGAGTCGTCTCCTTTTACTACATGAATTACAATCAAATCCCCATAATTATGGGATTATATCCCTATAATTATGGGATTACAATCTGATCCATTATTGCTGGAAATCCCACATTATTACTCAAACTATCATGGAGCTAATCACGGGTCAACCACTCATCAAATATATTAAATAAGGAATACAAATATTTTAGATATATTCTCACCCCCCCCCCTCAAGTTGGTGCATGTATGTCGCACATGCCCAACTTGGATCGAAGATGATCAAAAACTCGACGATGCATTTGAATGGGTGGGATGCTAGACCTGGGATTTATGTTACTCATGCAAGTCCTTGGAAATTTGTCTCCCAAGGTTATACTTCCTTTATTCGACATTTGAGATATGGAGTTGGGGATTGATAAGACTCCACGGCACGCTTGCGTGAGGTGGTTGTCGCCCGAATCGTTTCTAGCAAGCTATAATGGTGGAACACTCTCGATATCTCAACCCAACGCCTATAAAGAGACGAGAACTTTGGTACAATCGATAATGCAATGCAGTCGCGTTGAATGGAACATCAATGACACCTTGATCCTTCACTTTTATGTAAGCGGTAACCTTGGTACAATTAACGATTGATGCGGTAAAAGACGCCACACACAACTATGATCTGTTGTATGATAAGTCAAATTGAATCTCAAGAAAACTAAGAACTAGTCTAGGAATTCTTAAAAAACTAAAAGATAAGAAAAATCTCTCAAGTATATTGATAATCTGAAAATAACATAATGTCTTCCTATTATATTCTATTTATACTAATAGAAAAAACCCTAATTCCTACAAGGAATAAAATTACTAATTAACAAGCAATTTGGAATAAAAAACTATCTAACAAGCATCCTAATCACAATAGAATAGTAAAAGATCTAACAAATCCCTAAAAACAAGGAAGAAATCTAAAAAAAGTGGAAAAACGCGTCTTTGAAAACCGTGCACGGCGCGGTAGCGCCATGTTTTGGCCTGGAAACGCCACAAATGGCTTAGATCACGGCACGACAGCGCCAACCCTCCAGAGAGCAATCCTGCATCCTACGCTACGGCGCGGCAGCGCCAACTTTAGTGCTATCCCCGGCGCTGCAGCGCCGGTTGGCCAGAACGAATCTTCACTGCTTTCAAGATCCAAACTTGATTCTTTGCTACTCTTTTGCTTCCTTCACTAAATTCGAATCTTTGTTTGGAGCAAGTTAATGAGCCTAGAAACTTATCCCATATCGAACGCCTTGCCGTATAGCTTGAATCCTTTTCCTTAGTTCCGTGCATTTCAACCTTGTGATGTCGCGCGATAGATTGTAATCTCTTGGCATGCTTGGACATCCACATTGTCGTGTGAACGTTAATCCCTCCTTGAATAGAAGCATAGCTCTGTCAAGAATTAGACGAGTCACATAAGCTCGGGTTCGTTGACTTGACTTGCCTTGATTTGGTCTTACTAAATAAATTGTCTAGCAATCCCAAATCATCTAATTTATCCTCTCGAGATCCGCTTGAATTGAGCTTCATATTGAACATGAAGAAAGCTAGAAGTAAATATGTACTCTTTCTTATTTTCTTTCATTGATAGTAGCTACATTTATATACAAGAGTTTGGAGCTAGTGGAGGAGGAAAACATGGATCCTATTTTCCTCAGTGCTCACAGCACACAAGCAACATACACAACACACACAACACTTAGCTTAGCTTCTAACACTCCCCCTCAAGATGGTGTATAGATATCTCGCATACCCAACTTGAAACACAAGGGATGAAACATCTTACCACTAAGACCCTTAGTCAGAACATCAGCTAGCTGATGTTCTGTTTTTACAAAAGGTAAGCAAATAAGACCACTGACTAATTTTTCTTTGATAAAGTGTCGGTCAATCTCAATGTGCTTCGTTCTATCATGTTGTACCGGATCATTTGCAATACTAATGACTGCCTTGTTATCACAAAACAACTGCATAGGCCCTTTAGTTGAAACACCCAAATCTTCTAGCAAGGTTCGAAGCCACATTAGTTCACATATACCCAAGGCGATAGCTCGGTATTCAGCCTCAGCACTAGATCTTGCCACAACAGACTGTTTCTTACTACGCCAAGTGACAAGATTACCTCCAACAAATGAACAGTAGCCTGATGTAGATCGACGATCCTCTATAGAGCCAGCCCAATCTGAGTCGGAAAAAGCTTCGACTCTCATATGACCATGTGGTGCAAACAATAGACCTTTACCGGGTGCAGACTTGAGATATCTCAAAATTCTGTAAACGGTTTCCATATGACTTTGTCGAAGATCATGCATATATTGGCTGACTATACCCACAACATAAGATATATCGGGTCTAGTATGAGACAGGTATATCAGTCGTCCCACTAGACGTTGATATCTTTCTCTATCAACCGTAGGTCCTGTGCCTCCTTCTAGATGATGATTAACCTCAATAGGAGAATCATCAGGTTTACACCCTAGCATGCCAGTTTCAGTTAAGAGATCAAAAACATACTTTCGTTGAGATAGAAAAATTCCACTGGAAGATCTTGCAACTTCAATACCAAGGAAATATTTCAAGGTGCCCATATCTTTGATTTCAAACTCTTTAGCCAGGCTTGCCTTGAGTTTAACTATCTCTTCTTTATTATCCCCTGTCACTACAATGTCATAAACATAAACAATAAGAATGACAGTCTTACCATTTTTTTGTTTGACAAATAGAGTGTGATCTGCTCGACTCTGTTTGTACCCAAGTTTTATCATTGCTTTGTGGAATTTACCAAACCAGGCTCGAGGAGATTGCTTCAATCCGTATAAAGTCTTTCGCAGTCTACAAACCTTACCCTTGGTGACAGATGAGGCAAAACCAGAGGGTATTTCCATGTATACCTCTTCTTCTAGATCACCATGAAGAAATGCATTTTTCACATCCAATTGCTGAATATCCCAGCCAAAGTTTGCTGCACATGAGATTATGGTACGAACAGAGTTCATTTTTTCCACGGGAGCAAAAGTCTCCTGGTAATCAATTCCGTGAGTCTGAGTGTACCCTTTTGCAACTAGCCTGGCTTTGAGTCTTTCAACTGTCCCATCTGCCTTTTGTTTCACTGTCTATACCCATTTGCAACCAACTGGTCTTTTCCTATAAGGAAGAGTAACTAGTTCCCAAATATCATTCTTTTTCAGGGCATTCATCTCTTCTATCATAGCATGTTTCCACTTCTCGTTGCTAATTGCTTCTTTCCACCCCTGAGGAATAGATATAGAGGACAAAGAAGAAACAAAGGAATGGTAGGATGCAGATAATTTATCATATGAAACAAAATTCGAGATAGGATGTTGTGTACAAGACCTGACACCTTTTCTAAGAGCAATAGGAATGTCAGTATCATCAGAAGAACAAATAGGATCAGGATTCATACCATTAGTATTACCAAGACTCGGTTCAGGGCAAGGTTGGTGTAGTGGTGCAGCAATGGTGACCTTATTCTTCCCTTTTCGAGTATAAGTCCTCAACTCAGGCTCGGACTGTAACTGTAACTCCCCCTGTGTAGCATTATCAGAAACAACAACAGGAGTAGAAGAAGATGGTATAATAATACTTGTACTTGTATTTGTAATACCAGTTTCAAAAGACGTCTCCTCATCAAGAACATCCTCCCCCTGAGGAGACGGTGAAGAAGAATAAAAAGGTTCAGACTCCCAAAAAGTTACATCCCGAGTGACAAATACTTTGTGAGAAGGGGGATGATAACATTTATAACCTTTTTGGGTTGGAGAATAACCAATAAAAACACATCGAAGGGCTTTGGGATCCAATTTACCCCGAGTGGGAGATTTATCATGAACATAACACACACATCCAAAAACTCGTGGCGAGGGGGAAAGGGTGGTTATGTGCTGGAGAAAGGAGATAGGACTTTTGTTTCCAAGGCTTCTAGAAGGAAGGCGGTTGATAAGGAATGCCGCAGTCAGAACCGCATCACCCCAAAAAAAATTTAGGAGTTTTCATTGTAAACATAAGAGTGCGGGCAACTTCTACTAGGTGTCGATTTTTTCTTTCTGTTACTCCATTTTATTCTGGGGTTTTGACACAGGAGGTTTGAAGAATGATGCCATGTTGGGAGAGGTAAGATTCAAAAACGTGATTATTACTGTATTCACGATCGTTATCACTATGGAGAATTTTGACTTTAGCGTTAAATTGAGTTTGAATCATTTTATGAAAGTCCTGAAAGCAACCAAAAACTTCATTTTTGGAACGCAAAAGGTAAATTCAAGTGACACGAGAATGACAATCAATAAAGCTAACAAACCACCTAAAACCAGAACGAGAAATAACCCGAGAAGGGCCCCATACATCAGTATGGATAATAGCAAAAGACTCAGAATGACGACTGTTAATAGTAGAATAAGTCGAACGTTTGTGTTTACCGAATTCACATGGTTCACACAAAAACTGAGTTTTGTTACATCCTTTAACTAAAGATGGAAATAAAGACTCTAATACTGAAAAGGAAGGATGACCCAAACGACGATGCCATTGATGGAGAGAGGTCAAGCTGGAGTCTGAAATAGAGTGAGGAGCCTGAGTAGAGACCATATTAGATGAGGGAACATCTAAATAATAGAGATCAACTGCACTACCACTGCCAATCTTCTGCCCCGTCACCAAGTCCTGAAAAATACAATGATTGGGAAAAAAGGTTACGAAACAGTGCATAGATTCAGAAAGACGTTGAACAAATAATAAATTTGCAGTGAATGAAGGAATATGGAGAACGGATGATAATGTTAATGAAGAGGTACAAACTACAGAATCACTTCCGGAGATAGAAGACAGGGAGCCATCAGCAACTCGAACTTTGTCTTTTCCAGAGCGGGGCGTGTATGAAGTAAACAGGTTAGAGGACCCTGTCATATGCTCGGAGGCACCTGTGTCTATAATCCAACTAGGACAAGTGGATGAAACATGAAAAGCACAAGGAGGTATACCTGTTTGGGCATAATGAGAGGAAGTAGGTTTGAAATAGAATTTCCGAAAGGCTAAGATTTCCTCAGGAGTGAGTGTCGTAGTAGTGTCTGCAGTGCCGGATACATCAGCAGAAGGTGGAGCAGACATGTAGGCATGGGATCCACGTCCACGACCAGGACTAGACCGACCTCCACGTCCTCTAGGACGTCCATGGAGCTTAAAGCAGCGATCCCTGGTATGATTCTTTCCCCCACAATAGTCACATTCACGGGACTCCTTCTCAATGAGAAAGCAAGGTTTAGGATACGAGGCAATCAAGGCTGATCGGTCAACAGGATTTGCTTTTAGTATCATCACTCGTCGTCTACTTTCTTCTTGCTGGACTCTAGCATGAGCCTCTCTCAGGGATGGAAAAGGTGTCTGACCAAGTAGTTGAGCTCGAACTTGATCAAACTCTATATTCAAACCAGCCAAGAAATCCACAACTCTATCTTCATTAATAAACTTTTGATAAGCTGCTGCATCTTCCGGACATTTAGCTGAGAAACTCGATAATGATCAAGCTCCTGCCAAAGTGCATTAATCTCTGCAAAATATTGTGCCACAGATTTCTCTCCTTGACCCAACTCATGGATTCATTTACGAATATCATAGGCTTTAGACATATCACCGGAGATAGAAAAGGTTTGAGAGATAGCTTCCCAAAGTGCATATGCAGTGTCTAAGAACATGTAACTACTCCGTAGGCTAGGTTCCATTGAGTTAAAAATCCATGTTTTTACCATGGAGTTATCAGATTTCCATTCTTCTTGAGCAGTACCTGCTTGTACAGGCATGGTGTTTGTACCAGTGATAAAGTGCTGCATTCGGTTTGCTTCAATTGACATACTACATGCTTGGGACCAGGCAAGATAATTGTTTTCATCCAATTTAAATGGACTAAGAACCAAAACGGAATTGAGATGATGATTTCTAATCATTTGTCCCTTATTGGTTTCGATAATAGGACCAGATTCTGCCATGGTGATATAATAGGAGCAACAATTTATCCAAGGAATTTAACAACAAGGATAATATATAGGCTCCCAAAAATAGTACGAGGGTTTAAACGGTACTAACTTAACACTGATAAAACAAGCCTTTTTGGTGTCAAACAGTACAAATAGCAGCAGAATAGGCCAAACAGTACGAATAGCAGCAGCAGTATATATAGCAGTATGTGTATAGGCCAAAGCCAAACAATACTTGATAATACAAATAAGCCAAATAGATATACCAGCAATGGTGACCTAATATATAGGCCAAATAGTGCGAGGGTTCAAGCCAACAAGCCCCAGATGATAACAATGAAGAAAAACAAGCCAACCGAACCAAAAATTAAGCCAAATCCAAGCAAACCTGATATTTTCTCTAGGAGACCACTGTGGATGGAAAGAGGAGGAAGAGGAGACCAGACTGGGAGAAGCCGCGCCGGAAAAGGCTGCCGAAAACTGGCTCACGCGCCGGCGCGTGGCGTCGGCGCTCCGGCGACTGGTCGGCGCGTGCAGCGGTGGGTCGAAAAATTGAAAGTTCTGACGAAGTCGCCCGGCAACAGGTATCCCAAATATGATGTCAATTTCTCAATATATAATTGTTGGGCTAGCTTTCTGATGAATTGTATGGACAGTAGCGACGCGGAAGAAGAAAAAAGGAAAGAAAATATTAACTGCTAAAAATTGTTAAGGCAGTAGGCTCTGATACCATGAAGAAAGCTAGAAGTAAATATGTACCCTTTCTTATTTTCTTTCATTGATTGTAGCTAATATACAAGAGTTTGGAGCTAGTGGAAGAGAAAAACATGGATCCTGTTTTCCTCAGTGCTCACAGCACACAAGCAACATACACAACACACACAACACTTAGCTTAGCTTCTAACAGAACATTCTTGAATAGACCTTAGAAATCATTTGTTGAACCCCTTGATCTTGAGCTGAGTAATTGTCGTTATGCGAGCTTGATCAGGATCTCATCAGGGATGGTCATCGAATTCGATTATGGGAGGATTATTGGTTGGGAGATAACCTTTTTTCTCTTGTTTTTAATCGTGTTTATTGTATTTCTTCACTTCATGATGCTCCCATTTCTAATTTCATAAAGAGTGGTGGGAACTCACTTTCTTGGGATTTTAATTGCCTCAGGATTCTCACGGATTTGGAATCTTTTGAGATGGAATCTTTGCTAACATTGTTTGATTCGGTTCATTTATGTACCTATTCTAATAAGCGTATCTAGACTTTAGATTCAATTGGTTCCTTTTCTTGTAAGAGTTACTCCTCTTTTTTGACTCGGTCTATTGTTCCTCATCCATTTCCATTGGCTTCGTACATTTGGAAAGCCAAGGTCCCCTTGAAAGTCGAGGCTTTTGTGTTGTCTGTGGTTTTACAAAGATTAAATATTAATGATCTTTATCAAGGTCGCAGGTCTTGCAAAGTTCTATATCCGGACATTTGTTTTATGTGCAGATAGAGTAATGAGACACATGCTCATTTATTTTTGCATTGTCCTGTTACTTGGGGATTGTGGAGCCCTCTCTTTGGAGTGCTAGGAGAGGAGTGAGTGTGTCCTGCTACGGTGGAAGATATTAATTTGTTTTTGAGGATTTGGAAGTAAGAGGGATGTCAAAATTTTATGGAAGTTTGCCTTCTTTTCTATCTTGTGGGGAATTTGGAGTGAGCGTAATGCTAGGTTATTTAGAGAAAGTTACTTATCTTTAAAGCTATTGAATGATAGGGTTATTTTTCTTGCATCGCTTTGGGGTGCTATGGGGGCTTTTAGAGGTATCTCTGTTACTAATTTATGTAGAGATTGGAGGGCTGCACTTTTTAAAGTGTTTTCTTGTTTTTGATCTTTTAGTCTGCTGAGGGTGGACTTTTTGTCCCCCATTTATTGTATCCTTTCTTCTCTATTAATAAAATTTCTTCTTTTATCAAAAAAAAAAAAAATCGACGATGCACAGTCTTAGTAAGTATATCAGTAGTTTGTTCTATAGAAGTCCTTGATAAAATGTGGATCGAACTCCACGTGTTTTGTTCGATCATGCTGAACAGGATTATGTACTATGTTGATGGCAGGTTTGTTATGTACTTGTTATTTAGAACTCTGGATGGCATGCAATTAATTAAATTGGCAGCTGTGGAGAGACAACCTCACTCCAATATGATGAACATTCATTTGGAGGAGGAGAGAACGAGCAACTTCAAGAAGGTGCCTGTTCTTTCTTTCAGCCACTCCGTTTTGAGGTGGCATATCCACACAACTAGTTTGATGAAGAATACCTTGTTCTTTTAGAAAAATTGCAAAATCTCGATCAATGTATTTCCTACCGTTATTAGACCTCAAAGCCTTAATCGATGCATTAAATTGAGTGCTAACCATGTTCAAGAAATCTTTAAAGCAATTAAAAACATCCTTTTATGTTTTAATAGGTAAATCCAAGTAACTCTACTGTAATCATCAAAAAAGGTCACAAACCACTTATAACCAGATATAGATAAAATTGGAGAAGGCCCCCAAACATCAGTGTACTAAATCAAAATGATTCGAACTCTTAGTATTAGAAACTGGATGACTAGTTTTAGTTTGTTTCAGAAGGACACGTGTCACAAAAGATGTAACCTTGCAATTTAAATCATTTGCAAGGCTACTAATAGAAAGTGGGCTATTAGGAAAATTTGGGACATGTAAGATAGATGATAAAGTGAGATTATTTGAGTGTTTGATTGAACCATTCCCAAAAATGGAGGAAAAAGATCCATCAGCAAGTCTGACTTTTTCTTTACCATAGTAAGAATTATATTCAATGAACTGACCTGAGGACCCTGTCATATGATCTGAAGCTCCGGAAACAATAATCCATGGAGTGTCCGAGTGTGGGTCAATACCTGAGAAGAAGGCAGAGGGTGATGAATTGGAGGCACTAGATGCTATATGAGAAGTCGGAGTGCCAATCTGATTAATGGTTGCCTTGATAAGTTAGACTTCCTCCTTAGAAATCATGCCATTAGAATTAGAATTCTGAGTACCATCAACAGTTGCAGCTTCATTAGCTCATGGACGACCTTTGCCTTGTCCTTTGCTCTTCCTTGTAGGGTTTGGACCAGGCGGCCTACCATGAAGCTTCCAGCAATCATCTCGGGTATGGTATGGCTTATCACAATAGTCCCATCTCACCACAGGTTTCTCAGAATTGTGCGGTGGTGTTGATATAACTAGTGCAGAACGCTCAATAGGAGCTACTTGTACTAGGGTCCCTTGTCTTGTTGCTTCCTTATTCACCATCGGATATTCCGGTTGGAGTGTTGGAAAGGGGTCTCTCTGTAGGACATTTTGCCTCACTATGTTGAATGCTCCAGTTAGACCCGTTAAGAACTGATAAACCCGGTTCTTATCCTCAGCTTGTAAACGGGTAATCAAAGCAGCATCCAAATCTTTAAACTAATCCCACTCATTAACATCGAGTTCTTGCTAAATACTACAAAATTATGAATAGTATTGAGGCACCGTCATACCTTCCTGCTTTAACTCCTGAATATTCTTCTTTTTATTCGTAAATCTGAGCCTCATTACCGGCTTCAGAGTATGCATCTTTGAGTGACTTCCAGATTTCTGTAGCAGTCTTCATATAGTCTTCATATACATGTACGCTTTAGCTGAACTTGGTACCATGTGATTAATTTGAAAGTGCCTCACAAGGGAATCCTCCATAGTCCATCTCGCAGCATCAACACCACCAGTTGTAAGATTCTTCTTCTTCCCCGTAAGATATCCAGTACAATCTCTTGAGGCAATGGACAAAAGCATAGATTGTGCCAACAACAAGTAATTTGTTCCATCGAGTTTAACAAGACTCAAAGGGAAGGAAGGTGTTTTTCGTCTTCTGTACTAGTGTTAGGGTATTAAAACTAGTGTTTGTGGAACTATTCTCTCCTGTTGTAGACATGTTGCTGGTGAAAAAAAAAACTGCAAGATCTTCAAAAGGGTGAATGAGTCGCCCTATATCATAGATTCAAGCAAAGCCCCTTGGTGGTTTATATTTACCACCAATGGAAGGGGGTGAGAAAGGGTTTGATCTTTGAAAGAACAAACAAAACAAAGGCTGTTTGTTTGCTAGGTGATGGCTAAAGTGGTTAGGGATGATGAGGAAAGAGGTGATTCCTGGTTACAACGCCAATGGATTGAGCATAAGCTCTGATACTATGTTTGTATACCCGTATTGAAGCGAATGAATTGATGCTCCATAGTGAAGGAGTCATCTCCTTTTATAATAACACAAGCTCACCAACCCCGTGCAAAGCCCTAGCGAGATAAATAATGATTTATTATATTAATTATTAAGATAATTAGTTAAATGTAGAGTAAATATTTAATAATAATTTTATAAAGATAGTTGTAGTTATCAAAATTATTCAATATTTATTTATATAATAATTTGTTGAATTATATATTGTAGGTTACTTTGATCAACTATTATGCTAAACATTTGAATAGAGTATAGAATTATTTAGTTATGATTATGAGAAAATAATTATTTTAATTTTATTTAAATTTGTAATAGATTTATATATTAGTGTTTATATTGATAAAATTTGCTTGAAACTCTAATCCGATTTTTTTATTTTTTTATTTTTTTTTATTTTTTTTTATTTTATGAAACTCAAGTTTTAATAATTTTTATTTATTTAAGGCTATAATTTTCAACTAATTTTTCAGTTAATATGTTTCAAAAAAATTCATGTTATACAACAATTACATAATAAATTTTAAATTTTAATGATTTTAATTTAGTTAGAACATTAATTTAATAATTAAATTTATGATTAATATTAATATAATTAAATCACATGATATCTTAAAAGATATTTTTGATATTTTATAATTTTCATAAAAATGTAATAATAGAATCATCCTATATAGAATTTGCTAACATCTATTATCTTACATAGATGTGTGATAAAAAAAAAAAAAATCTTGTAATAAGTTTGGTAGAACCAAAAATAAAAATTGTTTTAGAAGTTATTTTTCTTAATAGAGATATAAAAACAAAAAATACATTCCTTTTTACTAACAGGTTGGGATTCCTTTTGAATAAGTTACAAATTTGAGAAGTATTTAATTATTATAGAAATAGATAGTACTTATACTTAATTGGATAGGAAAGAAAAATTATTATAGATTTAGATAGTACTTATGCTAATTTGGATAGGAAAGAAAAAAGGCTGGACCAAAAATTTGTGAAACCAAGTTTGTGTTTTTAATTATATAGTTGATGTATTACAATCAAATCCCCATAAAATTATGGGATTACAATCTGATCCATTATTGCTGGAAATCCCACACTACTCCAACTATCGTAGAGCTAAGCATGGGTCAACCACTCATCAAATATATTAAATAAGGAATACAAATATTCTAGATATATTCTAACAATTCCTAATTATTATGTGATTGTGTTTGCACAAGGGAATCATTTGAAAAAGTTTCTGGATCTGCCCTGATTGAACTTTTTAACTCAAAGCTTTCGCTGACAGTAGTGTATTATTCACATATAACTTTTTATGAATGTAGCAACAGTTGAAAGCTGTCTTAGTACCGCTTTCTTCTCCCTATATTTCCATATGTCTTCCAATTTTATTGACTTTTTGCTATCACATAATGTAACTAATCACCGTATATGATATAATTTTGTCAGAATCACCCTCTTAGTAGTTTCTCATGCATGAATGATTCTCTTTTACTTATTTTTTGCCACCATATCATGGGAGATATTAAGTCGGACACTTGTAGAATGTGAGAACCACTATATGACCTAGTATTGAAGAATCAATAGCGAACAACATATAAAAGTAACATCAGGTAGAGAGTATGTTTCTTTGTTTTAGTAAGAGAGAAGATTTATTCTTTCACAACACTTTTTTTTTTAACTAGTTTCATATCTCCAATATGTTGTTCTCCTCGACATGTAATCAGTTAATTTTTCTTTTTATTCTCAGATTGTGATGAAACCTTGTGCTATTTCTTTGGATGAAGATCTTAATGATGCAGCCAAGCAAGTCAAGGTTCATCCACTTTCCTTAAACCTATTGCTTTACTTCTTTTCTTTCTTGAAAGAGCTGATACAGACTTGGATGAGATTTTATCTTCTTTTTTTTTTTTAGGATGAGATGAAAGCCAAGATGGATGGCATGTTAGATCCAGAGCTCCTCAAAAGGTATGCTATTGTAGATAGTGAAGTTGATTTCGAGAGTGCATTGCAGAATGGTGGTGGAAAGATACCTTCAGGTGGTCTTGTTAGCGTAAAATCCAGTAGAACTAAAGTTGAAAAACATGGGAAACAAAAAGAAAGCTACAAGAGTGAGAAGAAAAGAAGAAAGGACGAAAACGTTTCCAAATCGAACAAAAAGAAGAAGACCTAATCATTTTAGACTTGGAAGGATTTTAAGTAAATCATTAGATGCCATTGATCTGCTATATGGAGATCAGGAGATCAATGGAGGGAACAACAAAGAAGAGGTTTAAGAAGTATAATTTGAATTGTGCCATTTACTTCTTGGATTAGTTTTGCCAATCAATTTTGTGTAGTGGTGAATTCAGTGAGGAATATGGTGCTATTTCGTTGTGGTCGAATTATTTATAAGCTCTTCATGTACCATGTAATCCTCTTTTGCCCTTCAAAGGAATAGATTATATTACCCATGCGTCTTAGATTTATGTAATGAATTTTATGTAATGAATACTGATACAATTTTATGTTATGTATATAGAGTAGAGCACTATTCCATTAATGAGGACTGATTTTATTTTCCCCTTCTTTCTTAGGAGTACCAACGAATGGCTTTTAAGTGCAAATAAATTTGTCTCCTTTAGGATGGCTCAAGTATACTAAAATGTTATACAAAGACTATTTTGGAGTTAATGACACTTTGTATCCCTATAGTTTGTTCCATTTTGTACTTTCCATTCTATAATTTATAAATAGACACTTTGCATTTCATACTTTCAATGTCTTGACAAATAGCACACTCCAAACAGAAAATCGTTTAGAAGGCTAATGACGTTAGACATGTGTACTATACATGTTCTTTCTAAGCGGCAAAAATATTTGACCATGCTGTATTATCATTATTTTTACATACAAAAATAAAAACTTATTAACAAAATTAAAAGCTATTAGAAAGTCAAAAATCTTTAAAAATTAAAAATCATTAAAACTTTAAAAATTATTAAATATTAGAAGTATGTTAAAAAAAATAATGTGTATACCAAAAAATATGTTAGTAACTTAGATATATTTAATTTAGTTTGTTTAACTTTAATAAGCTAATTTATCAACTAAAAGTTATCCCTAGGCTGGGTAAACTTTGGAACTTGTGACACGTAAGTGGGATACGTTGGCTATCATCTAGAATGACCCAAAAAACAAGTAAAGCGTCCATATACCTCATTAGCGTGCAAGTACGCAGAAGGGTGATGACTCAAATCAGAGCTCAATAGATCTGGCATCTCGACTCGAATATCGGGCAACGTATGACCCCGGGTGGGGGGAAATGGATCATCAAGATCAGGCACTCCCGCAGCTACATCAGCCTCTGGATCCACGCGGATCGGGCGAATGCAAGATTCGGCTAAGCAGCGAAGTTGGCGCGCCAGACGAGGAAACGAGGCCGTCGAAGCTGATCTACGAGGATGAACCCCCGAAGAAGCGCGATGTGCCGTGGAACTACTAGGTGCGTTAGGATCCATACCTATCCCGCGAAAGAACAATTTGGATAAGGTACGTTTCCTTTTTATTATTTAATTTTTAAATATTGTTCTCATTATCTTTAGAAAAGTAAGAATAAGCGATAGCCTAGGAACATTTACGATAAATAGATTCCCTAAGATAAAGATTTAAGTCATATCATATAGCATTTAGTCTAATGTTATGCAGATATGCATGTCCAATAAGTGTTTTAAGTCATTTGCCCTACTTAGGTTGTCGCACGTGCGTACATATACACTTAGTGTTAAAATTCTCGGAAAAAAAATTTCTCCATAGTCTCTCCTATAAAATGGGCTTTTCCCATGCACGTCATCATGCATTTACACTAACTTTCAAGCACCCAAACCACAAACAGCCAGAAATTGCACAGTTTTATAGCTCAGTAGAATTCAACCACTAAATAATCAACATAATGCATACAAAAGCCGAAAAAATATCAGAAAAATTGGAAACGAGCATATAAAGTAGTTTTCATGAGTAAAATATGCAATTTTGATCCGAAAAGTGCGATAAAAAACGTTCTCCGATTTTGAAAATTTTCACATATAAATGTTCACCATCGAGTCGAAATAATTTTAGCATAACATTTGAGCATACATTTTGAACATTTTATGTTTAAACTAACTAATGGCCATGTAGCAAAACGAAAGCAGAAATAGTAAAAGAATACATGGATGTGTTACCCGTGATGTAATGAACGAATGTACACAGTCAGATTTTGTGGAATCGAACTCTACGGAGTGGAACGAGCGAAAGTATGTGCGAGAATCTAAGAGAATACCAAAGTGGGAATCCAAGTTGCTCAAAAGAAGTGAGAAAAGAGAGGGGCCTCGTGGGGTATAAACCTACCTGGCCAACCGTAGGTGTACATGCAACCAAGCCAGGTGGGTCCCACCACACCCGTTTTGTTGCACTCGAAATTAAACATATCCTTTTGGGTCCAAATAGGTGTTCTTGTGAAGAAAAATGCACTTTTGAGTCATAAATTATTTTTTATTGGGAAAGGCATTTGGAAAAGCTGAAATCTGATAATGAAGTATTGTGCGGTCTGAAAGCAAGGAAAACGGTCGAAAACAGGTCAAAAACGGTGAAAAACGGACAAGTAAGTGAAGAACGGGTTGTTTCCTTTGACGATTGATGATACGATTCCATCGGCAACAATACCCGGTGATTACGATACGATTCTGTTGGCGACGATACCTAGCGATGATGATACGATACCATCGGCGACGATACTCGGTGTTGACGATACGATTCCGTTGACGACGATACCCAGCGACGACGACGATACCTGATGTTGACGATATGATTCCGTTGGCGACGATACCCAGCGATGACGATACAATTCAATCGGCGACGATACTCGGTGATTACGATATGATTCCGTTGGCAATGACGATACGATTCCGTTGACAACGATACCCGGTGATGACGATACGATTCCGTTGGCGACGATACCCAGCGATGACGATACGATTCCATCGACGATGATACCCGGTGATGACGATACGATTCCGTTAGCAACGATACCCAGCGATGATGATACGATTCCGTCGACCATGATACTTGGTGATGGCGATACGATTTCGTTGGTAAAGATACCCAGCGATGACGATATGATTCGATTGGCAACGATACTCGGTGATGACAATACGATTTCGTTGGCGACGATACCCAGCGATGACGATACGATTCCATCGGCGATGATACCCAGTGATGACGATACGAGTCCTCCTACGATGATAACTGGTGATGCTATGATTAATGATCCAAGCGACAATACCATAACGATTATCTCCAGGAAACGACACATCTAATGATATCATTGCGAGGTTCGAAATTTGTATCCTTTTATAATTGACTTGCATCATTGCATCATTCTATATTGTCTTGCATCATCAATATATCTTGTCATGCATAAGGTGTCTAAATCTTTGTCATGTTCATTTCATTGCATTGTATAAACATGACAAAGAGGGGCATCTGTAGACACCTAAAATTTTGTATATGTTCTCTAACCATGGTAGGAGGGCAAAAATATCATTTCACCCCAATGCCAATATATCTAAGCAAAGATTGTAAGGCTCAGAACGAGTAAACAGAGTTATCACGACGGCCTCCAAGTGGCAGACTACGTAGGGCAAAGCAAATGACTAACCGACATCTACAAGAGGATGATTTTCTACCTTTTTCTCTATCTTCGCGGATCTGGAATTGATCAAACTTAATGTCATTGCATAGCTCTCGAAAAGAGCTTTCCGGAATGGTATGGCACGTCTTCTAATTCTTCCCGATTTGAAAGTTATGGACGTTTCAACACACAACACGAAAAATCGACTTCGCGACACGAAAACCCGACCAGGTGGGCCCCACCCTAGCCAGCCGCAGGTGGACCTATGGCCAGGCTGGGTCCCTATATAAGGCAGTTTTCAGCATTTTTGAAAAAAGAGAAGGATTTTAGAGAGAAAAATTATTTCCTAGAGAGAGAAATAGAAAAATCCTCTCTACATTTAATCTAGATCTAGTTAATTGTATCAAATCTTTTTGCTAGATTAGAGTGATTCCTTCTAGATCCAAGCTCAAGGAGGCATAATTCACCATCCCCAAGGTGAAAGATTCAATCTTTATGTAATTTTTATATAGATCTAGCCTAGATTGTGTATTTTATCAATTGTTGTGCTTGAGATTTACTTGTTTTTTGATTAATGTTTCATTGAGGCTCTCCTAACATCCTAGATCATATCTAGGGTGGTTGGCAAGGGATTCTAATAAATTGAATCACCTGATAACCAATCTGGGATATATTATCTATTAGATCCTGATTACGTCATCGCCAAATCTATAGGATCTTAGATCTATGGATCTCATTTCCTAGATTCTAGATCCCTTCGTTAGATCTAGTTGATACGTAATAGTCCCTCGGAATGTCGGCTTCGTTGTGCGATCTATAGATTAGGGTCTTCGGGAGCCCTTTTCCTAGATCTTAGCTTTCGTTTTCAATGTATCGTTTGTTGTAATTTCTAATCATGTGAGCCTAGGAATGGAGTCGGGGCCTTTAAATCGGGTGTTGACGTAATTCCCACGATGGACATAGTTTACGATTGTAATATTTGCTATTCGATCATTGTACATTTAAATTCGGGCCTTAAAACGGTATCGAGGGTCCTATCCCGCGAAAATTGAATTTAAGGTCCCGTGATAGTGAATATTTTTGTTGCGGGTGCTTGGGGCTATTTAGATGGCTTACATGCGCACGGATGACCCCAACGCCATATCGATGCTTGATTTTATCGATTGTCACCGAAAAGCGGTTTTCAAACAAAACGACAAAGACCTTTTAAAATTGAATAAATCTATGTTAGAAGAATAATCTTAGGCTAAAATTAAGAGCAATAGAGAATCTCGATTCCTATTTGGCGAAGGGTTTGAAAACTATATTTTCTTGAAAACGTCACCCCAAAAAGACATTTTTATCAAATGAAAGCTAAAATGGATCCTTTTCTCTAAATCAAATCCTTCGCGCATAGGTTCAAAGGGGTTCAAAATTGCTTTCAAAATAATGCACATAGCATGATTTGACCTTAGGAGACGACCCCTAAGTTATTTGCGATTCGATTTGACCTTAGGAGACGACCCCTAGGTTATTCACAAATTTCAAAACTAGGAGGCGATATCCAAGATTTTTCTCTAACTCTATATAGGCATTGCACACACACACACACACACACACACACACACACACTTCATGATGCATCTCAAGGAAAACATTAAGAAAGCGATAACCGTGTTTTCACGGAAGTCGGGGGGTGCCTAACACCTTTTCCTCGCTTAAGCAAGCCCCTGAACTCTATGAATCTCGGTTGCAGACCAATTCTTCGGAGTCACATATGGGCCATCTTGATTGTGAAAATCCTAAAATTCGGATGAGTTGGTACATCTATTTAAACCTTTACCAACTGGCGACTCTGATTAATTGACCCATCAATAAAATCAACATTTCAAAACCATGTCGACATTTGTGTCGGCTTTTTCCTAAAAATCACCATTTAAAATGAAATAATAATAAATCAAAATCTTAAAAAGGGTAGAAAGGCATATAGGAAAATTTTTCCCGGCGTCGACAGATTTCATGAAGCGAAATTGTTATAATTGTCGAAGGTAAAATTCCAATCAAAATGATGTTCTCGAATTCGATTTTTAAGCTCCTGTTATTCTTTTTTTATTCTTTTATTCTTAATTCATTTTTTTTGTCATTTTTTCGTTTTTATAACTCGTAAACTTAGATTTCCAGATTTTTGTTTTCTCGATGCGCTTTCGTTATTAAAAATCATTTAATCCATTGAAAATGCCTTTTTTGTCGAAAGGACATCCGTATGGAATCAAAAGGACACGTTTCTAGGGCGAAGACGACAAAATGAGATGGGTTGGCCCCACCTAACAATACCGAAGGTCTACCTGCGGCATGCTAGGTTGGTATAACACCCACGAATCTCCTCTTTCTCCTCACTTATTTGGTTTCTTGTAATTTAATCTTGAATTGTTTTGATATTTCAATGGCAAAAAGGGGTATTACCCCACTGTGGTTGTCACTTTTTCAGCATTTGACCATCAAATTATAAAAATATGCAATCAACCATTGAATTAGTTAAAATTTTAAAATTATACATTATGTTAAATTAATTGGATGTCTGTTTGTTTATTACTTACGTGGCATTTTATAAAAAATAATAAATTCAAGAAAATGACATGGAAAACAAAATAAACAGCCACGTTACTTATTTTTATTTTTTACCTTTTCTTTCTCTCTTTCTTTCATCATCTTCCTCCTTCATCTTCCTGGTTAGGTTCCTCTTTTATTCATTATAGTTTTCTTAACAGAATTTAGAGCACATGAGACCTACTTGTATTTGTGAGGAGCAATCAAGTAGAATGCCATGTGAAAGGTGCCCTACTTTTCTACAAGCTGATATCATGACGGATGAGCGCAATTGAGGGCAAAAGAGAGTAGAGGACCGCAGAGGAGCGCGTCGGAGGAGCATAGCGAAGGGCGGAGAAGGACAGAGTGAAAGTAGTATGCCTTCAAGCCAATCATATAGGATGTGATAAACATTTACTTTGTAATCTTGTTCACTTATTAATAAAAGAATTCATTCATTTAAAGACATTTATTTATCCATGTTTAATTAATTGAAATAATTGATATAAACCCGTAGTTTTAGAGCTATACTTTTAGAATCATGAAGAGTTTATGCTAATGAGATCTAAAATCTAGATAGCTCAAAACTAGAACGTTTCTAATACTAATGCGGGGTTACTGAATCTGGATAGATTAGTACATACTATGCTTGCTCTTTTTAAAGATGATGATTGATCTCATAATCATTTATGTGGAGACAATAAAGCAAGTTTATAGCTGCTTATTGGAGAATAAGTTCACTGAACATAACTCGCTTAAAGGAACACCTAATAGAGTTTTACTTGTCTGACAATAGGAGTTCCTATAGTGATAGTAGTACAAGTGATCCTTAGACTTGAGATCATCATAGTACCTTGTATATTTTGAATTATACTTTGTCATATTCCTTAAAACTCTTAGAGTAAATAATAGGGTATGTTCGAGTATAATAAAGTGTACATGGAGGTAGGTAAATGATCAACAAAGGATCTACCACTTCCAGTAAAAGGAGAGAATTTCCTATTTGATTCGATAAGTGGCAACTCAGAAATCCTTGGCCAAAGTGAATGAAAATTAGAAAGGAGTTTCTAATTTACATTAATCAGAGTTGTGCATTTGAGAATCGAAATGTATATGATCAAATAAATAAAACTTGTCAGAAATTCCATGTTTTATGTTTGATTGGGACATTGTGTGGTAGGAAGATTGAATTGTACGATAAGTATTTACGGAATAGGTTCTTTGTGATTAAACGTTGATTTCATATTATCCGGATAGTCATGATATGCTGAGAGGTGTCACTCATGATGTAGAATATATATATATATATATATATATATATATATATATTTATTTATATTTGAATTAAAGGGGTTTAATTCATTATAAATAATATTAGAATGGTTCTAATTTATTTATTCTACTACCGGTATAATATTGAACCTAAAGGGTCATACCATAAAAGATAAATATTATTTTAGAAGTAATTAGCTTGATAATAATAAATTAAGTATATTTAATTTATACTAGGCTTGTGACCCCCTAAATTCGGGTACCTTCTGTGACGCCCCCATATCCGGGTACCTTTAAACCCTGGATATGGTGCTACACGGTACTATTCATCTACACACATTCATCTATATAATCTTAACGACATGAATGTAATTACTAATTATTACAGACATATCCTTACAATCCCAGGTTCTATAACATTTAAATATATCTTCAAAACATGATAATTTACATAGTAATTATTACATTACTTCTAACTATTACAAATAGTTTACAATAACTTCTACTCGTTATCTTTCCCTTCCCTTTGTCCTTACCGGAATCTTCTACACGTTCGGGCTTTGCTGAAAACATTTAATTTAAAGCAAGAATGAGCATTCACATGCTAAACAAGTATAACATTTACAATAACAGCAAAATCAAGAATCATATAATTATTCTCTTAAATCTTCATCACTGAACAATAGTTGTGAACTAATTTTGAATAAACAGGAATAATACTTTCCTTTTCATTTACAATATTTTTGAAACGACATGTTGAATTATACTGAGCTGTCATAAGACCAAAAACTTTCTTTTTCATTCTTTTGAAAAGGTCTAGCAGTAATTCAACTGTAAACCGTCATAACTTGCGGGCACGTCTAGGTGATCAGCCTAGTGTACCTTATGTTGATCAACACTACATACTAAACGACTATATGCGTTTGTTTTGACCGCCTCTTGGGTCTACCGGAATATCTGACTAAAAACTTCCCCAATATTAGAGTTGTTCATTCTCAGACTTACTTTTGAATCCACCCAAAACTTTGGATAGCTCTACTTAACATCAATAATATTTCAAAGATTTATAATGAAATCGATAAAATATTTCACATTTGTCTAGCTGGAACAAATGACATCGACATCCTTTTCAAATAGTTCGTGAATAATCGAACTTTAAAGCTTTAACATTTCATAACATGGCATTGCTGAACACTTGTACAAATTCTAAAAGATTTGTATAAGTCTAGGAATTTACACAATATATAAGCATTAAGTAAATTTGAACTTCAAACATTTCAAATCATTCATAAGACGTAGTCGAATGAACGTAAAAACTTGCACACAATAATCATTGTACAAGGTTAGAAAACTTGCCCTATGCGTTCATTAATAGTTTACGCTAACTTGCTCTTCAAATAGCCTACACAATTTATTCATGATAACATACCAATTAACCACATATAGACTCTCATATATTGGTTTAAGATATCTTAATTCTCATTCCATAGTGTTCGTGTTTGATTATATAAATAACGCGACCAAACTTCTAAAACGTCTTTCGGTGTTGCGGCGTTCGGGAACGTCACGACCCACTTAACCATCCCCCACGATAGTTTACATTCAGCTTAATTCATACTCTTTAATGTTTCCTTTTTTATTTAGAATCGAAACATTTTACAAGGTTACAAACACTTGTTATGGTGTTACAACGTTTGTACGTTCATACGTACGACTAGCCTACGCAAACACCCAAGAGCTTAGCAGCCCAGCCCAGCAGCCAAAAACACTTTGCCTCGCCCAGCGCACCTACTTCGTAACCTCATAACTTGCTTATCCGATATCGGAATGAGCTCGTTCTCGAGCCATTTTCTTGCTCGTAACATCCTCTACAAATCCCTCTCGAAAGAAATAATTTTTCTGGTTCATTAACAAGCCAAAATAGTGGCTCAAAAATCCTTCGTGGGCTAGTTTTTACTACATGACGTTTCTAACGTCGGTTTTTCAAATCATCGTAACTTATTCATCCGAAGTCGGATTAAGCTCGTTCTTGAGCCTATGACTCACTTATACTACCCTCTATCAGACCCCCAGAAAATCATAAATTTTTGAAAGCAATAACTAGCTATAAAATTGGCCCAAAAGTCGTACCAACTAGGTTTTTCAACTTTTAACATACTTTACTAAAAGTTTCGCCATAACTTCGTTATAGGATGTTTTTACTTCGTTCCAATTGGAACATTTCCACAACACATATACGTATATTTCTTTCTTCTCGGATTTCAATATACGTCTTACGGACTAACGATTCCTTTAGTCCGATTACAGTCCTCTACATAGTTTTCCATCATTTACGCTTGGGCTTACGTTTTTAGTTTTCATTCCACTTTTCATGCATATTTACTAGTAGTTTTCAAGTATATGCCATCACAACTACCTTATATCTCTAGGATCCTTCATGATCCACCACAAACAACCACAACAACCACCATACAAAGCTAATTAAAAAGCTTGAAAAAGATGATGAAGAAGTTAGGGTTTCTAGGGTTTTTTTACCTTTGTAGTTCTTGCTTCTACTTCTTCTTAGCTAGATGATGGATGATCAAAGCTCTACCTTGCTCCTTCTCTTCCTTTTCTTGCCGAGCTCTCATTCTCTCTCTTTTCTCTCTTACTATTTCCTTCTCTCTTAACACTTAGCCAATTTTGAAATACTGAAAATGAAAAGGCTTGGAAGGGTTTTGGTATATATAAACCTACTTCCCATATCTTACAAGTTGGTCATCCAACTAGGGTCTTTGTAACAATCGTGAATTCTGGATAGCCTTATAATTCGAGCTTATGAATATTTTTGATATAATAAATTTTTATTAATATTATTATGTGCTTCATGGTTAAAGGTTGTGTGACAACCTAGGTTAAATGAATGCATGAATTTTATGTGTTGTAGCTTCATATAAGTGAATAAACTGATTTCACACAATATCACTAAATCTCTATTCACGCGGGTACTATTCACCCAAAGACGTCTTCTCAGTTAATTTCGATTTTCTTAATTATTGTCAAACCATTTAGGTAATGGGTTAATAATCCAAGTGTAGGATTTATAGGAGCCCAATGGGAATCAAATTAGAAGCCCAAAAGGTTGGTAGTAATAGTCCAAATAGAAAGCCCAAGCTTTGACCTAAGATCCAAACCCATGACCTATGATCCAATCCATGGCTTGACCCGTTGGGAATTTAAGGGAGAAAGATTAGATTTTGGCATTTCAAGAGAGGAGCAGCATGCGGGGAGAAGGGGAAGGGAACCACCCGACCATACCAAGGATCTAGGAGGGACAACTCAATTCTCCATGTAAGGGAATTTGAGCTTTGCAAACATTCTCCTCAAAACTTATTCTAAGGAGCCTTGGCAAACCAACTTCTATCTCTCCCACATATGTTACCCGACCTTTACCTCTCATGTTCAGCTCATTTTCACATTGCAAGTTATAGGAGAAGAGAGAGTTGGCAAAGGAGTCTTGGAAGGTTTGAGAGGGTATACTGCCATTCCCTTTGCTTAGTAAACCAAGAACACTCACCAAAGTATAGAGAGAGTGAGAGCTATGGGAGGAACCAAGAAAGAAGGAGTAGAGCCATAGCAACCTTGCACCACCTTCATTTTCATCTTCATTCCACCCGTTCCATTCTCCCGTGTTCCATTCAAGACTTCAGTTCATTCCAAGTGAAGAAAGGAAGAGAGAATCTGCTGCAGAAAAGGAGGGAGGGGAACACCATCTTCATCTTCAACCATTCTAGAGAGAGAAAGAAGTGGGTGTGAGCTAAGCTTGAAAAGAGGCTACGGGAAGACTCAAGAAGGTAGAAGAAAGGTTGTAGCAAAGCTCTAGTAACCATTTATCAACCTAGAAGGAGAGTCCAAGAGGTAAATAGCATATCCAAACTCATTTATTCTAAGTTTTCAAGTTTTCTTATTTTCTTGCTTGTTTGCTTGATGATTGGATTTGTTGTTGTTATGGTTGTTGTTGGTTGTTCATGGACGACTAAGGATGTTCTTCAGACTTTAAAAACCTTCCTAACAACATCAAAGTGGAACAAACATGAAAGAAATCCGTACCTATGCATAAGGAGGAAGAAAATGGACAAAAATGGACTGTTTTGGACGAATTTAGAGGACCCTTGTAGTTATTTTTCATGTCTGATAATTTTGGTTAATGCTATGATGTTATACTTCCATGGGTTATGAGAATAACCCAGTTGGAATGGATTAAAAAGGTGTTAAAATGAATTTGTAGTAAGAGTTTTGGTAAAATGTGTTTAGAAAATGAAGAATAGTTGAATAATGGTCATTGTGTCGATTTTTGATATTAATGTGTTGTTGGTTAAATTCTAATTCTTGTGTGTAGTCATAGTACACTGAGTTACGAAGCCATAGGCTTTGGAATCACCTCATTTCGTTCACGGATGAGGGAGTTATGATGATTTGAAGTAAATAATGTCAAGAAATACGAAAAACAGAGCATGAAACTGAGTTTGGGCATAGCAACGCTGGCTTTACGCCGGAGTTCTGCACTTGGGCGTAATGACGCCACTTAAAGGCAAATTTTGGCGCCAATGTTAGGCCAAAGTCAACTTTGACATCCTTTACTAAAATAGACATAACTTTCTCATACGAACTCGGATCGGGGCGATTCAAGATGATCCAGAACGAGAAAGAGTATACCTACAACTTTTATTTAATAAGTTTTGAGATTTGAGGTCGGGAACAACTCCCAAATTGGCCATATTTAGGACTGTAGTGCATTTGGAGGCAATCAGAGGGCGTCGGGCATGCGCGTATGTAACGTGCAATTATTCTAAAGCTAAAAGATATTATTCTAAGTTCTAAAACATGAACATTATGAATTATAATGATGCTTAGCATTAACTTATAAGTATTAGGTAAATCAAATGGGCGTACTAAGCGTACACAAATGCATGTCGCTTGGGCGTTCGAGTAGGCAAGTTTGGCGTACCTTTATGCGAGGGTCGTAACGCCATAACAAGTGTCTATAACCTTGTTTAATGTTCTATTCCTAATAAGAATGAAATATTATAGAGTAGTATAATCTAGTATTTGGTATCCATTATGTGACTAATTGGTATGTGTATATGTACTAAATTGTGTAGGATACTTGAAGAACAATTTACGTTAAGCCTAATCAACGAAAGAGGCAAGTTCCCTAACTTCATTCTTTCTATATATTGAATGCAAGTTTCCTATCTTTATTCTTTTATTGCATTGAATGCAAGTTTCCTTAACCTTACTCAATTTATTTGTTGAGCAAGTTTCTAATTCTTGTTTAATTTGGTATTGAACAAGTATTCTAGATTATTGTAAGTATTCCCATTTTATTCAAGTATCTTATTGAAGTTTCATTTCATGAAATGCTTATATATTGTATGAATTCCAAGTTTATGCAAATAATTTGATAATCGTTCAAGATATCCAGTTATGCTACAATGCATGTTATTAAAGCTTTTGAATCCAAATCATGTATGAATGGTTTACGAAGAGAGTCAATGCCATTTGATTTGGTTAGACCAATGTCCATGATTTAGAAAGCGATCCAAACCAATTGCTTTGGTGCAAACTCTTTGCAGAGATGAACAACCCTCTTAGTAGGGAAAAATTATATTTTTGTCGGGGGACCGACATGCGCGCAAGTTGAATGTTTGAGGGTTATGCATAACACCGGGTATTTTAGGCTGATCATCTATTGTACCTATTTTTGGGTTAATAGTGAAATATTGTTAATCCTATTGGAAGGTAAGTGCCATGGTGGCCACACAGTGATTCCTGCATTTGGAAATTTGAAATCCTTGAATTCATTTGATAATCATCTAGTCTATAGTGACTCACCAGTGTTAGTGGTGAATTGAATTGAAACGTCTGAGACGTACCTTGTTTACAATTTATATGCTTACTTCCCAAGTTATCATTAATCGTTATAACCTTTGAGATTGTGAAACCTTACTCTTGATTATTCATTATCATTGTTGTTATATTTGCTGGGAAAATTTGTTGCTCACCCTTGCCTTCCTTAAACATTACAGTTGTTACAGAACGTAGCGAGAGTTCGGGAAAAGATAAAGGCAAAGGCAAAGCTACGAAATAGCTTGTCCTGCTATGTTGTTGTTCATGTCTTGAGTCAAGACTTGTTAAGATTAGGTTCTAAGTTGTGTTATGTATTCAGACTTATTAGTATTATGTATTAGTCGTTGTGTACTAGTTATGTCATGTTTTAGTTATGGTTTCGAGACTTGGGACGAGAATATTTATGTTAAATCAATGTAAATATTTTATTATTCCGCATTAAGTTATTGATATAATGCCTTATGAGTTGCACAGTGATGCACCAAATTCGAGGATAAGGTAACCCGGATTTGGGGGTGTCACAGTCTTCATTATTCTTGCCCCTCATCTTCCATATCTTGCTAATCATCCCCTAAGTTAACCTAATCACCTATCAATTAAGCTAACTAGGGTTGGGTTATCATCATCTCATCCAAGACTTACTTTGCTTGCATTTAATGCTGTGCTTGCTCTCCCTTCTTTCCTCATGTGGCTGGGTGCACTCCTCCTTAGACTCTCGTTGGCCTTTGTCCTCTCGGTTAGCTTCTAGTTACGTTTTCGATTACGTTTCGTAACTCGTCCGATTAGCCGAAAAGTCAACTTTTACATTTCGTAATTTGAATTACGCTTTTCGTCCCCATTTTTCGAATAAACACTATGTCGTAATTCGAAAAGTTGAAAAGATGAAAAAGCATTTTTGGCGTGAATAGTGTTTTTACGACTTTTCTCGAAATTATTTTATTTTCCATTCTACGAACCAATAACGCACATATTCACTTACATACACATAATCGAGGTCATAATACGACCTTAAATTACATAACACAGAATATTATCCACAAAGCTTCATTTTATTAAATAATATTCTTAAACCTTAATTACAAAGATATTCGATTTTCGCGATTATTATATTCTTCCCCCTTATAAGGATTCCGTCCCCGGAATCACAAAACAAGTTTAAACAAAAAGATGGGATAATTCTTCTTCATCTTATCTTCGAGTTCCCATGTTACTTCTTTGGCATTGTGGTTCCTCCATACTACCTTTACTGAAGGTATAACTTTACTTCTCAAGACTTATTCTTTCCTATCAATTATTTGCATAGGAATTTTTTCATACGTTAAATCTTTCTCAACCTGAATATGTTCATATTCAATTACATGCTTATAGTCTTGCTTATATGGTCAGAATACTGACACATGGAACACGTTATGTATGTGCTCTAACTCAGGAGGTAAGGCTATTTTGTAAGCCACCTCTCCTAGCCTTCTCAAAATTGTAAAAGGTCCGATAAATCTTGGACTTAGCTTCCCTTTCTTCCCAAATCTTATCTCCCCTTTCCAGGGAGATACTTTCAAAAACAGGTAGCTTCCTACACCGAAATCTCGCTTCTGCCGATGTTGATCAGCGTACTTCTTCTGTTGGTCTTGAGCTGCTACGAGCCTTGACCTTATCACTTTGATAATCTCTACAGTTTGTTGAACCAATTTCGGTCCAAGCAATCAACGTTCCCCTACCTCGTCCTAGCACAGTGGCGTTTTGCACTTTCTTCCATACAAAGCTTCGTAAGGCGGCATGCTTATACTCGCATGATAACTATTGTTATACGTGAATTCTACTAGAGGTAGGTGGTCGTCCCAACTTCCTTTAAAATCCATAACGCAGGCCCTTAACATATCTTTTAGGGTCTAATCGTTCTTTCGCTCTGTCCATCTGTTTGAGGATGATACGTCGTGCTCAACCTCAGCTACGTTTCCATGTGCTCTTGTAAGCTCTTCTAGAAATTTGATGTGAAACGTAGATCCCGATCCGACACAATCGAAGCTGGCACCCCATACTTGGAAATAATTTTCTTGACATAAAGCTTAGCTAATTGGTCTAAGTTAAACATTATCTTAATTGGCAAGAAATGTGCCGATTTCGTCAAACGATCTACTATAACCCATATAACATCGTATCCTCTTTGCGTAACTGGAGGTCCTACCATGAAATCCATCGTAATATGCTCCCATTTCTATTTAGGAATTTCTAATGGTTGTAACAACCCACTCGGTCTCTGATATTCGGCCTTGACTCTCTAACAAGTCAGACACCTACTGATGTATTCCGCGACTTCTCTCTTCATGTTCGGCAACTAAAAATTTTGTCGGGGGTCTTGATACATCTTTGTACTCCCCGGATGAATCGAGTACCTCGAATAATGGGCTTCTTGCAATATTTCTTCTTTTAACTTCGTCACTGACGGTACCCAATTTCTTCCTACAAATCTTAATAACCCCTTATTATCGAGTTTAAATTTAATTTCTTCCCCTTAGAAAATTCTCTTCCTTATCTATTCCCACTCCTCATCACTGAGTTGTGCCTCCTTTACTCTGTCCATTATGTTTGGAAAAGTCTGTTGTTTCCCAGAGGCACAAAAGAGATCTAGAAGGGGGGGTTGAATAGATCCTTTAAAATTTTTTGTTTATTTTTAAAGATCAATTACCAGATAATTAATTTGTTCAATTAATCTAGCACAAAATATTAGTTTAAAAACCCCTTAAAGATGTAATGAAATCTCAGTTCTGCCTTTAGCACTTGTGGATATTAACCATGAAAGTAGTATGCACACAAGCCAATTATATTTGATATGATGTAGCATATACTTTATAATCTTATTCATTTATTAATAAAAGAATTGATTTTCTTAAAAGACATTTTACATTATCTACATGGTGCTGTTATATTAAATGTGATAAACCCATAGTTTTGAACAATGCTTTTAGAATCATGATAGGTGATCATGCTAATGAGATCTAAATTCTAGATAGCTCACAAACTAAAATTGTTCCTAATCATTGGATTACTAAAAAGGGGACTAGTGAATCCGGATAGATTAGTACATACATTGCTTGCTCCTAGGAAGAGGATGATTGATCTCATAATCATTTGTGTGGAGACACTAAAGCAAGTATGTAGGTGCTTATTGGAGAATAAGTACACTGAACGTGGCTCGCTAAGGAATACCTAATGGAGTTTTACTCGCCTGTCAATAGGAATTCCTCTAGTGATAGTAGTAGAAGTGATCCTTGGACTTGAGATCATCATAGTATCTTGTGTATAATGAGCTATACTTTGACATGTCCCTTAAGACCTTTAAGGTATATCAAAGGGTATGATTGGGTATAATAAGTTGTACATGGAGATAGGTTAATGATCAACAAAGAATCTACCACGTCTAGTAAAAGATGTGAATGTCCTATGTGATTCGATAAATGACAACTCAGTAGTCCTTGGCCAAGGCAGAATGAAATTAGAAAGAAGTTTCTAATTTGCATTATTTAGAGTTGTGCATTTGGGAATCGAAATACATATAATTAAATAAAATAATACTTGACAGTAAATCCATGTCTTATATTTAATTGGGACATTATATGGTAAAAGGATTGAATTGTACGGTAACTATGCACTGAAAGGTTCTTTTGTGATTAATGTTGAAATTTATATTATTTGGAAAGTCGTTGATCGCTAAGGGGGCTTACCCTTATTGTAGAATAAATATTATTTATTTAAATGAATTAAATAGTTTAATTTATATATTTAAATAAAGTTAGAATTGTTTAATTGATTTATTCATAACCGGTTTAATATGGAGAACCTAAAGGGTCACACCGCAAAAGAAAAATATTTCTTTAAGAAGTAAATGAAATAATTGTAATAATAAGTTAAGTGTATTTAATTTAGTCCATGGAGATAAAACAAATTAAATAGCTTAATATTTATTATTTAATATTTTAGAAAGATTAAATATAAATTAATAAGAGGAGTCTTATTATTATTATTATTATTATTATTATTATTATTATTATTATTATTATTATTATTATTATTATTATTACTATTACTATTATTTAATTCTTAATAGGGATTGAGAATTAATTAATAGAAGTACTCTCTCATGAATTCCTAATTGGATTAGGAGCATAATTAATTAAAGGAGTTTAATTATAATAGAAACCCTAATCCTAAATAGTTTAGGGAAGGGTTATTCCTACATCTATAAATAAGAGGAGTCTTATCATAGATTATGGTTACACACTCTTGCATTAGATTGTGGAGAGTACTTGTAATTTCTATAGAGATAGAAACTAGGGTTTTGCCAACACCCAACTTCTTGAATACCTATTCTTCCTTGGTGGATCACCTCTAGAGGCCAAACACTTGGGTGGCTAACGTTGATCAAAAGAAGGAATCTCATCGGTGGAATTCGAGGAGAACACGATGGACTTGGAGTTGAACTTGTACCCGAGGAAGCTTTGATCTACGCGGGTATAATTCTTATTATCTTTCTCTTTCATTTAATTGATAATTGAACACAAGGATAGATCATGGTGATAGTTTGTATTAAAATTTTAAAATCCGTTTTATCACGCTTCCGCTCTATTTGTGTAATTTGATTCCATGCTACGCGTATACAAACCCAACATTGGTATCAGAGCCTAATCCCTGGGTTAATTATTGATTGTGATGATTTCATGTATGAATTGATATGAGATATGATCGAATTTTTGGGCTGGAAATTTTTTTTTTCTGATTCTGCGTCGTGGCGTGTCTGAACCCAGAAAACGTTTCTGGGGGTGTAGCGCGGCCGCACCGCTCCTAGTTCAATTTGGAGCGCGGCCGCGCCGGTGTGCAGAGTTTAAAATTTTTTTGTTTTCTCAATTAACATAAATGGTTTATTTAATTGATAAAAATTTAAAATAAAGATGTTTATTTTATCTGAAATATGATTCCAAATTGCTAAAAATTAAAGGAGTTTAATTTGGATTTGTTTTTTTTGATTAAAATAAAAGAGTTTATTTTGTTTCAAGTACTAAATATTAGCAAAACTTTTGCCCATTAATTGATATCAATGCATATATGGAATGGTTTTATTATTCATGAGATGAATGTTATTTATTGATGCATATAAAGATATGTATGATATTAAATAGGGATTGATTATGGACTATTGACCAATGTGTGATTGGAATTATTTTAGTGGATGCTTGAATGTATGGGTTTTTATAAATGGGGTATGCGTACCTCGTCTTCTCTAATTTTTCTTAATGTAAATTCTATCTCCCTCCTATGTACTTCCCCTTGACTGTTGATCAAGGTTTCTATTTATTGTAAATAGTTTATGTAATAGGACTAGTTAGATAAATTTTGAAGAATTGGAGACAAAGGAGCAAGGATCGCATGAAGACCCGTTTGTAATGGAGTCCGGGTTTAAATGTAATAGTTATATTTAAATTTTATTCTTGCACCCTAGGTTTGACCTTTTGGTTCACTTGGTGGCTCTAGTGAACCAAACTAGAATAAAAATTCATAATCAATCCGGGTAGAATATAGTATTCTATATATGCATGATTACTATATATATTATATATTATCCAACATGCTTCGCATGTTAAATAATATGACGCGTATTTTATATATATATGTGCATGCCCGCTAAACAAGATGAGACTAATAATAATAAACCCCTCAACGAAATTATATTAAGTCCTAAGCGTTTAAAGATATTCGGAATATCGAACGTCGCCTTCTAGCATGGTAAAGCAATAGAGTATTAAATATTTAATATGAGTTTGTTGTGTCACCACAAGGCAAATATTAAATATTTAAGATGCTGCCTTATCACATTTGATGCTTATTAATGAATTGAACATTACTGTTTTGTTGTGTCACCACAAGGACGGTATTTTTCTCTTCACATATATAGAAGTGCTAGGATGGACTTAACTTGGATAATTTTGATTCGGATGTGTCACCACTTGATCAAAATAATCTAAGAGGCAAAATACAAGGAGTTACATAGTGATGTAATTGACAATAGTTGTCTACCTATTTATTTATATATCATTTGTTGTGTCACCACAAGACTATATACATTTGAAATGGGATCCTTAGTCTCACTAGCAAATCTTTAATTAGAATTGCCGAACTATAAAAGGAGGGTAATATTGTTTGATGAAAAAGTGAGAGATACCAATTTAAAATAAAGACCTAATTTATTTTGGTAATTAATTAAATGAATGTATGCTAAAATGTTGTCTATTTCACTTGCAGAATTTAAAAATGTCAAACTCACTATCACTGCATAGCATACTTGATGCTAACAAACTGACCAGACCGAATTACACGGACTGGTTAAGGAATATGAGAATTGTTCTCACTGCTGAAAAGATTTCTTATGTCCTAAATTCGCCAGTCCCTGCAAATGTGCAGAAACAGCCTGTGAGGAAGAGATTGCTACTTTCAGAAAGTGGCAAGATGATGCAATCTTGGCTCAATGCATCATGCTCGCATCCATGAGTAACGAGCTTTAGTGTCAGCATGAAACTATGGATGCTCCTACTATATTGCTGCACCTCAAAGAGTTGCATGGTGAGCAAAGTAGGACTGCTAGATATCAGATATCTAAGGAGCTCTTCCGATCTCGTATGACCGAGGGCACTGCCGTTGAGACTCATGTCCTTAAGATGATCAATCTGATTGAACAACTTGGACAACTTGAGTTCGTGATGGATGGGGAGTTAAGTCAATATTTGATCTTGCAGTCACTCCCGGACATCTTCTCACAATTTGTTGTGAATTTCACATGAATAAGTTGGACGTTAGCTTGCCTGAGTTACTTAACATGCTAAAAACTGCTTAAGGTCACTTCTTATTTAACAAGAACCAAGTCTTACTAGTGGATGATTCTTCTAAGAAAAGGAGGAGTCCCAAGGTATCTTCTGAAAAGAAGAAAAATAAGAAGGCTAAGGGCAAGGCGAAAGGAAAGGATAAAAAGAAACCTGATCCAGATAGTAAAGGAATTTGCTACCATTGCAATAAGCCGGGACACTGGAAGAGGAATTGCAAGGAGTATCTTGCGGACCAAAAGAAGCTTGGAGAAGCTTCGACTTCCGATCTAGGTTTGTTTATGATTGAAATTAATTTTTCTGAAAGTCAAAATTCTACTTGGGTATTGGATACCAGCTGTAGTTCTCACATATATAATTAATATGCAGGGACTAAGCAGAAGTAGAAAGCTGAACAAGGATGAGGTCGTCCTACGAGTGGAAAATGGAGCAAAGGTTGCTGCATTAGCTGTAGGAACTTATTGTTTAGCACTGACTACGGGCAAGTCCATTAGTTTAAATAATTGTTATTATGTTCCAACACTCATTAGAAATATTCTTTCAATTTCTGTATTGGATATGGATGATTTTGATATTATAATAAAGAACAACAGTTGTTCTATTTATAATAAAAATATTTTATATGGTGTTGGCAGTTTACTGAATGGACTTTACATAATTGACTTGCATGAAAATATACTTCAAATTGAACAAACTAAGAAAAAAAAAGAGATGGTGTTAATTATACCTTTATGTGGCACTATAGACTCGGTCATATCAATGAAACAAGATTAACCAAGTTGTATAAAGATGGGCTTTTAGAGCTATCTGATTACGAATCATATCCAACTTGTGAATCTTGTCTCATGGGTAAGATGACTAAATCCCCTTTTAGTGGAAAAGGAGAAAGAGTTGCAGAGTTGTTAGCGTTGGTACACACAGACGTATGTGGACCTATGACAACGAATGCACGAGGAGGGTACTCTTATTTTATTACTTTCACTGATGATCATTCTAGATTTAGATATGTGTATTTAATGAAATACAAATCTGAATCGTTTGAAAAGTTCAAAGAATTCAGAAGTGAAGTAGAGAAGCAAACTGGTAAGAGTATTAAGATTCTTCGATCGGATCGAGGAGGGGAATACTTCACCAATGAGTTTCTCAATCGTCTCAAAGAAAATGGTATAATCTCAAAATGGACTCTACCAGGGACGCCACAGTTAAATGGTGTATCTGAAAGGAGAAATCAAACATTGTTGGACATGGTTCATTACATGATGAGTTTTACCGACCTTCCAGTATCCTTCTGGGGTTATGCCCTAGAATCGGCTACATACCTACTTAACAAGGTACCTACCAAATCCGTCCCAAAGACTCTATATGAGTTATGGACACGGAGGAAACCAAATCTTAAGCATGTTAAGACTTGGGGTTGTCCAGCTTATGTCAAAAGGTTTGAGCATGATAAGCTGAAGACTAGATCTGACAAATGTAGATTCGTGGGATACCCTAAAGAAAAATCAGGGTATTATTTCTATCATCCTACTGATCAAAAGGTGTTTGCTGCAAAACCCGCTGCCTTCTTGGAAAAGGAGTTTATCCTTGAAAGGGTCAGTGGGAGTAAGATATATCTTGAAGAAGTTCAAGAACCACAAAATACTACGGATCAAAGTCAGGTACCTGACCAAGTAGAAGAACCTACTATACCACAACCTGTTCGTAAATCTGGAAGAGTACCGAAGATACCTGATAGGTATAGATTCATCATAGATGATGATGATGAGGTACACATCATAGATGATGATGATCCATTGACTTACGAAGAGGCTATGAGTAGTAAAGACTCGGAGAAATGGCTAGAAGCCATGAAATCCGAGATGGACTCCATGTATGAAAATCAAGTATGGACTTTGATTTCACCACCTGAGGGTATTAAGCCTATTGGGTGTAAATGGGTCTTTAAAAGAAAGATTAGAGTAGATGGCAAGGTAGAGACCTATAAGGCCCGACTGGTTACAAAAGGTTTCAAACAAAGACAAGGAGTTGACTATGATGAAACCTTCTCACCAGTAGCTATGCTCAAGTCCATTCGGATTTTGCTTGCAATTGCAGCTTATTATGACTACGAAATCTGGCAAATGGACGTGAAAACGGTCTTCCTCGATGGAGAGCTTGAGGAGAATGTATATATGATACAACCAGAGGGTTTTGTTTCAACGGTTGGAACAAACCAAGTCTATAAGCTACAACAATCCATTTATGGATTGAAGCAAGCTTCTCAAAGATGGAACATCCGTTTTGATGAGATAATCAAAAAGTTTGATTTTATCAAAAATGAGGATGAACCTTGTGTGTACAAGAAGGTTAGTGGGAGCGCTGTTTCATTCCTTGTATTAATATGTTGATGATATAATACTGATAGGGAATGATGTTCCTATGCTACAGTCGATCAAAATTTGGTTATCTAAACACTTCTCCATGAAGGACTTGGGTGAGGCATCCTATATTTTGGGGATAAAGATCTATAGAGATAGATCTAAAAGGATGCTTGGCTTGACCCAAGGAATGTACATTGACTCGATGCTAAAGAAGTTTAGCATGGAAGATTCCAAGAGTGGTCTCATGCCGATGAGCCATGAAATACATCTCTCCAAGAAACAGGCCCCAAAGACACCTGAGGAGAGAGACCGTATGAGTAAGATTCCTTATGCTTCAGCAATAGGATCTATCATGTACGGTATGATATGTACTAGACCAGATGTCGCTCATGCACTTAGTATAACAAGCAGATATCAGTCGAATCCAGGAGAAGAGCACTGGAAGGCAGTGAAAAACATCCTAAAGTACTTGAGAAGAACTAAAGATGTATTTCTTGTCTACGGTGGGTCTGAATTGAAACTAGAGGGCTATACAGACTTAAGTTTTCAAACAGACCAAGATGACAGTAAATCCGTTTCAAGGTACGTGTTTACCTTAAACGGTGGCGCAGTGAGTTGGAAGAGTTCCAAGCAGCAAACAGTTGCTGATTCAGTGACAGAGGTAGAGTACATAGCTGCAAGTGAAGCTGCAAAGGAAGCTGTTTGGTTGAAAAAGTTCATAACTGAATTTGAAGTGGTTCCTAGCATTAGAGGAGCCGTACATTTATTCTGTGACAACACAAGAGCTGTTGCGTAGGCTAAGGAACCCAGGTCTCTTCATAAATCTAAACACGTGTTGCGACGGTTTCATTTGATTAGAGAGATCATTGAAAGAGGATGTCGACGCCGGGAAGAATCGCTTCGGTTGCGGTTGTTAACCTTTCCAATTTTTAGCCTTTTTATTTAAATGATTTTTGGAAAAGGTCGGCATAAATGTCGACGGAGTTTTGAAAGATCGTTTTTTTTATGATGAGCCATTTGACCAGAGTCGCCAATTGGTATATTTGAAATGGATGTACTAACTCATCCGAGTTTCGTTTTCGTAAATCGCTGGCTCATATGTGACTCCGAATTAATTGGTCTGCAAACCGAGATTCATAGAGTTCGGGGGCTTGCTTAAGCGAGGGGAAGGTGTTAGGCACCCCCCGACTTCCGTGAAACACGGTTACCGCAATCTTGATGCTTTTCCTATCCTTTAAATTCTTAAAATGTGTATGTGTGCACGTATGTGTGCCTATGTGAATATTGTGGTGAGTTTGCATGAAAGAATCATTTGGGATTTTTTAGGGAAAGTCGTGTTTTGAGAGTGCTTTAGAATGTCCTTCGGCTTATACGAGAAAACTTTATTCTTTATTAGAAAGGTTTGATTTTAATTGTCAAAACTGCAAGGTTTCCATTAGGTGTCGTTTTGGCAAAACAAGAGTTTTTTAAACCTTCATCAAAATAGGAATCGAGACCTATACATTGTTTTCGTAAATAAAGTGGCGGGCAATTTCTAGGATCTCTTTAACCCTATGCACAACGGTTTAATAAAACGTCATTTATTTTCATAAAACCATTTTTTGTGATGTTTGAACACGATCTTTCTTTAGCCTTCTCGTTTAAATAGGAATCGACATTCATTAACACTTCAAATTTTAAGACTCGTGATGCTAATAACCTAATTCGATTGATTTTTATGAAAATCTCATCGTTTAGCTTTGAAATCAATTTCGTGTCGTAAATCAAATCAAGCATTAAAATGCATTGGGGCTATTCATGGGCATGTAAGCCATCAAAATAACCCGAAACGCCCACAAGCACATATTTCACTATTTCGGGGCCTTAAACCCGATTTTCAACTTGGTATCGTTTTAAGGCCCAACGATTACATGTTTACAATCAAGGATAATTGATCCTATTACATATACCAAAATTGTCCATCATCGGATTTGGACCACGGGGTCGCGTTCCTAGGCTCACATCCACAATTTCTACACACCCACAAAATGGATATTACAACGATTAAACAAGCTAAAAATCACCAAATGGATATCATCGGGCCATTAGGAAGAATTTTGTTCCGTTGGAACCCTCACTAATAATCCATAATCCGTGTATTCTCAATAATATACAAGAAAAACTACATTTAATGCACCCCAAATGACCAAAAGCTTAACAAAACGATATAACAAAAATGCTATAAAAGAGGGCTTTTTCACCTTACAAATGACACCACGATGCGTATAAACTCGTATATTAATTAGAGTAGAAAATATATATGATACAATCTCACAAAAGAGGTATAATTCCTCACTTTTTCCTCTCCTTTCTCTCTTTTCTCGCTGCTCTTTGTTGCTGATTTCTTCCTCTTTTCAAACTTCTTCCGTTGCTGCTTCAACTCTCTGTATGTTGAATGAAGGAATGCATTGATAAAGGGTGACCAGGGGCAGCCGCAGATAGATCCGTGGCTGGCCGCAGATAGATCCGCGGCTGGCCGCAGATAGATCCGCGGCTGGCCGCAGATTGATCCGCGGCTGGCCGCAGATTGATCCGCGGCTGGCCGCAGATTGATCCGCGGCTGGCCGCAGATTGATCTGCGACTGGCCTCGGTTTCTCCGCGCCCGCCGCGCACTTCAGTTTATTTTAATCATTGGCCGCAGATCAATCCGCGGCTGGCTGGGCTGATTTTCTCAATTTTCGTACCGCACCTCGATTCTCGTGTCGTACCGTTGGTTTTCGCTGAAAGGCTTGTATTTTACAGTCTGAGAACCGTTGGGAAACGTGCCATATTATTCAGCTTCGATCGTTGTCGTGTCGGTTTTGATCGCAAGTCGTTGTGGTAGCTTTGAGTGTTCGTACTTATGCCCACCTTTCGTTCTCGTAGGCTGGGTTCATTGACGATTTTTCCCTCCTGTCAGGGTTAGTATAGGAAGTGCAAAATTTGGGTGTCTACAGAGGAGATGTCACCCTGGAGCGTGTGGACTCTCAAGACAACATTGCATATCCATTTACTAAAGCTTTAACACAACAACAGTTTGATCGTCACTTCTTCCGTTGCTACTTCAACTCTTTGTATGCTGAATGAAGGAATGCGCTGATAAAGGGTGACCAGGGGCAGTCGCAGATAGATCCGCGGCTGGCCGCAGATTGATCCGCGGCTGGCCGCAGATTGATCCGCGGCTGGCCTCGGTTTCTCCGCACCCGCCGCGCACTTCAGCCCGCCGCACACTTCAGTTTATTTTAATCATTGGCCGCAGATCAATCTGCGGTTGGCTGGGCTGATTGTCTCAATTTTCGTACCGCACCTCGATTCTCGTGTCGTACCGTTGGTTTTCGCTGAAAGGCTTGTATTTTACAGTCCGGGAACCGCTGGGAAACGTGCCATATTATTCAGCTTTGATCGTTGTCGTGTCGGCTTTGCTCGCAAGTCGTTGCGGTAGCTTTGAGTGTTCGTACTTATGCCCACCTTTCGTTCTCGTAGGCTGGGTTCATTGACGATTTTGCCCTCTTGTCAGGGTTAGTATAGGAAGTGCAAAATTTGGGTGTCTACAACTGCCCCTTTTTATCATGTTTATGAAATGTTAAATAAAATGAACATGATAAAGAAGTAGACACACGATGCATGAATGACAGTGCATAAGAATGACAGTACATACATGATGCAACACATATAGCTTATGATGAACACAAGATGTAATGCATGCAAAACATTCGTAAAGGTGTCAATGCATCATGCAACCATAAATTTATTGTGAGCATTGATCTCAACATTTTCACTCAATCGCTGCTATAATCATCGTCGTCTCACAACCGTCGGGTCTCGTATCCGATCAGTTGTCTCGTTTGCACCGGATCTCGTATCCGGTTGCTTGTTTCGTAATCACTGGGTCTCGTATCCGGATGATCGTCTTGTCTGCGCCGGGTCTCGTATCCGGTCATTCGTCTCGTGATCACCGGGTCTCGTATCCGGATGATAGTCTGTGTCGACGCCGGGAAATGTCGCTCCTTTGGTGATTATTACCCTTTCCAATTTTTGCCTTTTTGTTTAGATGATTCTTTTGGAAAAGGGTCGACATTAATGTCGACGGGGTTTTGAAAGATCGTTTTTTATGATGAGCCAATTTGACCAGAGTTGCCAGTTGGTATATTTGAAATGGATGTACCAACTCATTCGAATTTCGTTTTTTGTAAATCGCTGGCTCATATGTGACTCCGAATTAATTGGTCTGCGAACCGAGATTCATAGAGTTCGGGGGCTTGCTTAAGCGAGGGGAAGGTGTTAGGCACCCCCCGACTTCCGTGAAACACGGTTACCGCAATCTTGATGCTTTTCCTATCCTTTTAATTCTTAAAAGGTGTATGCGTGCGTGTGTGTGTGTGTGTGCCTATGTGAATGTTGTGATGAGTTTGTATGAAAGAATCATTTGGATTTTAATGGAAAGTCGTGCTTTGAGAGTACTTTAGAATGTCCTTCGGCTTCTACGAGAAAGCTTTATTCTTTATTAGAAAGGTTTGATTTTAATTGTCAAAACTGCAAGGTTTTCATTAGGTGTCGTTTTGGCAAAACAAGAGTTTTTAAACCTTCGTCAAAATAGGAATCGAGACCTATACGTTGCTTTCACAGAATGACGGGCAATTTCTAGGATCTCTTTAACCCTATGCACATTGGTTTAACAAAACGTCATTTATTTCACAAAACCATTTCTTGTGATGTTTGAAAACGATTTTCTTTAGCCTTCTCGTTAAGTGGGAATCGACATTCATTACCACTTCCAATTTCTTATCCTCGTGATGCTAATAACCTAATTTGATTGATTTTACGAAAATCTTTATCGTTTAGCTTTGAAATCCTTTTTGGTGTTGCAATTCAAATCAAACATTATAATGCGTAGGGGATTATTCACGGGCATGTAAGCCATCAAAATAACCCCGAACGCCCACAATCACATATTTTCACTATGACGGGGCCTTAAACACGATTCTCGCCTTGGCGTCATTTTAAGGCCCGACGATTACATATTTACAATGAAAACTACATCATTCCTACTATCCACATCAAGAGATGCCCATCATCGGATTTGAACGACGGGGTCGCGTTCCTAGGCTCATACCCGAAATTTCCACGCACCCACAAAACAGATATTACAAAAAATAATCAACACGGATAATCTAACGATACCAAGACACCCTAAAATAGCAACCTAAAGGAACCACGCCTAATATATCGCCGTAAAACAAACAAAAAAAAATTCAATAAATGAATATCATTGGGTTATTAGGAAGAATTTTGTTCCGATGGAACCCTCGCTAATAATCCTTAATTCATTGTTCCACCATAAATTACATGAAAACTACATTTAATTTAACCAAATAAGATGATAGAAATTGCTATAACAAGGGAGTTTTCACCTTGCAAATGATATCAAAGTGGATGTAAACTTGTGTATTTGAATAGAATGAGAAGTATGTAGGATACAATTAAATCAAAAGAGTATAAATCCTCTCTTTTTTCTTTCTTTCTCTCCTATTTTGTTACAAAATTCTGCTATTTTCTCTCTATTTTCTGAACTGCTGCCACTGCTGCTTTTTCTTCTTCCGAACTCCCTGTATGCTGAGTGAGGGATGAGCTGAAATAGGCTGGCTAGAGCCAGCCGCAGATTAATCTGCGGCTGGCCACAGATTGATCTGCGGCTGGCTGGCCGCCACCCCTCCACTCAGCTGATTTTCGGTTTCCGTGTTTCGAGTTCCGTATTTTCAAAAGGCGCACTCATTGGCCGTAGATCAATCCGCGGCTGGCTGGCTTGACTTTCTCGATTTTCGTGTTATGCCTCGATTCTCGTGTCGTGACGTCGGTTCTCGCCGACAGGCTCGTATTTTACAGTCCGGGAATTACTGGGAGACGTGCCACATCTTTCGGGAATGCACATTTCGGACGGCCGTGCTGTCACGTCGGTTCTGATTTGCAAATCGTTGCGGTCGCGTCGTGTGTTCCCACTTGCGCCCCTCCCTCGCTCTCGTAGGCCGGCTCAATAGACGAATTTGCCCTCCTGCCAGGGTTAGTATACGAAGTGCAAAATTTGGGTGTCTACAGCTGCCCCTCTTTATCATGTTTATAAAATGTTAAATGAAATGAACATGATAAAGAAATAGACACCCGATGCATGAATGTCAGTTCACAAGAATTACAGTACATACATGATGCAACACGTGCAACTTATGATGTAACACAAGATGTAAGGCATGCAAAACATTCGTAAAGGTGTCAATGCATCAATCCCCGACCGCATTGTTAGTCGTCGGGTTTCGTCTTCCAATCGATCGTCTCGTTTATGCCGGGTCTCGTATCCGGTCGCTCGTCTCGTGATCACCGGGTCTCGTATTCGGTTGATCGTCCTGTGAGTGCCAGGTCTCGTATCCGGTCGCTCGTCTCGTATTCGGTCGCTCGTCTCGTAACCGCCGGGTCTCGTCTCTGGTCGATTGTCCTGTGAGTGCCGGGTCTCGTATCCGGTCGCTCGTCTTGTAACCGCCGGGTCTCGTCTCTGGTTGATTGTCCTATGAGTGCCGGGTCTCGTATCCGGTCGCTCGTCTCATAATCGCCGGGTCTCGTCTCCGGTCGATTGTCCTCAAAGGAAGTTATTCTCCTGACTAGCTTGAAAGGCATCCTTGGAGTTCGTCCTCGTACATCGTTCTTGGCAGCCATCGCTTTTGACTCTGATAGGCTAGGACCTTGACACCTAACCTGCATGGATCACGTACAGAATTATCATCTATTCAATGCATGTGACACAACATTTAAACTGTAAATTTGATGAAAAATGACCCCTGTACAGTCTTTTGATACTGCTCTACAGATGTCATCATTTGTCGGGGTTTGCTTGGATCTCAGCCATTCCCAGGGATCGCTCACTTTTTTGGATATCGGCCCTTCCCAAGGGTTGCTCACCACCTTGTTGTGGTTCGCTTGGATGTCTTCCCAGGGTGCTCACCACCTTGTTGTGATTTGCTTGGATGCTTTCCCAGGATCACTCACCACCTTGTTGTGGTTTGCTTGGATGCCTTCCCAGGGTGATTGATTGTTTGGATACCAGCCATTCCCAGGGGTCACTGATTGTTTGGATACCAGCCCTTCCCAGGGGTCATTGATTATTTGGATACCAGCCCTTCCCAGGGGTCAATGATTGTTTGGATACCAGCCCTTCCCAGGGTTCGTTGATTTTTTGGATCTCAGCCCTTCCCAGGGTTCGTTGATTGTTTGGATCTCAGCCCTTCCCAGGGGTCGTTGATTATTTGGATCTCAGCCCTTCCAAGGGTTCGTTGATTTTTTAGATACCAGCCCTTCCCAGGGGTCGTTGATTATTTGGATACCAGCCCTTCCCAGGGTTCGTTGATTTTTTTGGATACCAGCCCTTCCCAAGGGTTGTGGATTGTTTGGAACTCAGCCCTTCTCAGGGGTCGTTGATTGTTTGGATCTCAGCCCTTCCCAGGGGTCGTTGATTTTTTGGATACCAGCCCTTCCCAGGGGTCATTGATTGTTTGGATACCAGCCCTTCCTAGGGATCGTTGATTTTTTTGGATACCAGCCCTTCCCAGGGGTCATTGATTTTTTGGATACCAACCCTTCCCAGGGATCATTGATTTTTTTGGATACCAGCCCTTTCCAGGGGTCGTTGATTTTTTGGATACCAGCCCTTCCCAGGGATCGTTGATTTTTTTGGATACCAGCCCTTCCCAGGGGTCGTTGATTTTTTGGATACCAGCCCTTCCCAGGGATCATTGATTTTTTTGGATACCAGCCCTTCCCAGGGATCGTTGATTTTTTTGGATACCAGCCCTTCCCAGGGGTCGTTGATTTTTTGGATACCAGCCCTTCCCAGGGATCATTGATTTTTTTGGATACCAGCCCTTCCCAGGGGTCATTGATTTTTTGGATACCAGCCCTTCCCAGGGGTCGTTGATTTTTTGGATACCAGCCCTTCCCAGGGGTCGCTGATTTTTTGGATACCAGCCCTTCGCAGGGGTCGTTGATTTTTTGGATACCAGCCCTTCCTAGGGGTCGTTGATTTTTTGGATACCAGCCCTTCCCAGGGATCGTTGATTATTTTGGATACCAGCCCTTCCCAGGGGTCATTGATTTTTTGGATACCAACCCTTCCCAGGGATCATTGATTTTTTTGGATACCAGCCCTTCCCAGGGGTCGTTGATTTTTTGGATACCAGCCCTTCCCAAGGATCGTTGATTTTTTTGGATACCAGCCCTTCCCAGGGGCCGTTGATTTTTTGGATACTAGCCCTTCCCAGGGATCATTGATTTTTTTGGATACCAGCCCTTCTCAGGGGTCGTTGATTTTTTGGATACCAGCCCTTCCCAGGGGTCGTTGATTTTTTGGATACCAGCCCTTCCAAGTGGTCATTGATTTTTTGGATACCAGCCCTTCCTACGGGTCGTTGATTTTTTGGATACCAGCCCTTCCTAGGGGTCGTTGATTTTTTGGATCCCAGCCCTTCCCAGGGATCGTTGATTTTTTTGGATACCAGCCCTTCCCAGGGGTCGCTGATTTTTTGGATACCAGCCCTTCCCAGGGATCGTTGATTTTTTTGGATACCAGCCCTTCCCAGGGGTCGTTGATTTTTTGGATACCAGCCCTTCCCAGGGATCATTGATTTTTTTGGATACCAGCCCTTCCCAAGAGTCGTTGATTTTTTGGATACCAGCCCTTCCCAGGGTCGTTGATTTTTTGGATACCAGCCCTTCCCAGGGGTCGTTGATTTTTTGGATCGTTGATTGTTTGGATACCAGCCCTTCCCAGGGGTCGTTGATTATTTGGATACCAGCCCTTCCCAGGGGCCGTTGATTTGATTTGAGTGATTTATTTGAAGTGGGATGTGTGATCGGCTTCTGTCCTGGATCTCCCACCAACATCGTCCACGTACCATGCCGCAAAAGCCATCACGGTCTGATCATTTGTGAGGTTGAAAGCGACGTGCTTGTACTTTCCCCTGAAGATTTTCATTTTGATCGTACATGTATGCATGCAAAAGATTTTATGCATGATCTGGCAGATATGTTATGGACAGATGCATGTGCACAACATATGTTTCGATAGAAATGACCCCTGTTCAGTCAAATGATACGATTCGACCGTCGTCATTGTTTGCCAACATTTGATTGGATCACGCCTCGTCGTGAAGTTAGTTTCTAGACTTCAACATTGGTTTGGTACTCTGCCTGTTCTTGGTCGTCTTCATTTCATCGAGTTGAGGCAGTCTGTTTCGCTCTCTGTGATGATCGACAGCTATGTTTGGCTCCTTGGCCTTTTGATCATTTCTGCTGGCCGATATGCTTTTGTCCCGCATTATATCATCCTTGTATATGCTCATGCACGTGGATCATTTGGATGTCGAGGCAGTGATAGTCAGGATTGGGGAGAGGCCCAATGCCGAGAAGTTCTGTGCAGCCTCAGCTTCCTTCCATTTCACTATTCTCAACTGCCCCTGCCTTGGCGCGTGTTATTACCAAGAATTTCTATCGAAAAACTCGCGATGTTGACCGTGCTGAGTTATCCACAGCTCTGAAAGATCCTGCATATCAGATGACTAACAAATGCCAAAACTTGAAGGCTCGGGCCGTTGGTGTTAGTTCAACACAAAGATATTATAATCTCGACAAAAGATTAAATGCAGTCAAAGCACATGAAGTTGAATATCTGTTGATCGCACAATCTAGCGAGTTGTGAACCGTGAATGTACTAGATTGGAAGTTATTTTCAATCCCTCGTGAGTTGGTGATTTTCTATTTAACGAGTTATGAAATCGTAAGAACACCTTCAAGCATTCATGGTCATTGTACGTGAGTAAGGTCGAATTCAAAAGAACTACCTTCCCTCGTCAAAGGTATTCTGTCTCCATTCTCGACAACGTTCTTAGCAGGATTGACGTCATACGACAAATGCACTATGCGATGCAGCATTCAGTAGGGGTTTCTCTTCCATGACTCATTGTTTAAGGCCGAGAGTTTTTCGTATTATCTTTTCTCTTTATTAGCCCACTCCACTTGTCTCGTTTTCTTAGGCTATTCAAAGTTACCCATTTAACGAGTTTCGGACCAATGACTCCCAAACCAGACGGTTTTGGGGCATTAGGTGTATAGACACCCCTTCGGGTTTATTTACTCGAGTAACAAAGGCCACGGTTCGAGACAAGCTGGTGGTCTGCACCATTCATTCTTTGCTTGACCTTGCGCAAGATTCGTTTTCTTAGGCTTGAGTTACCCATGTAGCGAGTGTTAGGCCGGTGACTCCCAAACCAGACGGCTTTAGGGTACCAGATGCAGAGACACCCCTTAGGCTTAATTGCTCGAGTAGCCCATGCCACGATTCGAATCTGCTCGGGCCTCCTCTACTGTAATGCTCGTTTTCTTAGGCTCTGAGTTACCCATGTAACGAGTGTTGGGCCAGCGACTCCCAAACCAGATGGCTTTAAGGCACCAGGTGTAGAGACACCCCTCGGGCTTAATTACTCGAATAACCCAGGCCACGACTCGAGACATTAGCTTGATAATCGATTCGAGACATTAGCTGACTACGTGTTAATTGCCATCAACGTCGTCATAGCTCTATACCCCATAACTGAAAGTTCGTGCAAATGCAAAGTGAAGACTGGCATATGAGGTCAATTCTGTCGCGAACGTTGCTTTGAATTAAGGCTTTGTACCTGATCAAAAGGTTGAATAGCCTTCTTCGTCTAATCATACTCACGATCGTGCTCCACGATTGCTTGTCAGGATTTATCCGATTCCTATCAAGTCAAATAAAATCCCCCTTCACGCGGGTCACCGTATCCCAGGAAAACTATGCTTGACAAATGCCAGATGATCGTAGCATTTGATGATGATGGTGCATGTTGATGGGATTGTTGCATGGGTGACAATTTGCACGTCATCATTTCCTAGGTAGTCGACAAATGCCCCAGTGTTAAGTTTCTTTTCTTGTGATCTCCCTCGTACTGGTTGCATCGGTATCTCGCTGGGCTGACAAAAGATCCGGTCCTTTGACTTGTTGAAAGGTTCGGGGGATTTTTGATTTTTGATTTTTGAGATTTTTTTTTGCCCCTATTCCGGGTTCTTTGTGACCGTTAGGGGTTCTGATGTTTGATGGCGAAGGTTTTGGTCTAAATCGGGTTTGGGTTTACCTTTGACCCATCCTTTGATCTCGTCAGGCGTATTGTCGATATCTGTCTCGTCCTGCTCGATCCCCATCAGATCGAAATCTAGCTTTATACCAAAATCGTGATCCTCCTTCAAATTTGGCCTATTGCTTGTCAGGCTAGAATGCCTCAAATCGGGGTACTGCCATAAAACAAAAAATACTTGTCATATATATAAAACATTTCAGCACATGATCTTCTTTTTGGATAACATGACAAAATGACATGAGCGTGCAGGGATTTGAAATAAAACTCAGAATTTTAAAACCCATTGATCCTCTACTGGCCGGGATTCACTGCCATACTCCTGGATTTACCCCTCCCCATCATGCTTAGGTAGAGGATTGACTTTAACATTTGGTGACCCTGGCTGTTCCACCACGATTTCCCCACTATCAATTAAGTCCTGAATTTTGTGCTTCAGCATCCAACATTCCTGCGTATCATAACCAGGGGAACCTGAGTGGTATGCGCATCGCTTGCTTGGGTCAAACCTTCTTCCATTCGGGTCACTTGGGGGTGCCAAATCAACTATTTTCTTCTGGGCTATCAATACCGCCAAAATCCGCTCAAGAGGATCCCCGAGCGGGGTGAATACTCGATTTTTTGTGGTCTCGAACCTTCTTCGCCCGTCCGTCCTTTGATCAGTGAAGTTAGGCTGTCGGGATGGGCCCACTCTCTGTATCTGTACTGGAGGATTGTTCTCCGTCTTTCTAGATGATCCCTGCAGGATGAGGGAAACATCTTCCTCCATTTTCTTTTGGACCCTACGGGAAGTGCTGCCATAGTTTCCACTCTGGATTTGTTCCGCTGCTGTCTCCAAAGCCGTGAAATCCTGAATCTTGTCAGACTTCAACCCCATGTCCACGATTTCTCCGTGTTTTATCATCTCGGCAAAAGGTCTTCCAATCCCCGATATAACCCGCTCATAATAAGGTGCCTCTTGAATATCCACGAAGGTCATCACCATCTCCGACTCGCTCATTGGGGGATTCACCTGTGCAGCCATACCCCTCCATCGTTGTGCATAATCCCTGAAAGATTATTTTGTTTGCTTCTTGATCTTCGTCATTTGATATCTATCAGGGGCCATTTGTGCCTGGAAGCTATATTGTGTTAAGAAGGTATGGGCCAACTCCTCCCAATTGTGGATCCGGGCATTATCAAGACGGGCATACCAAATTCTTGCTTCTCCCGTCAGGCTCTTTTGGAATAATTGCATCCTTAGACCTTCGTCCTCTGCATAAGATCCAAGCTCCCCAATGTATATTTTCAGATGTGTATAAGGATCCCCCTTCCCATTGTATTTCTCAAATTCGGGAATTTTAAATTTCTCCGGATATCTGGTTCCTGGAAAGACACACAGATCTGAATAATTCACCTTGCCCAAGGAACCTACGCCTTTCAGGGATTGGATGGTTTCCTCCATTTGCTTCATTCTCTTTCGAAGGTCATCAGTGTCTCCTTCCTCTGGGATAGTAATCACTGGCCTGTTAGGTGTGGGAATGGCCTTTGGGACGACTGGCTCGCCCTTGAGCTGGGGGTGGTCATCTTTAAAAAGGATTGCACCACTTCTAGGAGGATTCTAGTCACCCCCTGGTGGTGGCATATTATGCGGTTCCTGGTTTGGCGAATTTTGTCTGAGTAGGAATTGTTCCTTTAGCATTGTGGCCATTTCCATCATCTGCTTTTTAAAGTCATCAAATTCCTCCCGAGATATGGAACCATGATTGGTAGGTGGAAGATCGCCCATTTCAGATGTAGAATTTTGGGCCTTCCTAGATTGCAGACGCGTTTGAGGAGCAATCCTTCAGAAAAACGGTTTGGAGTTTAGTCTTGGGGAAATGAAAGATGTGGATGCATGCTAAAGCTGTAACTTTTGTGTTTTTGGGGTTTTTTAATCTTTCCCTGCAAAACAAAAATGTTAGCAGTCCCTTATTGCAATAATAATTGATAGACACGAATTATTATGTCTTCCTAGCTATTCCCTGCAAAACATGGAGGTTAGTATTTTCTTTTGACAACAGGGAAGGTATATGTAAAAATATTGAATGGGACTATGACATTTATACGCGTAAACGTAAAAGGGCATGAAAAGACTTTCCTTGCGTTGGGTTTATCAGAGGCTGACCTACCCTAGGGTTACTCTCGCGGGCTTTTCGGCATGAAGGTCCCCAAATCTTCGCAATCTACTCGTCTGAATCCTTTCGATTGGAGCGGATTTGGGTGGTGCGTTTCCTGAGCCATCTCTGGGGAGCAGCCCCTTCGAGTCCAGTAATAAGCAACCGACAGGTTTGCCTCAGGAGGAGGTACACTCTCAACATACATTCACATTCATCGTCCTCACCGTATGCAAATGATTACTTTAAAGTAAAGCAGTTCCATTCAATCATTCACTTTTTTGACAAAACACACATTCACACAAAAAATGATCAAAATATCGCATGCACACACATATTCATGAATTTTTAAAGGATAGGATAGCATCAAGATTTGAACGCGGCTTAAGCCCTCTAATGATCCCCAGCGGAGTCACCAGCTGTCGACGCTGGGAAATGTCGCTCCTTTGGTGATTATTACCCTTTCCAATTTTTGCCTTTTGGTTTAGATGATTCTTTTGGAAAAGGGTCGGCATTAATGTCGACGGGGTTTTGAAAGATCGTTTTTTATGATGAGCCAATTTGACCAGAGTCGCCAGTTGGTATATTTGAAATGGATGTACCAACTCATCCGAATTTCATTTTTTTTAAATCGCTGGCTCATATGTGACTCCGAATTAATTGGTCTGCGAACCGAGATTCATAAAGTTCGGGGGCTTGCTTAAGCGAGGGGAAGGTGTTAGGCACCCCCCGACTTCTGTGAAACACGGTTACCGCAATCTTGATGCTTTTCCTATCCTTTTAATTCTTAAAAGGTGTATGCGTGCGCGTGTGTGTGTGTGTGCCTATGTGAATGTTGTGATGAGTTTGTATGAAAGAATCATTTGGATTTTGATGGAAAGTCGTGCTTTGAGAGTGCTTTAGAATGTCCTTCGGCTTCTACGAGAAAGCTTCATTCTTTATTAGAAAGGTTTGATTTTAATTGTCAAAACTGCAAGGTTTTCATTAGGTGTCGTTTTGGCAAAACAAGAGTTTTTAAACCTTCGTCAAAATAGGAATCGAGACCTATACGTTGCTTTCACAGAATGACAAGCAATTTCTAGGATCTCTTTAACCCTATGCACATTGGTTTAACAAAACGTCATTTATTTCACAAAACCATTTCTTGTGATGTTTGAAAACGATTTTCTTTAGCCTTTTCGATAAGTGGGAATCGACATTCATTAGCCCTTCCAATTTCTTATCCTCGTGATGCTAATAACCTAATTTGATTGATTTTATGAAAATCTTTATCGTTTAGCTTTGAAATCCTTTTTAGTGTTGCAATTCAAATCAAACATTATAATGCATAGGGGATTATTCACGGGCATGTAAGCCATCAAAATAACCCCGAACGCCCACAATCACATATTTTCACTATGACGGGGCCTTAAACACGATTCTCGCCTTGGCGTCATTTTAAGGCCCGCCGATTACATATTTACAATGAAAACTACATCATTCCTACTATCCACATCAAGAGATGCCCATCATTGGATTTGAACCACGGGGTCGCGTTCCTAGGCTCACACCCGAAATTTCCACGCACCCACAAAACATATATTACAAAAAATAATCAACACGGATAATCTAACGATACCAAGACACCCTAAAATAGCAACCTAAAGGAACCACGCCCAATATATCGCCGTAAAACAAACAAAAAAAATTCAATAAATGAATATCATCAGGTTATTAGGAAGAATTTTGTTCCGATGGAACCCTCACTAATAATCCTTAATTCATTGTTCCACCATAAATTACATGAAAACTACATTTAATTTAACCAAATAAGATGATAGAAATTGCTATAACAAGGGAGTTTTCACCTTGCAAATGATATCAAAGTGGTTGTAAACTTGTGTATTTGAATAGAATGAGAAGTATGTAGGATACAATCAAATCAAAAGAGTATAAATCCTCTCTTTTTTCTTCCTTTCTCTCCTATTTTGTTGCAAAATTCTGCTATTTTCTCTCTATTTTCCGAGCTGCTGCCGCTGCTGCTTTTTCTTCTTCTGAACTCCCTGTATGCTGAGTGAGGGATGAGCTGAAATAGGCTGGCCGTAGATTGATCTGTGGCTGGCTAGCCGCCACCCCTCCACTTAGCTGATTTTCGGTTTCCGTGTTTCGAGTTCCGTGTTTTCAAAAGGCGCACTCATTGGCCGCAGATCAATCCGCGGCTGGCTGGCTTGACTTTCTCGATTTTCGTGTTATGCCTCGATTCTCGTGTCATGACGTCGGTTCTCGCCGACAGGCTCGTATTTTGCAGTTCGGGAATTACTAGGAGACGTGCCACATCTTTCGGGAATGCACATTTCGGACGACCGTGCTGTCACGTCGGTTCTGATTTGCAAATCGTCGCGGTGGCGTCGTGTGTTCGCACTTGCGCCCCTCCCTCGCTCTCGTAGGCCGACTCAATAGACGAATTTGCCCTCCTGCCATGGTTAGTATACGAAGTGCAAAATTTGGGTGTCTACAGTCTGGTCTGCGCCGGGTCTCGTACCCGGTCGCTCGTCTCGTGATCACCGGGTCTCGTATCCGGATGATCGTCTGGTCTGCGCCGGGTCTCGTATCCGGTCGCTCGTCTCGTGATCACCGGGTCTCGTATTCGGATGATCGTCTGGTCTGCGCCGGGTCTCGTATCCGGTCGCTCGTCTCGTGATAACCGGGTCTCGTATCCGGTTGATCGTCCTGTCTGCGCCGGGTCTCATATCCGATCGCTCGTCTCGTGATCACCGGGTCTCGTATCCGGATGATCGTCTTGTCTGCGCCAGGTCTCGTATCCAGTCGCTCGTCTCGTGATCACCGGGTCTCGTATCCGGATGATCGTCTGGTCTGCGCCGGGTCTCGTATCCGGTCGCTCGTCTCGTACTCACCGGGTCTCGTATCCGATTGATCGTCCTGTCTGCGCCGGGTCTCGTATCCAGTCGCTCATCTCGTGATCACCGAGTCTCGTATCCGAATGATCGTCTTGTCTGCGCCGGGTCTCATATCCGGTCGCTCGTCTTGTGATCACCGGGTCTCGTATCCGGATGATCGTCTGGTCTGCGCCAGGTCTCATATCCGGTCGCTCGTCTCGTGATCACCGGGTCTCGTATCCGGATGATCGTCTGGTCTGCGCCGGGTCTCGAATCCGGTGGCTCGTCTCGTGATCACCGGGTCTCGTATCGGGTTGATCGTCTGGTCTGCACCGGGTCTCGTATCCGGTCGCTCATCTCGTGATCACCGGGTCTCGTATCCGGATGATCGTCTGGTCTGTGCCGGGTCTCGTATCCGGTCGCTCGTCTCGTAATCACCGGGTCTCGTATCCGGATGATCGTCTGGTCTGCGCCGGGTCTCGTATCCGGTCGCTCGTCTCGTGATTACCGAGTCTCATATCCAGTTGATTGTCCTGTCTGTGCCGGGTCTCGTATCCAGTCGCTCGTCTCGTGATCACCAGGTCTCGTATCCGGATGATCGTCTGGTCTGCGCCGGGTCTCGTACTCACCGGGTCTCGTATCCGGTTGATCGTCTCGTAATCACCTTATTCCATCGCATTGTCATCAAAGGAAGTTATTCTCCTGACTAGCTTGAAAGGCATCCTTGGAGTTCGTCCTCGTACATCGTTCTTGGCAACCATCGCTTTTGATTCTGATAGGCTAGGACCTTAACACCTAACCTGCTCGATTTATTTTTTTTTCATTTTATGGATCACGTACAAAATTATCATCTATTTATGCATGTGACACAACATTTAAAATGTAAATTGATGAAAAATGACCCTTGTATATTCTTTTGATACTGTTCTACAGATGTCATCATTTGTCGTGGTTTGCTTGGATCTCAGCTCTTCCCAGGGATCGCTCACTTTTTTGGATATCGGCCCTTCCCAGGGGTTGTTCACCACTTTGTTGTGGTTCGCTTGGATGCCTTCCCAGGTTCTCACACCACCTTATTGTGATTTGCTTGGATGCCTTCCCAGGTTCACTCACCACCTTGTTGTGGTTTGCTTGGGTGCCTTCCCAGGTTCACTCACCACCTTGTCGTGGTTTGCTTGGATGCCTTCCCAGGGTGCTCACCACCTTGTTGTGATTTGCTTGGATGCCTTCCCAGGTTCACTCACCACCTTGTTGTGGTTTGCTTGGATGCCTTCCCAGGGTCACTTTTTGCTTGGATACCAGCCCTTCCCAGGGTCATTGATTGTTTGGATACAACCCTTCCCAGGGGTCGCTCGATTTGATTGAAGTGGGATGTGTGATCGGCTTCTGTCCTGGATCTCCCATCAACATCGTCCACGTACCATACCGCAAAAGCCATCACGGTCTGATCATTTGTGAGGTTGAAAGCGACGTGCTTGTACTTTCCCTTAAAGATTTTCATTTTGATCGTACATGTATACATGCGAAAGATGTTATGCATGATCTGGCAGATATGTTATGGACAGATGCATGTGCACAACATATGTTTAGATAGAAATGACCCCTGTTCAGTCAAATGATATGATTCGATAGTTGTCGTTGTTTGCCAACATTTGATTGGATCACGCCTCGTCGTGAAGTGTAGTTTCTAGACTTCAACATTGGTTTGGTACTCTGCCTGTTCTTGGTCGTCTTTATTTCATCGAGTTGAGGCAGTCTGTTTCGCTCTCTGTTATGATCGACAGCTATGTTGGGCTCCTTGGCCTTTTGATCATTTCTGCTGGCCGATATGCTGTTGTCCCGCATTATATCATCCTTGTATATGCTCATGCACGTGGATCATTTGGATGTCGAGGCAGTGATAGTCAGGATTGGGGAGAGGCCCAATGACGAGAAGTTCTGTGCAGCCTCAGCTTCCTTCCATTTCACAATTCTTAACTGCCCCTGCCTTGGCGCGTGTTGTTACCTATAATTTCTATCGAAAACTCGCGATGTTGACCGTGCTGAGTTATCCACAGCTCTGCAAGATCCTGCATATCAGACAACTAACAAATGCCAAAACTTAAAGGCTCGGGCCGTTGGTGTTAGTTCAACACAAAGATATTATAATCTCGACAAAAGAGTAAATGCAGTTAAAGCACATGAAATTGAATATCTGTTGATCGCACAATCTAGCGAGTTGTGAACCGTGAATGTACTAGATTGGAAGTTATTTTCAATCCCTCGTGAGTTGATGATTTTCTATTTAACGAGTTATGAAATCGTAAGAACACCTTCAAGCATTCATGGTCATTGTACGTGAGTAAGGTCGAATTCAAAAGAACTACCTTCCCTCGTCAAAGGTATCCTGTCTCCATTCTCGACAATGTTCCTAGCAGGATTGACATCATATGACAAATGCACTGTGCGATGCAACATTCAGTGGGGGTTTCTCTTCCATGACTTCTTGTTTAAGGCCGAGAGTTTTTCGTATTATCTTTTCTCTTTATTAGCCCACTTCACTTGTCTCGGTTTCTTAGGCTATTCAAAGTTACCCATTTAACGAGTTTTGGACCAATGACTCCCAAACCAGACGGTTTTGGGGCATTAGGTGTACAGACACCCCTTCGGGTTTATTTACTCGAGTAACATAGGCCACGGTTCGAGACAAGCTGGTGGTCTGCACCATTCATTCTTTGCTTGACCTTGCGCAAGATTCGTTTTCTTAGGCTTGAGTTACCCATGTAGCGAGTGTTAGGCCGGTGACTCCCAAACCAGACGGCTTTAGGGCACCAGATGCAGAGACACCCCTTAGGCTTAATTACTCGACTAGCCCATGCCACGATTCGAATCTGCTCGGGCCTCCTCTACTGTAATGCTCGTTTTCTTAGGCTCTGAGTTACCCATGTAACGAGTGTTGGGCCAGCGACTCCCAAATCAGATGGCTTTAGGGCACCAGGTGTAGAGACACCCCTCGGGCTTAATTACTCGAATAACCCAGGCCACGATTCGAGACATTAGCTTGATAATCATTTATCGTCTGACTTCTTGATATTAGCTTGATAATTATTGGCTGCCTGACTACGTGTTAATTGCCATCAACGTCGTCATAGTTTTATACCCCATAACTGAAAGTTCGTGCAAATACAAAGTGAAGACTGGCACATGAGGTCGATTCTGTCGCAAACGTTGCTTTGAATTAAGGCTTTGTACCCAATCAAAAGGTTGAATAACTTTCTTCGTCTAATCATACTCATGATCGTGCTCCACGGTTGCTTGTCAGAATTAATCCGATTCCTATCAAGTCAAATAAAATCCCCTTTCACGCGGGTCATCGTATCCCGGGAAAACTATGCTTGACAAATGCCAGATGATCGTATTGTTGAATATTGAATTGACATGAGGTAGCATTTAATGATGATGGTGCATGATGGGATTATTGCATGGGTGCCAATTTGCACGTCATCATTTCCTGGGTAGTTGATAAATGCCCCAGTGTTAAGTTACTTTTCTTGTGATCTCCCTCGTACTGGTTGCATCGGTATCTCGCTGGGCTAACAAAAGATTCGGTCCTTTGACTTGTTGAAAGGTTTGGGGGATTTTTGATTTTTGAGATTTTTTTTTGTGGTCGAATTTGACCCTTCTCCGGGTTCTTTGTGATCGTTAGGGGTTCTGATGTTTGATGGCAATGGTTTGGTCTAAGTCGGGTTTGGGTTTATCTTCGACCCATCCTTTGATCTCGTCAGGTGTATTATCGATATTTGTCTCGTCCTGCTCAATCCCCATCAGATCGAAATCTAGCTCTATACCAAAATCGTGATCCTCCTTCAAATTTGGCCTATTGCTTGTCAGGCTAGAATGCCTCAAATCGGGGTACCCCTTCCTGGATATCACCGGCTGCACGGTCCAACTGGCCACGGTGAGGTCAAGCAATGGAGCTCATTAGGAGGTGCATGGATCGCATTGGCATGAATCTGGCATTGATGGCATTTCTTGACATGAGTATCGCAGTCAGTTTTTGTGGTTAGCTAGTAGTGACCCGTTCAGATGATTTTCTTTGCCAAAAATGTTCTGCTCATATGGGCTCCGCACACATCGCCATGTACTTCGTTCATTAATCTGTGGGCTTCTTCGGCTTCCAGATATCTCAGCAGTCCCGTAGCTAGGTCCCATTTATGCAAATCGTCTCCGCTTAGGAAGAATTTCACTGCCCATCTTTGGATTCTCTTTCCTCGGTCAGATCTGCATTTTCGGGAGAGGAGCTGTCTCGAAGGAACTCTTTAATGTTTTGATACCAAGCCCATTTAGGAGGGGCGTCACTATGGGAGATCTCTCCGATCTGATCCTCATAGGCCGGACAAGTCTGTACCGCAATTTCCCCCTTAAAGCTCGTCTCGTACCGTGATGTGTGAATCAGGGAAGCCAGTGTGGCTAGAGTATCCGCGAAATCATTTTGATTTCTGGGAACGTGCTGAAAGGCAATATCTTCGAATTGTTTGGCAAGTTTGATGATGAGGCGATGGTAGGGCAATAGCCTCAGCCCTTTGGTGCTGTATATTCGCATGGCCTGCCGGATGACCAATTCGGAGTCTCCAACTACTATCATCCTTTTGATTCCCATTCCCAGGGCTAATCTTAGTCCTAGGATGCATCCCTCGTATTCGGCCGTATTGTTGGAGCGGCAGAACTGTAATTTCATGGCTACCGGCTTCTGCCATTTGGATGGATGGAGTATGGACTTTACAGCCTCTTAGTTGGGTCCTAGGGGCAATCTCACAAAACAAACAAGGGTCGTAGATTAGTACTGTGCCAGTTACAAGTTGTCAGATGCATGTCAACACTGATGCATGATTATTATTATTATTGTTATTATTATTATTTTTTAGGTTCTCTAATCTTATCCTGCAAAATAAGGTCAGTGTTTGATGACAGGATAGTATTTAGAAGTTTTAGAAAACCTTGGTACGTAGTATGGATTGCCTTCCTGCAAAACCATGTCAGTATTCTCTTTATATGTGCAGGTGATGTAATCACATGATACAGGACATATTTATTGCGATGATGACGGTATGACAGATGTATGCCATTTACATGACATTTATTTATTTGACTGAACGATAAACGGGCATGAAGAAACTTCCCTTTCGTTAGGTTTATCAGAGGCTGACCTACACTAGGGTTACTCTCGCGGGTTTTTCGGCATGAAAGTCCCCAAATCTTCGCAATCTACTCGTCTGAATCCTTTCGATTGGAGCGGATCTGGGTGGTGCGTTTCCTGAGCCATCTCCGGGGAGCAGCCCCTTCGAGTCCAGTAATAAGAAACTGACGGGTTCGCCTCAAGAGGAGGTACACTCTCAACATACATTCACATTCATCGTCCTCACCGTATGCATATGATTACTTTGAAGTAAAGCAATTCCATTCAATCATTCATTCATTGGACAAAACACACATTCACACAACAATAAGTAAAACAGGTCAAAATGTCGCACGCATATACACATTCATAAATTTTAAAGGATAGGACAACATCAAGATTTGAACGCGGCTTAAGCCCTCTAATGTCCCCAGCAGAGTCGCCAGCTGTCGACGCCGGGAAGAATCGCTTCGGTTGCGGTTGTTAACCTTTCCAATTTTTAGCCTTTTTATTTAAATGATTTTTGGAAAAGGTCGGCATAAATGTCGACGGAGTTTTTAAAGATCATTTTTTTTATGATGAGCCATTTGACCAGAGTCGCCAGTTGGTATATTTGAAATGGATGTACCAACTCATCCGAGTTTCATTTTCGTAAATCGCTGGCTCATATGTGACTCCGAATTAATTGGTCTGCAAACCGAGATTCATAGAGTTCGGGGGCTTGCTTAAGCGAGGGGAAGGTGTTAGGCACCCCCCGACTTCCGTGAAACACGGTTACCTCAATCTTGATGCTTTTCATATCCTTTAAATTCTTAAAATGTGTATGTGTGCGCGTATGTGTGCCTATGTGAATATTGTGGTGAGTTTGTATGAAAGAATCATTTGGGGTTTTTTAGGGAAAGTCGTGTTTTGAGAGTGCTTTAGAATGTCCTTCGGCTTATACGAGAAAACTTTATTCTTTATTAGAAAGGTTTGATTTTAATTGTCAAAACTGCAAGGTTTCCATTAGGTGTCGTTTTGGCAAAACAAGAGTTTTTTAAACCTTCGTCAAAATAGGAATCGAGACCTATACATTGCTTTCGTAAATAAAGTGGCGGACAATTTCTAGGATCTCTTTAACCCTATGCACAACGGTTTAATAAAACGTCATTTATTTTCATAAAACCATTTTTTGTGATGTTTGAACACGATCTTTCTTTAGCCTTCTCGTTTAAATAGGAATCGACATTCATTAACACATCAAATTTTAAGACTCGTGATGCTAATAACCTAATTCGATTGATTTTTATGAAAATCTCATCGTTTAGCTTTGAAATCAATTTCGTGTCGTAAATCAAATCAAGCATTAAAATGCATTGGGGCTATTCATGGGCATGTAAGCCATCAAAATAACCCCAAACGCCCACAAGCACATATTTCACTATTTCGGGGCCTTAAACCCGATTTTTAACTTGGTATCGTTTTAAGGCCCAACGATTACATGTTTACAATCAAGGATAATTGATCCTATTACATATACCAAAATTGTCCATCATCGGATTTGGACCACGGGGTCGCGTTCCTAGGCTCACATCCACAATTTCTACACACCCACAAAATGGATATTACAACGATTAAACAAGCTAAAAATCACCAAATGGATATCATCGGGCCATTAGGAAGAATTTTGTTCCGTTGGAACCCTCACTAATAATCCCTAATCCGTGTATTCTCAATAATATATGTCGACGCCGGTTTTATCCGCTTGTCCTTTTTTGTCTTTTCCAATTTAGCCTTTTGGTTTAGATGATTTTTGGAAAAGGTCGGCATTGAGATCGACGGGGTTTTGAAAGATCGTTTTTTTATGATGAGCCGATTAACCAGAGTCGCCAGTTGGTATATTTGAAATGGATGTACCAACTCATCCGAGTTTTTTTTATTTTTTTATAAATCGCTGGCTCATATGTGACTCCGAATTAATTGGTCTGCGAATCGAGATTCATAGAGTTCGGGGGCTTTCTTTAAGTGAGGGGAAGGTGTTAGGCACCCCTCGACTCCCGTGAAACACGGTTACCGCAATCTTGATACTTTCCTATCCTTTATCTCATAAAATGTGTATGTGTGCGTGTGTGTGTGTGTCTGTGTGTCTGAATGAATGTTATGGTGAGTTCTGTATGGAAGAAATTCTTTCGGGTATTTTATGAAAGAGGCGTGCTTTATTTTGAAGAGTGCTTTAGGATGTCTTTTCCTTTAATACGAGAAAGCTTTATTTTTTTATGAGAAAGATTTGATTTTAATCGTCAAAAGCCATGGAATTTTCATTAGGGGTTGTTTTGGCAAAACAAGAGTTTTCTAAACCTTCATCAAAATAGGAATCAAGATCTATACGTTGCTTTTGTAACTCAAATGATGGGCAACTTCTAGGATCTCTTTCACCCTATGCACAACGGTTTTAATAAAACGTTTCGTTCTTTTGTAAGATCCATTTTTTCGTGACATTTGAAAATAACCTCTTTTAGCTTTTCCCGTAGGATAGGAATCGACCTTCGTTAGCGTTTCCCAAATTTTTAGCCTCGTGATGCTAATATCCTACCTTGATTGATTTTTAGAAAAGATCCTTATCGTTTAATCTTTTTGAAATCCTTTTGGCGCCTCAAAAATCTAATCAAGTATAAACATGCGTCGGGGCTATCCATGGGCATGTAAGCCATCAAAATATCCCCGAACGCCAACCATCACATATTCCACTAATACGGGGCCTTAAACTCGATTCTCGCCTTAGCGTCGTTTTAAGGCCCGATAGTTACATATTACAAAACAAGCATCTTGAATCTATTACATACACCAAAACGTCCATCATCGGATTTGAACCACGGGGTCGCTTTCCTAGGCTCACAACCACGATTACTACATACTCACAAAATGAATACTACAAATACAACAACGTAGATTGCCTAACACATCCTAAAAATACAATCAATCAAACTACGCCTAATATATATCCATAAATAAGCTAGAAATTTCGTCAATTAGATATCATCGGATTATTGGGAAGAATCTTGTTCCAATGGAACCCTCACCAATAATCCCTAATCCATGATTTTTTTCAACAATATTCTTGAAAATTGCAATTAAATTTAGCCAAATGACATGATAGAAGTTGCAAAAATAATGAGATTTTCACCTTGCAAATGATACCAAAATTGTGTAGAAACTTGTGTATTTGATTGAAATATGAGATATATTGATATAATCTAACAACAAAGAAACTTCCTCTCTTTTTTCTCTCAATTGTTGCAAGAATTTGTGCTATTTCTCTCTATTTCTGAGCTAAAACTGCTGCTGATTTTCTTCTTCTTCCGCCAAACTGCTCAACCTCCTGTATACTGTCCGAAGCTGAGTTTAAATAGGCTGGCCAGCTGGCTTGCCACTCAGCCCGGTTTTTGGGATCTGACTTTCCAGAAAGGCGCACTCATTTGGCCGCAGATCTATCCGCGGCTGGCGGGCTTGACTTTCTCGATTTTCGTGCCACGCCTCGATTTTCGTGCCGCAATGTCGGTTTTCGCTGACAGGCTCGTATTCCGCAGTCCGGGAATTTCCGGGAAGCGCGCCACACCTTCCGAGAATGCCAAATTCGGATAGCCCTGCTGTCATGTCGATTTCGGCTGCAAATTATCATGGTGGCGTCGAGTGTTCGTATTTTTTCCATCTTTTGCTCTCGCAGGCCGATCCATTTGACGAATTTGCCCTCCTGTCAGGGTTAGTATACGAAATGCAAAATTTGGGTGTCTACAGCTGCCCCTCTTTATCATGTTTATGAAATGTTAAATGAAATGAACAGGATAAAGAAACAGACACCCGATGCATGAATGGCAGTGTATAAGAATTGGCAATACATATATGATGCAACACATCTGATTCATGATGCAACACAAGATGTAACGCATGCTGTAGACACCCAAATTTTGCGTTTCCTTCTACTAACCATGACAGGAGGGCGAAATCGTCAATTGAACCGGCTTGCGGAAGCAAAGGAGCGGGCACAAGGGCAAGCGCCCGGCACCGCCGCAATGATTTGGGCAGCCCAAGTCGACGTGACAGCATGATCATCCGAGGCAGGCATTTCCGAATGAGGTGGCACGTATCCCGGAAGTTCCCGGACTGCGGAATACGAGCCTGTCAGCGAAAACCGACGTTGCGGTACGAAAATCGAGGCATGGCACGAAAATCGAGAAAGTCAAGCCCGCCAGCCGCGGATAGATCTGCGGCCAAGTGGGTGCGCCAGCACGAAAACCGGGAAATCAGCACTCAGCAGCTGAGTGCGATGGGAGGCGTGCCAGCTGGCCAGCCGCAGATCCATCTGCGGCCAGCCGCAGATAGATCTGCGGCTGGCTCTGGCCAGCCTATTTAAGCCAGCTTCGGCAGCATACAGGGGGTTCAGCAGTTTTGGGAAGAAGAAGGAAATTCCAGCAGCAAAAGAGCACGGAAATAGAGAGAAAATAGTGAGATTTTGCTACAAAAATAGGAGAGAAAGGAGAGAAAAAAGAGAGAATTCAATCCTTTTAATTTTGATTGTATCAAATACACTTCTTATCCTATTCAAATACACAAGTTCATATCCATTTGAGATCAATTGCAAGGTGAAAATTTCTATTTGTTCTAGCAATTCATGTCATATTGATTGGGTAAATTAGATGTAACTTTCATGTATCTTGTTGAAAAAATGAATTAGGGATTATGAGTGAAGTTTCCATCGGAATAAAACTCTTCCTAATAACCCGATGATATTCGTTCATTAATTTCTTTGTTTGTTTTAAGGTGTTATGTTTGGTATCATTTCCTTTAAATCGTTATTTTAGGATGTCTTGGTATTGTTAGATTATCCGGGTTGGTTTATTTTCTTGTAATATCCGATTGTTTGTGTGTGGATACTTGGTTGTGAGCCTAGGAAAGCGACCCCGGGGTCCCGATCCGATGATGGACATATCTTGATGTAAGAAGTAGAGATGACGTAGTTCTCATTGTAAATATGTAATCGTTGGGCCTTAAAACGACGCTAAGGCGAGAATCGTGCTTAAGGTCCCGAAATAGTGAAATTTGTGATTGTTGGCGTTCGGGGATATTTTGATGGCTTACATGCCCATGAATAGCCCGACGCGTGTTTATGCTCGATTTGAATTATGACACGAAATTGATTTCAAAGCTAAATGATAAGATTTTCATAAAATCAATCAAAGTAGGATATTAGAATCACGAGGTTAAAATTTGAGAAACGTTAATGAAATGTCGATTCATATCTAACGAGAAAGCTAAAGAAAAATCGTTTTCCAAAACAACACACGAAATGATTTTATAAATAATTGACGTTTTATTAAATCTTTGTGCATAGGGTGAAAGAGATCCTAGAAATTGCCCATCATTTTACGAAAGCAACGTATAGATCTCGATTCCTATTTTGACGAAGGTTTAAAACTCTTGTTTTGTTAAAACGACACTTAACGAAAATCTCATAGTTTTGATAATTAAAATCAAACCTTTTCTCATAAAGAGCTTTCTCGTGTATGCCGAAAAGACATTCCGAAGTATTCTCAAAGTAAAAAAACACGATTTTCCCTAAAATCCAAATGATTCTTTCATACAAACTCACCACAACATTCACATAGACACACACACACCCACACACAAGCGCGCGCACACACACATTTCATGAATTAAAGGATAGGAAAGCATCAAGATTGCGGTAACCGTGTTTCACGGAAGTCGAGGGGTGCCTAACACCTTCCCCTCACTTAAACAAGCCCCCGAACTCTATGAATCTCGATTCGCAGACCAATTAATTCGGAGTCACATATGAGCCAGCGATTTATAAAACACGAAAATTCGGATGAGTTGGTACATCCATTTCAAATATACCAACTGGCGACTCTGGTTAATTGGCTCATCATAAAACACGATCTTTCAAAACCCCGTCGACATCAATGCCGACCTTTTCCAAAAAAATCATTAAATCAAAAGGCTAAAATTGGAAAAGACTAAAAGGAGACGAGAAAGCGAGAGAACCCGGCGTCGACAGCTGGCGACTCTGCTGGGGAGATTAGAGGGCTTAAGCCGCGTTCAAATCTTGATGCTGTCCTATCCTTTAAAATTCATAAAATGTGTGTGTGTGCGATATTTTGATTTTTTACTTTTGTTGTGCGAATGTGTGTTGTTGTCCAATGAATGAATGATTGAATGGAATGGCTTTACTTTAAAGAAATCATTTGCATACGGTGAGGACGATGAATGTGAATGTATGTTGAGAGAGTACCTCCTCCTGAGGCGAACCTGTCGGTTGCTTATTACTGGACTCGATGGGGCTGCTCCCCGGAGATGGCTCAGGAAACGCACCACTCAAATCCGCTCCAATCGAAAGGGCTCAAACGAGTAGATTGCGAAGATTTGGGAACCTTCATGCCGAAAAGCCCGTGAGAGTAACCCTAGGATAGGTCAGCCTCAGAATAACCCAACGCAGGAAAAGTCTCTTCATGCCTTTTTACGTTTATATGTCTAAATGTCATGATCTCATTCAATATTCATACATCCCTTTTCTATGTCGAAAGAGATTACTAACCGCTGTAAATTGCAGGGAATAGTTGGGGGAGCATAATAAAGCATGTTTAGCATTCGTTATGGCACTAAAGGACTACTAACTTTCTCTTTTGCAGGGAAAGATTAAAGAACCCCAAAACACAAAAAAGTTATAGCTTTAGCATGCATCCATGTTTTCATTTCCCCAGGACTAAACTTCGAACCATTTGTCTCTGTAGGATTGCTCCTCAAACCCGTTCGCAGTCTAAGAAAGCCCAGGTCTCTACATCTGAAATGGCTGATCTTCCTAACCATAATTCCATATCTCGGGAGGAGTTTGATGATTTTAAAAGACAGATGATGGAAATGGCCACAATGTTAAAGGAACAGTTCTTAATCAGACAGGATCCGGTAAATCAGGGATCGCATAATACTCCACCACCAGGGGATGATCAGAATCCTCCTAAAAATGGTACAAACCTGCTTAAAGAGGACCAACCCCGACTCAAGGACGAGCCAGTCATCCCAAAGCCCGTTCCCATACCTAGCAGGACAGTGATTACTATCCCAGAAGAGGGGGATAATGACGACCTTCGGAGAAAAATGAAACACATGGAGGAAACCATCCAATCTCTAAGGGGCATAGGCTCCCTGGGCAGGGTTAATTACTCAGACCTGTGTGTTTTCCCCGGGGCCAGATATCCAGAAAAGTTCAAAGTTCCCGAGTTCGAAAAATACAATGGAAAGGGAGACCCCTATACACACTTGAAAATATACATTGGAGAACTCGGGTCTTATGCCGAAGACGAGGGGTTAAGAATGCAGCTATTTCAGAAGAGCTTAACAGGGGAGGCAAGAATATGGTATGCCCGCCTCGACGGCGCCCGAATCCACAACTGGGAGGAATTGGCCCATACTTTCTTAACCCAATACAGCTTTCAGGCCCAGATGGCTCTTGACAGGTACCAAATGACAAAGGTTAAAAAACAGCCTAGGGAATCCTTTAGGGAATATGCGCAAAGATGGAGGGGCATGGCTGCCCAAGTAACTCCCCCGATGAGCGAATCAGAGATGGTAATGACCTTTGTAGACATTCAGGAGGCACCGTATTATGAGCGGGTCATCTCGGGGATTGGAAGACCCTTTGCTGAAATGATTAAACATGGAGAGATGGTAGACATGGGGTTGAAATCGGGTAAAATCCGGGATCTTACTGCTTTAGAAACTGCTGCCGAGCAAATACAGAATGGAAACTATGGCAGCACTTCCCGGAGAGTCCAAAAGAAGAAGGAAGAGGATGTCTCCCTCATCCTACAAGGGTCATCCAGAAAAGCAGAAAGCCATCTTCCGGTACAGGTACAGAGGGGAGGGCAATCCCGACAGCCCAATTTCACAGATCAAAGAGCAGAGGGGCGAAGAAGATATGAGGCATCGCAAAACCGAGTATTCACCCCGCTCGGGGAGCCGCTTGAACGAGTATTAGCGGTATTAGTAGCCCAAAAGAAGATTGTTGGTTTGGCACCCCCGAGTGACCCAAAGGGTAGAAGGTTTGACCCGAGCAAGCGGTGTGCATACCACTCCAGTTCCCCTGGCCATGATACACAGGATTGCTGGACGTTAAAGCATCGAATCCAAAACCTGATTGACAGTGGAGAGATTGTGGTGGAACAGCCGGATTCCCCGAATGTTAAAGCAAATCCCCTGCCAAGACATGATGGAGGGGGAGTTAATGCGACGGAGGCAAGTGAGGCTGGGGGGCCGCCAAGGTTGAACTATGTGCAGAAAGTTGAGGAGATGATAAATGTGATACATGACCATGGGAGTGCGAGGGTAACGCCCATCAAGTTGATAGGGGTAAGTACGAATAACATAGAGGGACCTATCAAGTTGACAGCTCCGAGGCCCATCATTTTTGCTGCAAGGCCACAACTCCCTATAAGTAGTCTGAAGACTGTACCCTGGAATTACGGGGGAATACCCGAGGAAGCGGTCAGTTGTGCTTCCGTGACGACCAGGGGGAACCCCTTATATCTTCCCGGGCGAGTCCTTGAGAGCCAAAAGAGAAAAAATGAAGAAGTTTCCGAGGAAAAGGCCATAGAGTTTTTGAAAAGGATGGATCACCCAGAAACAAGGGGGATCCAGATTTTAAATGAGGAATCAACCCTAACATCGGTCATGGACTTGGTGTTGTCATCCAGTGAGCATTGTAAAACCCTGATGAAGGTTCTGGAGGAGGCATTTGTGCCCAAAGAGGTCAGTGAGGAGGATTTCGGCCAGCTGGTAGGCCACTTATTGGAAACCGATGCAATATCCTTTACAGATGAGGACATTCCCAAAGAGGGAAGGGGGCACCGAAAACCGCTACACATCGCGGTAATCTCCTCAGGATATGTCATGAATGGGGTGCTGATCGACGGGGGATCGGCATTGAATATATGTCCTCTCAGCACGCTGAAGAAAATGAACATCAGTCCCAAGCGCCTGCGGGCCAGTCATGTGGTGGTTCGGGCTTTTGACGGATCCCGGAGGGACACCATCGGGGAGATAGAATTGCCAGTGGAGATAGGGCCCTGTACTTTTGATATCTCCTTCCAAGTCCTAGATATCACGGCAAGCTACAACCTGCTGTTAGGGAGGCCGTGGATACACATGGCCGGGGCAGTTCCTTCCACGCTCCACCAACAAATCAAGTTGATCATCGATGGGAATCTGGTAACAATCTCGGCCGAATGTGATGACCCTTCTCCTCCCAGGAGTGGCCTACCAGTAATCAATGTGGATGAGTCGGCGGCGCCTGCCAGCTTTCAAGCACTAGAGATTAGCACTCCCCATTATAGATGCCTGGGAGCTCCAGCTGTGAAACCAAGGGTCTCTCCGGAACTCACCTTTGTGGCAAGGGAAATGATTAAAATGAACTTCCAACCTGGACAGGGACTAGGGAAAAGCAGTCAGGGAATCACCAAGCCCATCCACCTACCACAGCAGATAGGCAAGGCAGGATTGGGATACCATGTGGGCGCAGTACGGGGACACCGTCAGGGTGCGACTCCGATTCGACTAGTTGGCAGTCTATTGACCAAAGTCGACAATAAGCAGGGGGTCAGCGGACCTGTGATTGGGGCAGGGAGTGAAGAGTTAACCCCCACACGTAATGAGTCGGCCCGGAGGGAAAGTTTCCTACGGGAGGTCGCAAAAGAGTTTGAAACCAAATGCTATATCCCCGGACAATCAACAAGCAGTAAGGAGGGGACGAATGTTATCACACCACCGGGAGCCCAACAGGTTGTGCCTGTCATCGATTGGGCAGGGCTGATTATTCCTGGAAAGGATATGGAGAGGGATTCAGGCGACGTATCCGTAATCATCGGGGAGGTGTCCGATGTGAGGCCCTCCTTTATCCAGCGCATTCCAGCTGACCTGACCATCGACAATTGGACCCAGAAACCCATGATATCCAAACAGGGGTAAAACTCGACGTCAGGGTGATTGACCCCAGATGATGGGGGAATGAAGAAGTTTATTTTTGTTGTTGTTTTAATTCTGCATCATTATGTCGTTTCTTCTTGTTATTTGAAAATGCGATCATCGTGAAAAAATGATTTATATATGACAAGTATTTTGTTTCATGTCAGGTGTACCAATTTGAGTAATCCTTGCCTAACAAGTGGTCTTTCAAATTTGAATGATGATTATGATTTTGACATTGAGCTGGATTTCGATTTAATGGGCATTGAACAAGACGAGACAGATTACGACGACGCACCTGATGAGATCAAAGGATGGGTCGAAGATAAACCCAAACCCAATTTGGACCAAACCATCACTATAGATATCGGAACCCCTGACAATCCAAAAGAACTCAAGATAGGGACAGACCTTACCCCCAGCCAAAAAGCAGAAATAATTGAGTTACTAAGACAATATGAGGATGTCTTTGCCTGGTCGCACGAGGACATGATCGGATTGTCCACCGACATTGTGGTGCACCGGTTACCCATCAAGGAGGGTTTCAGGCCTGTCAAGCAGAAACTAAGAAAGTTGAAACCTGAGTGGAGTTTAAAGGTGAAGGAAGAGATCATCAAACAATTCAGGGCGGGAATCATTATGGTGTCCACTTACCCGGAATGGCTATCCAATGTGGTCCCAGTGGCTAAACCTGGAGGAAAGGTGAGGGTATGCGTAGACTACAGAGATCTAAACAAGGCCAGTCTCAAGGATAACTTCCCGGTGCCTTTCATACACATCCTGGTGGATAACACAGCCCAGTACGAAATGTATTCTTTTGTGGATTGCTTTGCGGGATATCATCAGATAATGGTGGCAGAAGAAGACCGGGAAAAGACCGCATTCATCACCCCCTGGGGCACTTTCTGCTATAGACGACTGGCTTTCGGGCTCACAAATGCGGGGGCTACTTATCAGAGAGCCATGATGGCCTTGTTCCACGATATGATGCACAAGGAGATAGAAGTCTACGTGGATGACATTATTGTGAAATCGAAGGTAGAATCTGATCATATAACCCATCTCAAAAAGCTATTCGATCGGCTCAGAAAGTATAATTTGAAACTCAATCCAGCCAAGTGCGCTTTCGGAGTACAGTCGGGCAAGCTCTTGGGTTTCCTGGTTAGTGATCGGGGCATTGAGTTGGATCCAGCAAAGATTAAGGCCATTGTGGATATGCCAGCACCTCGCACAGAGAAGGAGATAAGGGGATTCCTCGGAAGGATAAACTTTATCAGCCGTTTTATATCCCACTTGACGACTACATGTGAGCCCATTTTCAAACTGTTAAGAAAAGGGGTTTCCCAAGAGTGGAATGAGCAATGTCAGAAGGCTTTTCAGACCATTAAAAAGCAGTTGACTGAAGCACCAGTGCTGGTACCCCCGAAGGATGGGATCCCTCTGTTTATGTATATATCGGTAAATGCCATCGCGATGGGATGTATGTTGGGACAGAAAAATGAGGCGGGAAAAGAGCAGGCCATCTATTACCTCAGCAAAAGATTTAGCCAATGTGAGCAGAATTACACTCCCATTGAGAAGACCTGTTGTGCTCTGGCCTGGGCTGCAGGGAGATTACAGCACTACCTCCATGGGCATACAACGTACTTGATATCAAGAATGGATCCCCTGAAATATATTTTCGAAAGGCCCATGCTGAATTGTCGACTATCAAGATGGCAGTTAATTTTACAACAGTTTGACATGGTGTACGTGACCCAGAAGGCCATGAAAGGGCAGGGAATTGCAGATCAGTTGGCAGAAGCCCCGGCAGGAGGGATGGAGCCGTTAGAAACTCCTCTCCCGGGCGAGGATATATTTTGGGTATCGCGCGAAAAATGTGATGACGAGGGACAATTCTGGAAGCTGTATTTTGATGGTGCCATGAATGCCGAGGGGGCAGGAGCCGGAGCGGTCCTAGTCTCTATCACCGGAGAACAATATCCCGTGGCCACCAAGCTTCGTTTCAGCAATTCGAACAACACCGCTGAATACGAGGGGTGTATCTTGGGACTCCGATTGGCCCGTGACATGGGAGTAAAAAGACTAGCGGTGTTCGGGGATTCAGAGTTGGTAATCAGACAAACAATCGGGGTATACAACACTAAGGAGCTTCGGTTACTTCCATACCATCGTTGTATCACCCAGCTTATGCAAGAGTTCGAAGATATCGCCTTCCGCCATATTCCTCGGGGACGAAATGATTTTGCCGATGCATTGGCGACTTTGGCTTCCTTAATCCACGTGATCAAGAGTAGGGACAGTCCACAGATTGAGATCACCGTACAGAATGCCCCGGCATATGAGGAAAATGTGGCAGTGTTATCAAATGAGGTGGTGTTGACGAGGCAGCCCTGGTATCACGACATAAGGGAATATCTGAGAGACAGATCCCTTCCCGATCAGGCAAATCGGACCGAAAGGATGAGAATTCAAAAGATGGCGATGAAGTTTTACCTGAGTGGCGATTCACTTTACAAAAGGGATGCCGGGTTGGGACTGTTGCAATGCGTAGACGAAACGCAATCCCAAAGGATTATGAATGAAATCCATGGCGGGGTGTGTGGGCCACATATGAGTGGACCGATGTTGGCAAAAAAGATCTTGAGGACAGGGCATTATTGGTTAACGCTGAAAGCCGATTGCGATGATCATGTCAAACGGTGTTATCAATGCCAGGCGCACGGTAATGTGATCCATACACCTCCAAATGAACTGCACTGTATGACCTCCCCCTGGCCATTTTCAATGTGGGGAATGGATGTAATCGGACCAATAGAGCCCAAAGCAAGCAACGGGCACCGATTCATCTTCGTCATGATCGATTATTTCACCAAATGGGTAGAAGCAGCCTCTTTCCCCAAAGTCACTCAGGAGGTCATCGTCAGCTTCATCAGGAATAATGTCATTTGCCGATATGGGCAACCTGAGGTTGTAGTCTCCGACAATGCCAAGAATTTAAACAACGCCCTCATGAAAGGACTGTGTGACCAGTTCAAGATTAAGCATCTCAATTCCGTCATTTACCGTCCCAAAATGAATGGGGCAGTGGAGGCGGCCAATAAGAACATCAAGAAGATCATGGCAAAAATGTCTGCTAATCATCGGGGATGGCCAGATCTGTTACCCCTCACCTTGCTGGCATACCGAACATCAACGCGTACTTCTACAGGGGCAACCCCTTACGCTTTGGTGTATGGAATGGAGGCTGTTCTACCAGTTGAAGTTGAGATGGCGTCCCTCAGAATAGTGATCGACGCTCAGATAAGCGAAGAGGATTGGATGCAAAGTCGATATGACCAATTGGCCCTGATTGATGAAAGGAGGGTGGCTGCCATTTGGCATGGTCAGCTATATCAACAGAGGATCTCCCGATCCTACGACAAAAAGATAAGACTTCGGAAGTTCAAGGAAAATGATGTGGTGTTGAAAAGAATCATGCCTTGTCAAGACGAAGCCAAGGGGAAGTTTGCCCCAAACTGGGAAGGGCCATTTGTGATCAAGAAAGTGCTATCCGGAGGGGCCCTCATATTGCAAGAAATGGATGGTGAGGTATTTCCACAACCCCTAAATTCTGACTCGGTGAAGCGGTTCTACGCTTAAATCATCAGTTCCTTTTTCCCCTGACAGCGAACTACGTAGGACCTGATCTCCCAACTTGTGGGGGTACGTAGGCAGCCATCATGGCGCGGTCCGATCCTTTAAAAATAATCCTTTCCCCAACCAAAACCAATTTTCGATAGCCAGATAAAACCTTCCTACACCCTCAAAACCTTCCCGAAACCAACTGCCTAACCAGTTTCATCCCAGAATACATACCCTGATCCAACCCAAACAGTTGTCCCAAAATCTGAAATTCAATCCGACGAAATCAAAAGGTGTGCGGCAATATCTGTCAAATCTCCATCAAGTCTTGAGGAAAGAAAGAAGGCGAAATGTCAAAATCATGGTCAGTTGGATAAAATGATGATCTGATGGAGGGCAATGATACGACAAAAGGGGAAAATGACTAAATTTAAATGCATGTCTATATATATTAAGACGTTTTATTACAAGATTTATCTTTCAATAACTGATGAAACCAACATAGTCTATGCAGGAAATAAAATAATCTACAAATCTGAAACTAGCCGAAGCAGGATGGACAGGGTGGTGGATAGATCTGAAGCATCAGCATCTCCTGCAATCTGCTGCCCCATCATATCAATACGATCCAGTAAAGCAGTAGCTCGGTTGACAGTCCCAGAATGTGCATCTATGACTGCCCTAGCCTGAGAAACAATGGCATCTCTGTCAGCTATGGCCACATCTCTGGCTAGAATAGCAGCATCTCTCTCAGCAATGGCGGCATCCCTCTCAGATTCAATAGCAATCAAGGACAGTCGGATCCGGCTATGTTCAGTGTCCTGACTAGGGGGAGAATCGGCTGAGATCGAATGATATATGGCATCATCTGGGCAGGTCACTCCAGAGTCATCAAAGGTCCCGATCTGACTCACACCAACCACATCCGCATCTCCGCGCAACCATTGCACATAAGCGAATGTCTGGATGGGGCAACTATCATTATACTCGGCCAGGATCCTACGAGGCCAAAGATCATATACCCGCAGTAGATCTCTCTCTGTCTGGGATGATATAAGGAATCGGTAGTCGGCCGCACCCGTGAAGAGGTGGAAATCCTGTGTCTGATCAAACTGCCCCATGACCGCCAGGGGATGATAAGTCGTCACGCCCCTCAAACCAGCAATGGGAATGAAATCCAGGTCGGGCACATGAGTCAAGAAGCTCCTAAAGGAGCAATATCCCGAGTAAACCAATAGATGAAAGGGGTCCTCAATGATAGACAAAAATGATGTCCAGGAAGCCACATCAGTACAACTCGCGGGACGAAGCGAAAACTGCGTGGTTATGTCATGGCTGAAGCAAAACCCTTGGCGACGGAGATGGCCGATGGGACTAAGATGACTCATGAACCACATATACAGCAAGGTTGGGCTCCCTCGGAAGAATCTTCCTCGGAAGGACTGGCAATATGTGGCCGACATATAGGTATCCGCCAATATCATGGGGAGAATGGTGTGATCCTCCTGAAGGGCCCTAATGGCCGCAACAATCCGCATGTCCAAGTGATCGGATCCTGCAGGCAAATACAAAACTGAGATGACACAGGCCATCAGAACGCCCCCTCGCAAGGCATCCCAGCGCTCCTCGGACACGGAAAAATCACCGAGGAAAGGACGGAAACTGTCAGGTGAGCCAAATCGGTCAATCAAGAATTGAAGAGGAACCATATGGTCTGATGTGATTACCGGTAATAAGACAGCCCTCCGCAAACCGGTAAAAGTCAAGAATTGACGGCGCATGGAACCAACAGTAACCCTAGCACAGGGACCATCCAACGGCAGGCCGGTGAAGCGGGCATACTCCTCAAGGGTGGGGGTCAGCTCTACTGTCCCAAACCTAAACACCTGACGGGCCGGGGCCCAATGGCTCAGAAGACCATCCACAAAACCCGCTGGCACCTGAAAGGTCAGTAAGGACCAAGAATGTCCCAAAAGACCATCTGCGATAATCCTGTCTGCCGGCAGTAAACTGTCCAACCAGCGGAAGAGGCTGCCAATCAACCCTGTGGGAGGAATGGAATCCAAACGAACCACGGCATCCGAGGACGACATCTGTGAAAAAAATAGTATCAAAAAGACTGTACAGGGGTCATTCTCTATCCATAAATAAAAGAGCATGCATCATACAGTTAATAATAAACCAGGTGAATCCCATAAAAATGAAAAAGAAAACTGTGCATAAATAAATAAATGAGTTCATGTACATAGTGCATAAATGAAAAAGAAATCTAAGCAGGTGCCGATACAAAAGGCCCTATCCTATCCTGGTCTAAATAAAATCAGTATCATCTATGAAAGCAGGATCCTCGAACTGATCCCCTGGAGTCGCCGAGCTCGGAGGACCAAAGTTCATATCAGGGATGTAGGGATGCGCTGTGGCATCAGATGAACTCGGGCCTGCATCATAACCTGCACCGTCAGGATCGTAGGTGTAAGCCTCCTCCGGGGCCCGGCCCAACCCCCGAATAAACAGCGACAACTGATCTACCTGACGGGTCAATGAGGCGATCTGCTCAGCGTGGGTAGGGGTCCGAACACAGGCAGCCCAATCGGTCATCGTCACCGAGCCTGGAACCATATCTCCAAGGAAGAAAGTGGCCCGAGTCTGAGGACCGATGGTACGGGGCACCCACCATGTACGGAATGCATCACTCGTAGTGGGACCCGTGGAAAGCATCCGACCATCCTCCCCGGCGAGCATGATCTCCGAGGGCTGAGAATCCAGCGGCCAGAAAGTAGTGAAAGAAAGGGAGTGCGGGATGCGGATCTCTCCAGTGACGCATCTGAATGCGCGCTCTCCCAGATACATCACCCAGCCTCCAACACTCTGCAAAGTGAGGCGACGGGTGGAAAGCTCGAACTCCAGGCCGGAAGGATGCCCGTCAGCAAACCCCACAGTCAGATGATCGGAGAGGTAGGGAATCCAGACGACCTCTGCAGCCGTGATCAGCTCCAGCTGGATGCGACAGTGTGCAAAACTGCCAGACACGGGGACCTCCTCGAGAGTACTGTGATGCCATCGCCGACCCCGAGGATAAGTGTCCGGGCCCAGAGTAGTGATAGGCCTCAGACATGGCAGCCGCTCGTAAGCCCAGAACTGTGAATAGAAACAAGGCAAGGCATGAGTCACTATCAAATACAGAAAAGAGATGAAAGGAAAAGAAATACAGTGAAAGAGAGGAGGAGGGGACTCACCAACAGAAAATGGTAGAAGCCGAGCCAGGCATCAGTCTGTCCCTCTGAGCGTAGACGCATGCCATGGAGGAAATAGGCAAAGGTAAATGACCCCCAGTCATAGTCACCGATGCGGTCCACGTCTCTGACCGCTCCAACGACGCTGAAATGAATAGTGGAGGAGTTGTTCCCTAGAAAACAACCCCTCATGATGGTCAGGAACAGGCGTCGTAGCAGAATGTCCCTGGTGCCCTGATCTGCTGGAATAGGCAGCGCATAGAGACCCCCGACTGCATCGACAGCCAAAGCACCAGATCGGATACTGCGGGCCTTAAAGACCCGGTCCTCGGCAGCGAAGCCCAGCAAAGCTCGAACCTCCACAGGAGTGATATCAAGATCCAAGGGGACGCGGGACCCGGTAAACTCAATGCCGGTAATGTACCTCCAGTCCCATGGGGTCAACACGACCTCGCAGTCGAGAAGATGAAGAGACTGCGTCTGGTGGAACCATCGCTCGGATAAAGCCCTCATGTAACCCCAGGGGCACTGGCGGGGGATGATAGTGAAGAAATGTCGGAAGCCCCAAGAGTCCACCATCGCCCGATAATCACTGTGCAGGGCCGCGTAAAGGGAGTAGATGTTGAACCAGTTACCCCTCGGCTGGGTAAACTCGGGTACCTGGGGCAATCACCAAGAGGTCAATCCGGATAAAAGGAGAATGGAGAAATTGAGAATGAAATCAGAATAGAGCTGAAATATACCTCGTTAGCCACGAGAGATGCCGAGGGGTGACGACTAAGATCCCGACCCAAAAGATCGGGTATCTGCACAGAGGCGCCAGAAGGAGCCTGATGAGTAGATGGAGCCGGTGTGCTGGAGGATGGCCCCTCTGCCGCGACCTCCGGAGGGACAGCCTCCTCAACGTCCGGATGACCAGGACGAATGACAGCCTCCGTCAAACGACGAGCCTGACGGGTCCGAGGAGGAACAGGAGTGGGTGCAGCCCTACGACGGCGAACACCCGAAGTCCGAGAGGCGGAGGAGCTACTGGGCGCATCACGATCCATAGCTGGAATAGAACGGGCGAGAAAGAAGGTAAGTTTCCTTTTAAAATTTATGTAATGAACATTCTAAATTTCTAGCCTCATCATATGATTAATGCAACATGATGCATGTAAAAAAAAAAAAAAAAAAAACTAAACAAAAAAAAAAAAAAAAAAAAAAAAAAAAAAAAAAAAAAAAAAAAAAAAAAAAAAAAAAATCGGCAGAGTTCCGTTTGTAAATTGAACATCCCAGGCATAAGCCAAACGTGTTTTCCATCAATCAAAGCCTCAAACAGATTTAAATTGCATTCATATATGTAATTACAGCATGTAATGCATGATTTTATTGCAGAAAAGGAATAACAATATGTGGGACCGCCTCATGAACATAAAATAGGACTCACATAGTTGATACATAGCATGTATATATGATGGTACATTACATAGCATTGTAAAGCATACATTTTATGTTTAAACATGTAAATAGTCAAATGTATAGCAAAACATTGACGAAATTGAAAAGTGACCGGTCAAAGTGTTACCTGTAGCGTGTAGATCAATCCTACCGGAACAGTTTTTGCAGGAAAGTTGAAAAAATCGACAAAAAAGCCCTTGCGAACAAGAAAAATCGAGAGAATCTCTTTGGATTACAAGTTGAAAGTGACAGATCTGGAGGAGCCGCGTTGGATTTAAGGCCCGATCATGGCCGCAGATGTATCTGCGGCTGGCCGCAGATCCATCTGCGGCTGGCCGCAGATCCATCTGCGGCTGGCCCTGGTGGGTCCCACCTTGCTCCCTTGCAGCCATTTGACGTGTTGAAGTGAAAAGTTTACGAGATGGGTGACCGGCGACGATACCCGGCCCCGACATGACGATCGACCGGCGACGATAACCGGCGATCACGAGATGGATGACCGGCAACGATAACCGGCTCCGACAGATAACCAACCGGCGACGATAACCGGGGGTTACGCGATGGGTGACCGGCGACGATACCCGGCCCCGACATGACGATCGACCGGCGACGATAACCGGCGATCACGAGATGGATGACCGGCGACGATAACCGGCTCCGACAGATAACCAACCGGCGACGATAACCGGGGGTTACGAGATGGGTGACCGGCGACGATACCCGGCCCCGACATGACGATCGACCGGCGACGATAACCGGCGATCACGAGATGGATGACCGGCGACGATAACCGGCTCCGACAGATAACCAACCGGCGACGATAACCGGGGGTTACGAGATGGGTGACCGGCGACGATACCCGGCCCCCGACATGACGATCGACCGGCGACGATAACCGGCGATCACGAGATGGATGACCGGCGACGATAACCGGCTCCGACAGATAACCAACCGGCGACGATAACCGGGGGTTACGAGATGGGTGACCGGCGACGATACCCGGCCCCGACATGACGATCGACCGGCGACGATAACCGGCGATCACGAGATGGATGACCGGCGACGATAACCGGCTCCGACAGAAAACCAACCGGCGACGATAACCGGGGGTTACGCGATGGGTGACCGGCGACGTTACCCGGCCCCCCACATCACGATCGACCGGCGACGATAACCGGCGATCACGAGATGGATGACCGGCGACGATAACCGGCTCCGACAGATAACCAACCGGCGACGATAACCGGGGGTTACGCGATGGGTGACCGGCGACGATACCCGGCCCCGACATGACGATCGACCGGCGACGATAACCGGCGATCACGAGATGGATGACCGGCGACGATAACCGGCTCCAACAAGGTAACCAACCGGCGACGATAACCGGGGGTTACGCGATGGGTGACCGGCGACGATACCCGGCCCCGACATGACGATCGACCGGCGACGATAACCGGCGATCACGAGAAGGAGGACCGGCGACGATAACCGGCTCCGACAAGATAACCAACCGGCGACGATAACCGGGGGTTACGCGATGGGTGACCGGCGACGATACCCGGCCCCGAACGAGACGATAGATTGAAAGAGTGAACCCAAAGACTAACAAACACGGTCAAGGGGTTGATACATTGACACTCTTACGAATGTCTTGCATGCATTGCATCTTAGGTTGCATCATAAGCTATATGTGTGAGGCATCATGTATGTACTGTCATTCTTACACACTGTCATTCATGCATCGGGTGTCTATTCTTTATCCTGTTCATTTCATTTATCATTTCATAAACATGATAAAGAGGGGCAGCTGTAGACACCCAAATTTTGCGTTTCCTTCTACTAACCATGACAGGAGGGCGAAATCGTCAATTGAACCGGCTTGCGGAAGCAAAGGAGCGGGCACAAGGGCAAGCGCCCGGCACCGCCGCAATGATTTGGGCAGCCCAAGTCGACGTGACAGCATGATCATCCGAGGCAGGCATTTCCGAATGAGGTGGCACGTATCCCGGAAGTTCCCGGACTGCGGAATACGAGCCTGTCAGCGAAAACCGACGTTGCGGTACGAAAATCGAGGCATGGCACGAAAATCGAGAAAGTCAAGCCCGCCAGCCGCGGATAGATCTGCGGCCAAGTGGGTGCGCCAGCACGAAAACCGGGAAATCAGCACTCAGCAGCTGAGTGCGATGGGAGGCGTGCCAGCTGGCCAGCCGCAGATCCATCTGCGGCCAGCCGCAGATAGATCTGCGGCTGGCTCTGGCCAGCCTATTTAAGCCAGCTTCGGCAGCATACAGGGGGTTCAGCAGTTTTGGGAAGAAGAAGGAAATTCCAGCAGCAAAAGAGCACGGAAATAGAGAGAAAATAGTGAGATTTTGCTACAAAAATAGGAGAGAAAGGAGAGAAAAAAGAGAGAATTCAATCCTTTTAATTTTGATTGTATCAAATACACTTCTTATCCTATTCAAATACACAAGTTCATATCCATTTGAGATCAATTGCAAGGTGAAAATTTCTATTTGTTCTAGCAATTCATGTCATATTGATTGGGTAAATTAGATGTAACTTTCATGTATCTTGTTGAAAAATGAATTAGGGATTATGAGTGAAGTTTCCATCGGAATAAAACTCTTCCTAATAACCCGATGATATTCGTTCATTAATTTCTTTGTTTGTTTTAAGGTGTTATGTTTGGTATCATTTCCTTTAAATCGTTATTTTAGGATGTCTTGGTATTGTTAGATTATCCGGGTTGGTTTATTTTCTTGTAATATCCGATTGTTTGTGTGTGGATACTTGGTTGTGAGCCTAGGAAAGCGACCCCGGGGTCCCGATCCGATGATGGACATATCTTGATGTAAGAAGTAGAGATGACGTAGTTCTCATTGTAAATATGTAATCGTTGGGCCTTAAAACGACGCTAAGGCGAGAATCGTGCTTAAGGCCCCGAAATAGTGAAATTTGTGATTGTTGGCGTTCGGGGATATTTTGATGGCTTACATGCCCATGAATAGCCCGACGCGTGTTTATGCTCGATTTGAATTATGACACGAAATTGATTTCAAAGCTAAATGATAAGATTTTCATAAAAATCAATCAAAGTAGGATATTAGAATCACGAGGTTAAAATTTGAGAAACGTTAATGAAATGTCGATTCATATCTAACGAGAAAGCTAAAGAAAAATCGTTTTCCAAAACAACACACGAAATGATTTTATAAATAATTGACGTTTTATTAAATCTTTGTGCATAGGGTGAAAGAGATCCTAGAAATTGCCCATCATTTTACGAAAGCAACGTATAGATCTCGATTCCTATTTTGACGAAGGTTTAAAACTCTTGTTTTGTTAAAACGACACTTAACGAAAATCTCATAGTTTTGATAATTAAAATCAAACCTTTTCTCATAAAGCTTTCTCGTGTATGCCGAAAAGACATTCCGAAGTATTCTCAAAGTAAAACACGATTTTCCCTAAAATCCAAATGATTCTTTCATACAAACTCACCACAACATTCACATAGACACACACACCCACACACAAGCGCGCGCACACACACATTTCATGAATTAAAGGATAGGAAAGCATCAAGATTGCGGTAACCGTGTTTCACGGAAGTCGAGGGGTGCCTAACACCTTCCCCTCACTTAAACAAGCCCCCGAACTCTATGAATCTCGATTCGCAGACCAATTAATTCGGAGTCACATATGAGCCAGCGATTTATAAAACACGAAAATTCGGATGAGTTGGTACATCCATTTCAAATATACCAACTGGCGACTCTGGTTAATTGGCTCATCATAAAACACGATCTTTCAAAACCCCGTCGACATCAATGCCGACCTTTTCCAAAAAAATCATTAAATCAAAAGGCTAAAATTGGAAAAGACTAAAAGGAGACGAGAAAGCGAGAGAACCCGGCGTCGACACATGCAAACTATCCGCAAGAGTGTCGATGCTTTAACCCTCTGACCGTGTTTGTTAGTCGTTGGGTTCATTCTTTCAATCTATCGTCTCGATCGGGGCCGGGTATCGTCGCCGGTCACCCATCTCGTAACCCCCGGTTATCGTCGCCGGTTGGTTATCTTGTCGGAGCCGGTTATCGTCGCCGGACATCCACCTCATGATCGCCGGTTATCGTCGCCGGTCGATCGTCTCGTCGGGGCCGGGTATCGTCGCCGGTCACCCATCTCGTAACCCCCGGTTATCGTCGCCGGTTGGTTATCTTGTCGGAGCCGGTTATCGTCGCCGGACATCCATCTCATGATCGCCGGTGATCGTCGCCGGTCGATCGTCTTGTCAGGGCCGGGTATCGTCGCCGGTCACCCATCTCGTAACCCCCGGTTATCGTCGCCGGTTGGTTATCTTGTCGGAGCCGGTTATCGTCGCCGGACATCCATCTCATGATCGCCGGTTATCGTCGCCGGTCGATCGTCTCGTCGGGGCCGGGTATCGTCGCCGGTCACCCATCTCGTAACCCCCGGTTATCGTCGCCGGTCGATCGTCTCGTCGGGGCCGGGTATCGTCGCCGGTCACCCATCTCGTAACCCCCGATTATCGTCGCCGGTTGGTTATCTTGTCGGAGCCGGTTATCGTCGCCGGACATCCATCTCATGATCGCCGGTTATCGTCGCCGGTCGATCGTCTCGTCGGGGCCGGGTATCGTCGCCGGTCACCCATCTCGTAATCTTTTTTACTCAGCACGTCAATTGGCTGCAACGGAGCAAGGTGGGACCCACCAGGGCCAGCCGCGGATGGATCTGCGGCCAGCCGCAGATTGATCTGCGGCCAGCCGCAGATACATCTGCGGCCAAGATCGGCATGTTTAAGCGGTTCCCCGCTTCCAGATCTGTCACTTTCAACTTCCAATTCACACCTATTTCTCGCGATTTTTGCTTGTTCGCAAGGGCTTTTTGTCGATTTTTCAACTTTCCTGCAAAAACTGCTCCGGTAGGATTGATCTACACGCTACAGGTAACACTTTGACCGGTCACTTTTCAATTTCTTCAATGTTTCGCTATACATTTGACTATTTGCATGTTTAGAGATAAAATGTATGCTTTACAATGCTATGTAATGTACTATCATATATACATGCTGTGTCTTAACTGTGTGGGTCCTATTTTATGTTCATAAGGCGGTCCCACGTATACGTTTGCTCCTTTTTGAAAGAAAATCATGCATTTATGGTATTTTACATGCTTTATTTACATGTATGAATGCAAATATGATCTGTTGGGGCCTGAGTTCTTTGAAAAACCTGCTTGGATATGCATGGGATGTCCATTTTACAAACGGAACTCTGCCGTTTTTTTTTTTTTTTTTTTTTAACCATGCATCATGTTGCATTAATTATATGACGAGGCTAGAAATTTAGAATATTCATTACATAATTTTAAAAGGGAACTTACCTTCTTTCTCGCCCGTTCCATTCCAGTCATGGATCCCGATGCTCATAGTAGTTCCTCCGTGTCACGGACCTCGGGTGTTCGCCGTCGTAGGGCTGCACCCGCTCCTGTTCCTCCTCGGACCCGTCAGGCTCGTCGTTTGGCGGAGGCTGTCATTCGCCCTGGTCCTCCGGACGTTGAGGAGGCTGCTCCTCCGGAGGTCGCGGCAGAGGGGCCATCCTCCAGCATACCGGCTCCATCTACTCATCAGGCTTCTTCTGGCGCCTCTGTGCAGATATCCGATCTTTTGGGTCGGGATCTCAGTCGTCACCCTTCAGCATCTCTCGTGGCTAACGAGGTATATTCAGTTCTATTCTGATTTTAATTCTCAATTTCTCAATTCTCCTTTTATCCGGACTGACCCCTTGGTGGATTTTTGCCCCAGGTACCCGAGTTTACCCAGCCGAAGGGCAACTGGTTCAACATCTACTCCCTCTACACGGCTCTGCACAGCGACTACCGGGCTATGGTGGATTCTTGGGGCCTCCGTCATTTCTTCACTATCATCCCCCGGCAGTGTCCCTGGGGTTACATGAGGGCCTTATCCGAGCGCTGGTTCCACCAGACGCAGTCTCTTCACCTTCTTGACTGCGAGGTTGTGCTGACCCCATGGGACTGGAGGTACATTACGGGCATAGAGTTTACCGGGTCCCGCGTTCCTCTAGATCTCGACATCACTCCGGCGGAGGTCCGGGCTCTATTGGGCTTTACCGCTGAGGACCGGGTCTTTAAGGCCCGCAGTATTCGATCCGGTGCCTTGGCCGTCGATGCAGTCGGGGGTCTCTACGCGCTTCCCATTCCAGCGGATCAGGGTACCCGGGACATCTTGCTCTGACGCTTGTTCCTGACGATCATGAGGGGTTGTTTCCTAGGGAACAATTCCTCCACCATTCATTTCAGCGTCGTGGGAGCGGTCAGATACGTGGATCGCATCAGTGACTATGACTGGGGGTCATTCACCTTTGCCTATTTCCTCCATGGTATGCGTCTACGCTCGGAGGGCCAGACAGACGCTTGGCTTGGATTCTATCATTTTCTGCTGGTGAGACTTCTTTCTTTTTTCTTAATGTATTTCCCGTCAATTCATTTCTTTTCTTTCTGCGTCTGTCGGTTTCTCATGCTTTTCACTGTTTCTGTTCGCAGTTCTGGGCCTACGAGCGTCTTCCATGCCTGAGGCCTGTCACTACTCTCGGCGTTGATACTTATCCCCGGGGCCGACGATGGCATCACAGCACTCTAGAGGAGGTCCCGATATCAGGCAGCTTTGCACACTGCCGCATCCAGCTGGAGCTGATCACGGCTGCCGGGGTCGTCTGGAGGCCTTATCTTTCTGAGCATCTAGATGTGGGGTTTATAGATGGATATCCTACCGGCCCGGAGTTTGCACTTTCCACCCGTCGCCTCACTTTGCAGAGTGTTGGAGGATGGGTTTATGTACCTGGGGGAGCGGCGCCTTCAGATGCGTTACTGGAGAGATCCGCATCCCGTACTCCCCTCCTTTCGCTACCTCCTGGCCACTAGATTCTCCGCCTTCAGAGATCATGATTGCGGGGGATGACGGCCGGATGCTTTCGACGGGTCCCAGCACGAGTGATGCCTTCCGTACCTGGTGGGTGCCCCGTACCATCGGTCCTCAGACTCGGGCCACTTTCTTTCTTGGAGACATGGTTCCAGGCTCGGTGACGATGACCGATTGGGCTGCCTGTGTTCGGGACCCCTACCCACGCTGAGCAGATTGCCACAATTGACCCGTCAGGTAGATCAGTTGTCGCTGTTTGTTCGGTCGTTGGGCCGGACCCCGGAGGAGGCTTACGTCTATGATCCAGACGGTGCGGGTTATGATGCAGGCCCGAGTTCATCTGATGCCACAGCGCATCCCTACATTCCTGACATGAACTTTGATCCTCCGAGCTCGACGACCCCAGGGGATCAGTTCGAGGATCCTTCCTTCATAGATGATACCGATTTTATTTAGATCAGGATAGGACAGGGTCTTTTGTACCTGTACCTGTTTATATTTCTTTTTCATTTACGCACTATGTACTGAACTCATTTATTTATTTATGCACAGTTCTTTTTCATCTTTATGGGATTCACCTGCTTCATTATTAACTGTAGATGCATGCTTTTTATTTATGGGTAGAGAAATGACCCCTGTACAGTCTTTTTTGATACTATTTTTTTTTTCCCAGATGTCGTCCTCAGATGCTGTGGTTCGTTTGGATTCCACTCCTCCCACAGGGTTGGTGGGCAGCCTCCTCCGCTGGTTGGACAGTTTAACTGAGCCGGCAGAAAGGATTACCGCAGATGGTCTTTTGGGTCATTCTTGGTCCTTATTGACCCTTCAGGTGCCAGCGGGCTTCGTGGATGGTCTTCTGAGCTATTGGGCCCCTGCCCGTCAGGTGTTTAGGTTAGGGACAGTAGAGCTGACCCCCACCCTCGAGGAGTATGCTCGCTTCACCGGCCTGCCCCTGGATAGACCTTGTGCTAGGGTCACAGTTGGTTCCATGCGCCGTCAACTCTTGACTTTCACTGGTTTGCGACGGGCTGTCCTGTTGCCGGTGATCACATCAGACCATATGGTTCCCCTTCAGTTCTTTATTGACCGATTTGGCTCACCTGATGGTTTTTGACTTTTCTTCGGTGATTTTTCCGTGTCCGAGGAGCGCTGGGGCGCCTTGAGAGTGGATGTCCTGATGGCCTGTGTCATCTCAGTTTTGTATTTACCTGCAGGACCCGATCATTTGGACATGCGGATGGTGGCGGCCGTTAGAGCCCTTCAGGAGGATCACACCATTCTTCCTATGATATTGGCGGATACCTATATGTCAGCCACATATTGCCAGTCTTTTCGAGGCAGAGCTTTCAGAGGGAGCTCGGCTTTGTTGTACGTGTGGTTCATGAGTCATCTTAGTCCCATCGGCCACTTCCGTCGCCGAGGGTTTTGCTTCAGCCATGACATAACCACGCAGTTTTCGCTTCGTCCCGTGAGCTGTACTGATGTGGCCTCCTGGACATCATTTTTGTCTGTCATTGAGGATCCCTTTCACCTATTGGTCTACTCGGGCTATTGCTCCTTCATGAGCTTCTTGACTCATGTGCCCGACCTGGATTTCATCCCCATTGCTGGGTTGAGGGGCGTGACGACCTATCATCCCCTGGCGGTTATGGGGCAGTTTGATCAGACGCAGGATTTACACCCCTTCGCGGGTGCAGCCGCATACCGATTCCTTATATCATCCTGTACGGAGAGGGATCTATTGCAGGTATACGAGCTTTGGGATTGCAGGACCCTTGCCGAATATAGTGAGAGCCGTCACATCCAGACGTTTGCTTACGTACAGTGGTTGCGCGGAGACTTGGAGTCGGCTAGTTTGAGTCGGACTTGGGCCTTCGATGATTCTGGAGTGATTTTCCCAGAAGATACCACAGACCACCCTATCTCAGCCGATTCTGCCCCGAGTCGGGTTACTGAGGATTCCCAACTCCGCCTGGCCCTGATTGCTACTGAAGCCGAGAGGGATGCCGCCCTTGTCGAGAGAGATGAGGCCATTCGGGCTAGAGACGCTGCCATTGCCGACAGAGAGGCCATTGTATTTCAGACCAGGGCAGTGGTAGATGCTCATTTTGGGGCTGTCAGCCGAGCTACTGCTTTACTGGATCGTATTGATATGATGGGGCAGCAGATTGCAAGAGATGCTGATGCTTCAGATCTGTCCACCGCCTTGTCCATCCTGCTTCAGCTAGTTTCAGATTTGTAGATTATTTTATTTCCTGCATAGACTATGTTGGTTTCATCAGTTATTGAAAGAGAAATCTTGTAATAAAACGACTTATATATATAGACATGCATTAAAATTTAGTCATTTTTCCCCTTTTGTCGTATCATTGCCTTCCATTGGATCATCATTTTATCCAATTGACCATGATTTTGACATTTCGCCTTCTTTCTTTTCTCAAGACTTGATGGAGATTTGACAGATATTGCCGCACACCTTTTGATTTCATCGGATTGAATCTCAGATTTTGGATAACTGTTTGGTTGGATCAGGGTATGTATTTTGGGGTGAAACTGGTTAGGGAGTTGGTTTCGGGAAAGTTTTGAGGGGGTAGGAAGGTTTTATCTGGCTATCGAAAAATTGGTTTTGGTTAGGGAAAGGATTATTTTTTTTTAAAGGATCGGACCGCGCCATGATGGCTGCCTACGTACCCCCACAAGTTGGGAGATCAGGTCCTACGTAGTTCGCTATCAAGGAAAAAGGACCTGATGATTCAAGCATAGAACCGCTTCACCGAGTCAGAATTGAGGGGTTGTGGAAATACCTCACCATCCATTTCTTGCAATATGAGGGCTCCTCCGGATAGCACCTTCTTAATCACAAACGGCCCCTCCCAGTTTGGGGCGAACTTCCCCTTGGCCTCGTCTTGACAAGGCATGACTCTCTTCAACACCAAATCATTTTCTTTGAACTTCCGAGGTCTCATCCTTTTGTCATACGATCTAGAGATCCTTTGTTGATATAATTGACCGCGCCAAACGGCAGCCACCCTTCTTTCATCGATTAGGGCCAATTGGTCGTATCGATTTTGCATCCAATCCTCCTCACTTATCTGAGATCGATCATTACTCTGAGGGATGCCATCTCAACCTCAACTGGTAGAACAGCCTCCATTCCATATACCAAAGCGTAAGGGGTTGCCCCTGTAGACGTACGCGTTGACGTCCGGTATGCCAGCAGGGTGAGGGGTAACAAATCCGGCCATCCCCGATGATTAGCAGACATTTTGGCCATGATTTTCTTGATGTTTTTGTTTGCAGCCTCCACTGCCCCATTCATCTTAGGACGGTAAATGACGGAATTGAGGTGCTTGATCTGGAACTGGTCACACAATCCCCTCATGAGGGCGTTGTTTAAATTCTTGGCATTGTCAGAGACCAAAACCTCAGGCTGCCCGTATCGACAAATGACATTACTCCTGATGAACCCGACGATGACCTCCTGAGTTACTTTGGGGAAAGAAGCTGCTTCTACCCATTTGGTGAAGTAATCGATCATGACGAAAATGAATCGGTGTCCGTTGCTTGCCTTGGGCTCTATTGGTCCGATTACATCCATTCCCCACATTGAAAATGGCCACGGGGAGGTCATACAGTGCAGTTCATTGGGAGGCGTATGGATCACATTACCGTGCGCCTGACATTGATAACACCGTTTGACATGATCTTCGCAATCGGCCTTCAGTGTCAACCAATAATGCCCTGTCCTCAAAATCTTTTTGGCAAGCATCGGTCCACTCATATGGGGCCCACACACTCCACCATGTATTTCATTCATAATCCTTCGGGCCTGTGTTTCATCTACGCACTGCAACAGTCCCAACCCAGCATCCCTCTTGTAGAGTGAATCCCCACTCAGGTAAAATTTCATTGCCATCCTTTGAATTCTCATCCTCTCAGTTCGACTCGCCTGGTCGGGAATGGTCCTATCTCTCAGATATTCCCTTATGTCGTGATACCAGGGCTGCTTTGGCAACACCACCTCGTCTGATAACACTGCCACATGTTCCTCATATGCCGGGGCATTCTGTACGGCTATCTCGATCTGTGGAATGTCCTTCCTTTTGATTATATGGATTAAGGAAGCCAGGGTTGCCAATGCATCTGCAAAATCATTCCGCCCCCGGGGAATATGTCGAAAAAGCGATATCTTCGAACTCTTGCATCAACTGGGTAACATAACGATGGTATGGAAGTAACCGAAGCTCCTTAGTGTTGTACACCCCGATTGCCTGTCTGATTACCAATTCCGAATCCCCAAACACCGCTAGTCTTTTCACTCCCATGTCGCGGGCCAGGCGAAGTCCCAAGATACATCCCTCGTATTCAGCGGTGTTGTTTGAATTGCTGAAATGCAGTTTAGTGGCCACAGGGTACTGTTCTCCGGTGATAGAGACTAGGACCGCTCCGGCTCCTGCCCCCTCGGCATTCATGGCACCATCAAAAATACAGCTTCCACAATTGTCCCTCGTCATCACATTTTTCGCGCGATACCCAAAATATATCCTCGCCCGGGAGAGGAGTTTCTAACGGCTCCATCCCTCCTGCCGGGGCTTCTGCCAACTGATCTGCAATTCCCTGCCCTTTCATGGCCTTCTGGGTCACGTACACCATGTCAAACTGTTGTAAAATTAACTGCCATCTTGATAGTCGACAATTCAGCATGGGCCTTTCGAAAATATATTTCAGGGGATCCATTCTTGATATCAGGTACGTTGTATGCCCATGGAGGTAGTGCTGTAATCTCCCTGCAGCCCAGGCCAGAGCACAACAGGTCTTCTCGATGGGAGTGTAATTCTGCTCACATTGGCTAAATCTTTTGCTAAGGTAATAGATGGCCCGTTCTTTACCTGCCTCACTCTTTTGTCCCAACATACATCCCATCGCGATGGTGTTGACGGATATATACATAAACAACGGGATCCCACCCTTCGGGGGTACCAGCACTGGTGCCTCCGTCAGCTTTTTCTTAATGATCTGAAAAGCCCTCTGACACTGCTCATTCCATTCTTGGGAAGCACCCTTTCTTAACAATTTGAAAATCGGCTCACACGTAGTCGTCAAGTGGGATATAAAACGGCTGATGAAGTTTATTCTCCCTAGGAATCCCCTTATCTCCTTCTCTGTGCGAGGTGCTGGCATATCCACAATGGCCTTAATCTTTGCTGGGTCCAACTCAATGCCCCGATCACTAACCAGGAAACCCAAGAGCTTGCCCGACTGTACTCCGAAAGCGCACTTGGCTGGATTGAGTTTCAAATTATACTTTTTGAGCCGATCGAATAGCTTTTTGAGATGAGTTATATGATCGGATTCTACCTTCGATTTCACAATAATGTCATCCACGTAGACCTCTATCTCCTTGTGCATCATATCGTGGAACAAGGCCATCATGGCTCTCTGATAAGTAGCCCCTGCATTTGTGAGACCGAAAGCCAGTCGTCTATAGCAGAAAGTGCCCCAGGGGGTGATGAATGCGGTCTTTTCCCGATCCTCCTCTGCCACCATTATCTGATGATACCCCGCAAAACAATCAACAAAAGAGTACATCTCGTACTGGGCCGAGTTATCCACCAGGATGTGTATGAAAGGTACCGGGAAATTATCCTTGAGACTGGCCTTGTTTAGATCTCTATAGTCTACACATACCCTCACCTTTCCTCCAGGCTTAGCCACTGGGACTACATTAGACAGCCATTCTGGGTAAGTGGACACCATAATGATTCCCGCCCTGAACTGCTTGATGATCTCTTCCTTCACTTTTAAGCTCCACTCAGGTTTCAACTTTCTTAGTTTCTACTTGACAGGCCTGAAACCCTCCTTGATGGGTAACCGGTGCACCACAATATCGGTGGACAATCCGATCATATCCTCGTGCGACCAGGCAAAGACATCCTCATATTGGCTTAGCAACTCAATTATTTCGGCTTTTTGGCTGGGGGTAAGGTCTGTCCCTATCTTGAGTTCTTTTGGCTTATCAGGGGTTCCGATATCTATAGTGATGGTTTGGTCCAAATTGGGTTTGGGTTTATCTTCGACCCATCCTTTGATCTCATCAGGCGCATCGTCGTAATCTGTCTCGTCTTGTTCAATGCCCATTAAATCGAAATCCAGCTCAATGTCAAAATCATAATCATCATTCAAATTTGAGAGACCATTTGTTAGGCAAGGATTACTCAAATTGGTACACCTGACATGAAACAAAATACTTGTCATATATAAATCATTTTTCACGACGATCGCTTTTTCAAAATAACACGAAGAAACGACATAATTATGCAGAAATAAAACAACAACAAAAATAAAACTTCTTCATTCCCCCATCCTCTGGGGTCCACCACCCTGACGTCGGGTTTTACCCTTGCTTGGATATCACTGGTTTCATGGTCCAGTTGTCGACTGTTAGGTCGGGCGAAATGCGCCGAATGAAAGGCGGCTTCACATCGGACACTTCCCCGATGACTACGGCTATATCGCCTGAGTCCCCTCTCTTACCCTCATCGGGAATCATTAGCTCCGCCCAATTGATGATAGGCATAACTCGCTGGGCCCCCGGTGGCGTGACAACATCCATCCCCTCCTTGCTGTTTGTTGATTGTCCGGGGAGATAGCATTTGGTTTCAAACTCTTTTGCGACCTCCTGCAGGAAACTTTCCCTCCGGGCGGACTTATTACGTGCGGGGGTTAACTTTTCATTCCCTGCCCCAATCACAGGCCCGCTGATCCCCTGCTCATTGCCGACTTTAGTCACTGGACTGCCAGCTAGTCGAATCGGAGTCGCATCCTGACGGTATCTCCGTGCTGTGCCCCCATGGTATCCCAACCCTGCTTTGCCTATCTGCTGTGGTAGGTGGATGGGCTCAACGATTCCCTGATTGCTTTTCCCCAGTCCCTGTCCAGGCTGGAAGTTCATTTTTATCATTTCCTTTGCCACAAAGGTAAGTTCCGGAGAGATCCTAGGTTTCACAGCTGGAGCTTCCAGGCGTCCATAATGGGGAGTGCTAATCTCTAGTGCTTGAAAGCTGGCAGGTGCTGCTGACTCATCCACATTGATCACTGGTAGGCCACTCCTGGGATGAGAAGGGTCATCACATTCGGCCGAGATTGTTACCAGATTCCCATCGATGATCAGCTTGATTTGTTGGTGGAGCGTGGAAGGAACTGCCCCGGCCATGTGTATCCACGGCCTCCCTAACAACAGGTTGTAGTTTGCCGTAATATCTAGGACTTGGAAGGATATATCAAAAGTACAGGGCCCTATCTCCACTGGCAATTCTATCTCTCCAATGGTATCCCTCCGGGATCCGTCAAAAGCCCGAACCACCACCTGACTGGCTCGGAGGCGTTTGGAACTGATGTTCATTTTCTTTAGCGTACTGAGAGGACATATATTCAATGCCGATCCCCCATCGATCAGCACCCCATTCATGACATATCCTGAAGAGATTACCGCAATGTGTAGCGGTTTTCGGTGCCCTCTTCCCTCCTTGGGAATGTCCTCATCCGTAAAGGATATTGCATCGCCTTCCAACAGGTGGCCCACCAGCTGGCCGAAACCCTCATCACTAATTTCTTTGGGCACGTATGCCTCTTCCAGAACCTTTGTCAGGGTTCTACAATGCTTACTGGATGACAACACCAAGTCCATGACTGATGTTAGGGTGGACTCCTCATTTAAAATCTGGATCCCCTTTGTTTCTGGATGATCCACCCTTTTCAAAAATTCGACGGCCCTTTCCTCGGAAACCTCCTCATTTTTTCTCTTTTGGCTTTCAAGGACTCGTCCGGGAAGATATAAGGGGTTCCCTTTTGTCGTCACGGAAGCACAACTGGCCGTTTCCTCTGGCATTCCCCCATAATTCCAGGGTACAGTCTTCAGACTACTGATGGGGAGTTGCGGCCTTGCCGTAAGGATGATGGACCTCGGAGCTGTCAACTTGACTGGTCCCTCCGTGCCGTTCGTACTTACCCCTATCAACCTGATGGGCGTTCCCCGTGCACTCCCATGATCATGTATCACGTTGATCATTTCCTCAATTTTCTGCACATAGTTCAGTCTTGGTGGCCCCCCAGCCTCATTTGCCTCCGTCACATTGACTCCCCCCCCATCATGTCTTGGCAGGGGATTTGCTTTAACATTCGGGGAGTCTGGTTGTTCCACCACAATTTCCCCATTGTCGATCATGTTCTGAATTATATGTTTCAATGTCCAACAATCTTGTGTATCATGCCCCGGGGAACCCGAGTGGTAGGCGCACCGTTTGCTTGGGTCAAATCTCCTTCCTTTCGGGTCACTTGGGGGAGCCAAATTGATTATCTTCTTTTGGGCCATCAATACCGCCAAAATCCGCTCGAGAGGCTCCCCGAGTGGGGTGAATACTCGATTTTGCGAGGCCTCGTATCTTCTTCGCCCCTCTGCCCTTTGATCTGTGAAGTTTGGCTGTCGGGATGGCCCAACCCTTTGAACCTGTACCGGAAGATGGCTTTCCGTTTTTCTGGATGACCCCTGTAGGATGAGGGAGACATCCTCCTCCTTTTTCTTTTGGACCCTCCGGGAAGTGCTGCCGTAGTTTTCCATTCTGTATTTGCTCGGCAGCAGTTTCTAAAGCAGTAAGATCCCGGATTTTACCCGATTTCAACCCCATGTCAACCATCTCTCCATGTTTAATCATTTCAGCAAAGGGTCTTCCAATCCCCGAGATGACCCGCTCATAATACGGTGCCTCCTGAATGTCTACAAAGGTCATTACCATCTCTGATTCGCTCATCGGGGGGGTTACCTGTGCGGCCATGCCCCTCCATCGTTGCGCATATTCCCTGAAGGATTCCCTAGGCTGCTTCTTGACTTTTGTCATTTGGTACCTGTCAGGGGCCATCTGGGCCTGAAAACTGTATTGGGTTAAGAAAGTATGGGCCAATTCCTCCCAGTTGTGGATTCGGGCGTTGTCAAGGCGGGCATACAAGATTCTTGCCTCCCCTGTTAAGCTTTTCTGGAACAGCTGCATTCTTAGCCCTTCGTCTTCGGCATAAGACCCGAGTTCTCCAATGTATATTTTCAAGTGTGTATAGGGGTCTCCCTTTCCATTGTATTTCTCAAACTCGGGGACCTTGAACTTTTCTGGATATCTGGCTCCGGGGGAAAGGGAAAACACATAGATCCGAATAATTAACCCTGCCCAGGGAGCCTATGCCCCTTAGAGATTGGATGGTCTCCTCCATGTGTTTCATTTTTCTCCGAAGGTCGTCATTGTCCCCTTCTTCTGGGATAGTAATCACTGTCCTGCTAGGTATGGGAACGGCCTTTGGGATGACTGGCTCGTCCTTGAGTCGGGGTTGGTCCTCTTTAAGCAAGTTTGTACCATTTTTAGGAGGATTCTGATCATCCCCTGGTGGTGGAATATTATGCGATCCCTGGTTTGCCGGATCCTGTCTGATTAAGAACTGTTCCTTTAGCATTGTGGCCATTTCCATCATCTGTCTTTTAAAATCATCAAACTCCTCCCGAGATATGGAACTATGATTGGGAAGATCAGCCATTTCAGAGGTAGAGACCTGGGCTTTCTTAGACTGCGAACGGGTTTGAGGAGCAATCCTACAGAAACCAAGGTTCGAAGTTTAGTTGTGGGGAATAAAAATGCGGATGCATGCTAAAGCTGTAATTTTTGTGTTTTTGGGGGTTTTTTAATCTTTCCCTGCAAAACAGAAAGTTAGTAGCCCTTTAATGCCATGACAAATGCCAAACATGGCTTTATTAAGCTCCCCAGCTGTTCCCTGCAAAACATAGAGGTTAGTAATTTCTCCTGGCAAAAGGGATGCGAATATCATGACATTTATGCGTGAAATGTAAAAAGGCATGAAGATACTTTTCCTGCGTAGGGTTAATCTGAGGCTGACCTATCCTAGGGTTACTCTCACGGGCTTTTCGGCATGAAGGTCCCCAAATCTTCGCAATCTACTCGTTTGAGCCCTTTCGATTGGAGCGGATTTGGGTGGTGCGTTTCCTGAGCCATCTCCGGGGAGCAGCCCCTTCGAGTCCAGTAATAAGCAACCGACAGGTTCGCCTCAGGAGGAGGTACTCTCTCAACATACATTCACATTCATCGTCCTCACCGTATGCAAATGATTACTCAAACGTAAAGCAATTCCATTCAAATCATTCATCTATTCGACAAAACACGCATTCGCACAACAAAAGTAAAAAATCAAAATATCGCATGCACACACATTTTATGAATTTTAAAGGATAGGATAGCATCACGATTTAAACGCGGCTTAAGCCCTCTAAATGTCCCCAGCGGAGTCGCCAGATGTCGACGCCGGTTTTATCCGCTTGTCCTTTTTTGTCTTTTCCAATTTAGCCTTTTGGTTTAGATGATTTTTGGAAAAGGTCGGCATTGAGATCGACGGGGTTTTGAAAGATCGTTTTTTTATGATGAGCCGATTAACCAGAGTCGCCAGTTGGTATATTTGAAATGGATGTACCAACTCATCCGAGTTTTTTTTATTTTTTTATAAATCGCTGGCTCATATGTGACTCTGAATTAATTGGTCTGCGAATCGAGATTCATAGAGTTCGGGGGCTTGCTTTAAGTGAGGGGAAGGTGTTAGGCACCCCTCGACTCCCGTGAAACACGATTACCGCAATCTTGATACTTTCCTATCCTTTATCTCATAAAATATGTATGTGTGCGTGTGTGTGTGTGTGTCTGTGTGTCTGAATGAATGTTATGGTGAGTTCTGTATGGAAGAAATTCTTTCGGGTATTTTATGAAAGAGGCGTGCTTTATTTTGAAGAGTGCTTTAGGATGTCTTTTCCTTTAATACGAGAAAGCTTTATTTTTTTATGAGAAAGATTTGATTTTAATCGTCAAAAGCCATGGAATTTTCATTAGGGGTTGTTTTGGCAAAACAAGAGTTTTAAACCTTCATCAAAATAGGAATCAAGATCTATACGTTGCTTTCGTAACTCAAATGATGGGCAACTTCTAGGATCTCTTTCACCCTATGCACAACGGTTTAATAAAACGTTTCGTTCTTTTGTAAGATCCATTTTTTCGTGACATTTGAAAATAACCTCTTTTAGCTTTTCCCGTAGGATAGGAATCGACCTTCGTTAGCGTTTCCCAAATTTTTAGCCTCGTGATGCTAATATCCTACCTTGATTGATTTTTAGAAAAGATCCTTATCGTTTAATCTTTTTGAAATCCTTTTGGCGCCTCAAAAATCTAATCAAGTATAAACATGCGTCGGGGCTATCCATGGGCATGTAAGCCATCAAAATATCCCCGAACGCCAACCATCACATATTCCACTAATACGGGGCCTTAAACCCGATTCTCGCCTTAGCGTCGTTTTAAGGCCCGATAGTTACATATTACAAAACAAGCATCTTGAATCTATTACATACACCAAAACGTCCATCATCGGATTTGAACCACGGGGTCGCTTTCCTAGGCTCACAACCACGATTACTACATACTCACAAAATGAATACTACAATAACAACAACGTAGATTGCCTAACACATCCTAAAAATACAATCAATCAAACTACGCCTAATATATATCCATAAATAAGCTAGAAATTTCGTCAATTAGATATCATCGAATTATTGGGAAGAATCTTGTTCCAATGGAACCCTCACCAATAATCCCTAATCCATGATTTTTTTCAACAATATTCTTGAAAATTGCAATTAAATTTAGCCAAATGACATGATAGAAGTTACAAAAATAATGAGATTTTCACCTTGCAAATGATACCAAAATTGTGTAGAAACTTGTGTATTTGATTGAAATATGAGATATATTGATATAATCTAACAACAAAGAAACTTCCTCTCTTTTTTCTCTCAATTGTTGCAAGAATTTGTGCTATTTCTCTCTATTTCCGAGCTAAAACTGCTGCTGATTTTCTTCTTCTTCCGCCAAACTGCTCAACCTCCTGTATACTGTCTGAAGCTGAGTTTAAATAGGCTGGCCAAAGCCAGCCGCAGATCTATCTGCGGCTGGCCAGCTGGCTTGCCACTCAGCCCGGTTTTCGGGATCTGACTTTCCAGAAAGGCGCACTCATTGGGCCGCAGATCTATCCGCGGCTGGCGGGCTTGACTTTCTCGATTTTCGTGCCACGCCTCGATTTTCGTGCTGTAATGTCGGTTTTCGCTGACAGGCTCGTATTCCGCAGTCCGGGAATTTCCGGGAAGCGCGCCACACCTTCCGAGAATGCCAAATTCGGATAGCCCTGCTGTCATGTCGATTTCGGCTGCAAATTATCATGGTGGCGTCGAGTGTTCGTATTTTTTCCATCTTTTGCTCTCGCAGGCCGATCCATTTGACGAATTTGCCCTCCTGTCAGGGTTAGTATACGAAGTGCAAAATTTGGGTGTCTACAATATACAAGAAAAACTACATTTAATGCACCCCAAATGACCAAAAGCTTAACAAAACGATATAACAAAAATGTTATAAAAGAGGGCTTTTTCACCTTGCAAATGACACCACGATGCGTATAAACTCGTATATTAATTAGAATAGAAAATATATATGATACAATCTCACAAAAGAGGTATAATTCCTCACTTTTTCCTCTCTTTTCTCTCTTTTCTCGCTGTTCTTTGCTGCTGATATCTTCCTCTTTTCAAACTTCTTCCGTTGCTACTTCAACTCTCTGTATGCTGAATGAAGGAATGCGCTGATAAAGGGTGACCAGGGGCAGCCGCAGATAGATCCGTGGCTGGCCGCAGATTAATCCGCGGCTGGCCGCAGATTGATCTGCAGCTGGCCTCGGTTTCTCCGCGCCAGCCGCACACTTCAGCCCGCCGCGCACTTCAGTTTATTTTAATCATTGGCCGCAGATCAATCCGCGGCTGGCTGGGCTGATTTTCTCAATTTTCGTACTGCACCTCGATTCTCATGTCGTACCGTTGGTTTTCGCTGAAAGGCTTGTATTTTACAGTCCGGGAACCGCGGGGAAACGTGCCATATTATTCAGCTTCGATCGTTGTCGTGTCGGCTTTGATCGCAAGTCGTTGCGGTAGCTTTGAGTGTTCGTACTTATGCCCACCTTTCGTTCTCGTAGGCTGGGTTCTTGACGATTTTGCCCTCCTGTCAGGGTTAGTATAGGAAGTGCAAAATTTGGGTGTCTACAGAGGAGATGTCACCCTGGAGCGTGTGGACTCTCAAGACAACATTGCAGATCCATTTACTAAAGCTTTAACACAACAGCAGTTTGATCGTCACTTAGAGAAGATGGGTATTAGATACCATGGTGATTGGCTTTAGTGCAAGTGGGAGATTGAAAGTAGTATGCACATAAGCCAATCATATTTGATTTGATGTACCATATACTTTGTAATCTTATTCATTTATTAATAAAAGAATTAATTTTCTTAAAAGGCATTTTACATTATCTACATAGTGCTGTTATATTAAATGTGATAAACCCATAGTTTTGAGCAATGCTTTTAGAATCATGATAGGTGATCATGCTAATGAGATCTAAATTCTAGATAGCTCACAAACTAAAATCGTTCCTAATCGTTGGATTACTAAAAAGGGGATTAGTGAATCCGGATAGATTAATACATACGTTGCTTGCTCTTAGGAAGAGGATGATTGATCTCATAATCATTTGTGTGGAGACACTAAAGCAAGTATGTAGGTACTTATTGGAGAATAAGTACACTGAACGTGGCTCGCTAAGGAATACCTAATGGAGTTTTACTCGCTTATCAATAGGAATTCCTCTAGTGATATTAGTACAAGTGATCCTTGGACTTGAGATCATCATAGTATCTTGTGTATGATGAGTTATAATTTGACATGTCCCTTAAGACCTTTAGGGTATACCAAAGGGTATGATTGGGTATAATAAGTTGTACATAGAGATAAGTGAATGATCAACACAGAATCTACCACGTCTAGTAAAAGATGTGAATGTTCTATGTGATTCGATAAATGACAACTTAGTAGTCCTTGGCCAAGGCAGAATAAAATTAGAAAGAAGTTTCTAATTTGCATTATTTAGAGTTGTGCATTTAGGAATCGAAATACATATAATTAAATAAAATAAGACTTGACAGTAAATCTGTAACGCCCCCGAAACTCGGGTCTTACATTGAACCCGATTCCGACGTGTCACGGTACTACCCATACAACATAGGTTTACTAAAAATATGTAATTACAATAATATAACAACATATCCTCATCTAATCCCAGGCACAAAGACCTTAAATAAAACACTTATGACCAAGGTTGAATAAATACCATGAACCTTTACAATATCTCATGTGTGAATGCAAGGTTCAGATTTTGACTTTATCCAATCCCTGAATATTCGCAAGGTTATTCAATAACCAATACATTCGTTATAAAAATGTCCTTTGTACAACATCGACATCCTTGTAGTTTACTATAACAAGTAACTAACATAATCACATCATAAATACTATAATGGATAACCTTCATTTCTAACTCAGGGTTTACGTAGTCAAATTCACATACATCATATACCGTCATCATATCTAAATAATTACAGTAAAGGGACATTTAACAACCTTCCTGTTTCCATGCGCCTCTAATCCTTATCATCACGATATCAAGATAATTGCATTGATCGTAAATCTGTAAAAGTTTTATTTTTGCAAGAATGAGCACGATGGCTCAGCAAGAACTGACAGTTTTCACATTTCATGCTTCACGTAACACATAAGTTTGCATTTTATCCATGCATCATGATTCTCATATTATGCATCTTACTCATGTATTATAAATCTTATGCAATTCATCAATATATATATGCATCATGTATCTCATAGCATACTTCATGCATCTCACATTGTATATTTACAATAATTCAAGTTCCACATAGAACAATATAATCACATAATTGCACATTATACACACTTTAATCATGCTCTCATATAATCCACATAATAGTGAAAGATTTAGTAATCAAGTCATGTACATCAATACATTTAAACAAGTTAACAAGTTACTGAAAGAACTTACCTTTAAGCGTTCCTTGCCAAATTATGATGGCTCGTCCTTCAAATATCCTACACAATTTATTTAACAATAAAATACCAATTAGCCACTAAAAAGGCTTCATATATTGGTTCACATTATAATAATTATTATCTCATATTGTTCGCGCATTATAGATAATTAACACGATTAACTCCAAAACGTTACTCGGCGTCGCGTCGTTTGAAAACGTTATGACCCTTACCATTATCAATACTTATTGGTTACATTAACCTCATCCTCATCCCATATCTTATAATGTTCGTTTCATTAGAATCGAAACACTATTTAAGTTCTTTAACACTTTAAGCGGCGTTTCGACGTTTACACGTCACACACCTAAATCGTCTCGTTTGCATGTGCTTAGCATGCTCATACTTTGGATTATAACACTATATCATGTTTTATTATTAATAGAAACAAAATATTAAACAAGGTTATACACACTTGTTACGACATTACGACGTTTGCACGTCTGTACGCCACACTTGTTTATTCGAACGCCCAATTGACACGTATTTGTGTACGCTTACCATGCCCATTCGATTTATCTAATACTCATTGGTTAATGATGAGTATCATTATAATTCATAACATTCATGTTTTAGAACTTAGAACAACATTTTACATTGTCGGGAGCATTACATGTGCTTACGCGTATGCCCGACACCCTCTGATTGCCCCCAATTACACATCAGTCCTATAAATAGCCAATTTAGACTAACCTACAGACCTCAAATTGAAAAACTTAAAGAACGAAAGTTGTATGTCTACTTGTTCGCTTTACGAATCATCTTGAATCATCTCAATCCGAGTTCGTATGAGAAAGTTATGCCCATTTTACTAAAGGATATCGAAGCTGTTTGCACAGTCTCTTGTCCAGCGCCGTAGGCGCTCAAAATTGCCTATGACCAGCGCCTACAGCGCTCTCTTGCAGTATCTGGACTCATGGCCAGCGCCTACCCAGCGCCGTAGGCGCTAGGCCTGAGTCCCCAACCCGTTTTGCTTCCCGGAATGCTCTGTTTTGATGTTCTAGACCTATCTTGCTTCCAACCACCATAACTCCCTCAATACACATTCAAATTGGTCCGTTCCGGACTCTATGGACTCCTAAGACATAGGGATACAACATATCAAAAATTCAGAGCTATACATTAACATTAACATGGCCAAATCTTAGGCTAAAGTATCAACTCATGCTATATTTTCGTGTTCTTCGTGTTCTTCACAAAAATCTTCACCAAATCTTTGTTTTAACTCCTTTTTACTCCGTTCCAACTGGGTTAACTTCGTAACCCATGGAAGTACAACATCATAACAACAAATAAATTAAACAAACACGAAATCATAGCTACAAAGTCCTCTAAATCGTCCAAATGTCCAAGTTCATGTCCAAAGTTCATTGTTCTTCATGTTCTTCATCCTCCTTAAGCATAGGTACGGATTTATTGCGTTTTTGTTCCACTTTGATGTTATTAATGGCTTATATAACCTATTAACAACATTTACAAACATCCAACACAAACAAAACTAACAAGAATCGCAAGAAAACCAACCCATGAGCATAAAAGCTTTAAAACCAAAAACTTTGGGAAATCTTTTACAAAACTTAAACGAAATGGATTTAATGAGATGTTACCTCTGTAAATCTCTTATAGATGATAAAGAAGCTAGCTAGGATTTATTAGAGTTGCTTGAAGCTCTTCCTCTTCTTCTTTTCTTCCACCCGCGCTCTCTTCTTCTTCCTTCTTCCTTTTTTCGGCGACTTTCTCCCTTTTCCGGCAACTTTTCCGGTGACCTTCTCCTTTTTTCTTCTTCATCTTGGCTGCAGATTTTCCATCTCTCTCTCTATATTTGCTGAACTTAGCCAAGGAAGGGAATGAGAGGAAATGAATTATTTGGGAGAAGTGGAGGGAGTGATTTAGGGAGAAGTGGGAGAAAAATGGGAGTGGCTCAAGGTGGCCAATTTTTCTAAGCTTGCCAGCAATCTCTCCCTCCTTGCTCTCATTTGATTGGTCTAATATGGTTGGGTGGTTCCCACTTGAAATAACAAGCCAAAATAAATACCCGAAAATACTAACAATATATCCGAAAACTCCCACTTTTGTACCAAAATTGGTAAATAACTCTACCCAAAATTGAAATGGGTATTACCATAAATATTGAGATGTGTAAAAATAATTATTATGAAATTTATCCAAATATTCGGAACACCCATATAATACATTTCAGATACGGATAAAATCACGTATCAGCTCAAATAAAATTTTCGACACTTGGAAAAATTACTCGTACGCATACACGTATTTATGAAAGTTATTAAAATCAAAAAAGACACAAAAATATTATGGCGTGAATAGTGCCTCAAGAAACGTGCCCCGTAAATAGTGATTTTGCGATCTTTCGCAAAATCAATTATTCACTTCTGCGGTTCAATAACGCATAAAACTTCATACATTGACATCATCCAGGTTATAAATTAACCTTAAAACTCGTCACATAAAAATAATATTTAATCCATTTAATAATATTAATAAACCCAAATCACAAGGGTATTCACGGTTCGCGATCGCTACTCTTCACGATTAACTCCCCATAATCATATACATCATCGCATATATATCTCTCCCATAACTTGGGTTAGCGTCTTTACAACAAATAACTTGTTCAATAATATTATCCTTCAACAATTTATTTAATCCAATAAATAGTACTCTAGCGATATTTCTCGAAACCGCCAAATTAGCTTATACGAAAACTTTCATACATACTAATCATCGTCTACACATAATCTAGGTCATAATATAACCTTTAGACGCTTAACACATAATATTATTAATAAAAGTCTATTTTATTCAATAATATTCATAAGCTCGGATTATCCAGCTATCCACGACTAGCGATCGTTACAATAATTAACTATTAACTCATTCATTCTGAATCTATGTATATATTTCACATTTATATATATACATATTAAGCTCACCAAAAATCACATAGATATATATAACACATATATATTCAAACTCGAATCATAATAAGAATTAGTCTATATTAAATTCTTATTATAATTATTCTCGAAAATCCGGGTTGTCACAAAATCCATGTTTTATATTTATTTGGGACATTGTATGGTAGAAGGATTAAATTGTATGGTAACTATGCACTGAAAGGTTCTTTTGTGATTAATGTTGAAATCTATATTATCTGAAAAGTCGTTGATCGCTAAGGGGGCTTACCCTTATTGTAGAATAAATATTATTTATTTAAATGAATTAAATAGTTTAATTTATTTATTTAAATAAGGTTAGAATTGTTCTAATTGAATTTTTTCACAACTGGTTTAATATGGAGAACCTAAAGGGTCACACCGCAAAAGGAAAATATTTATTTAAGAAGTAAATGGCATAATTATAATAATAAGTTAAGTGTATTTAATTTAGTCTATGGAGATAGAACAAATTAAATAGCTTAATATTTATTATTTAATATTTTGGAAATATTCAATATAAATTAATAAAAGGAGTCTTATTATTATTATTATTACTATTACTATTATTTAATTCCTAATAGGGATTGAGAATTAATTAATAGAAGTATTCTCTCATGAATTCCTAATTGGATTAGGAGCATAATTAATTAAAGGAGTTTAATTATAATAGAAACCCTAATCCTAAATAGTTTAGGAAAGGGTTATTCCTACATCTATAAATAAGAGGAGTCTTATCATAGATTACGGTTACACACTCTTGTATTAAATTGTGGAGAGTACTTGCAATTTCTATAGAGATAGAAACTAGGCTTTTGCCAACACCCAACTTCTTGAATACCTATTCTTCCTTGGTGGATCACCTCTAGAGGCCAAACACTTGGGTGGCTAACGTTGATCAAAGGAAGGAATCTCATCAGTAGAATTCGAGGAGAACACGAAGGACTAGGAGTTGAACTTGTACCCGAGGAAGCTTTGATCTACGAGGGTATAATTCTTATTCTCTTTCTCTTTCGTTTAATTGATAATTAAACACAAGGATAGATCATGGTGATGGTTTGTATTAAAATTTTAAAATCCATTTTATCATGCTTCTGCTCTATTTGTGTAATTTGATTGCATGCTTGCGTAATATACACACCCAACAAATCACTCACAGATAACAGTTAATGGCAGAACATAAAGACGTAAAGTAAATGACACAAGATGTTTAAGTGGTTCAGAGTACAAATAACTCATAGTCTACTCTTTTACTTCAACAAGTAGGAAATTCACTAAGGATAGGTTACACAGACCAGATCACTAAGATCTATTACAACTGAATCACTTAGATTCCTTCGAGTCACTTAGTCTCGACAATGGTCACTTAGGGCTAGGACACTTAGTCCAGGACAGTTAGTCCGATTCACTTAGAACTCTTCAAGTCACTTAGACTTGGTATAATGGTTACTAAGACCAAGTGAATCACAATTGAAATGATAGTGTTTGAGATGCTGCTAAGATTTGCAATGAGGCTTGACTTCTTCTGGTACTTAGCAGCTTTGAACACATATTGAGTCGTAGAGTAGAGCTTGCTCTAATTTTGCAGAGCTTCAGCTTTGTGTTCTCCGTGATTTATACTTGGATTTGAATCCTCGTACGCTTTTATAGACCTTCAAAAAGTTTCCCATTGGAGAGTTCCTGTTAGTGCATTTAATGCTCTGATCCAAGATATTCTCTGATGATTACTTTGGAGGGTAGGTAGGCGGTTTGCTTTTGGCTCTAGACAGTCACATCAGTCTGCAGTTCACCTACGATTTTGAGAAGTGAAAGATCCCCAATCTAGTAGTTTAGACACACAACTATCAGATCTTCATATTTGAATTTGAAGATAGTGAGAGACAATCTTGAGATCTTTGCTCTGCAATGCTCTGCAATTTGTCAGTTATATGACAGTTCTGACAATCTCTTCATCTTAACTGATAGTAGAGTTTGGTGAGAAACGCAGAGTCTTGACTTAGGTTACTCAACGTTTCTGAACTCTATGAAGTTGCTCTATGAATTTGGAGAAGTGCTCTACGATCTGCTCTACGAATATCTATACGATGTTGGAGCAGACTCTGCGAACTTATCTTTACTTTATTATCCCAGTTTTCACTTTACGACTCCGAAGGCAGCTCTACGATCTTCATTATAGACTCTGCGATTTTGACTTCAGCTCTAAGATAACTTAGCAGCTCTACGAACATCCTACAGATGCTTTACGATCACATAGATTACTCTACTTACAACTTTTACACTACGAACAAAGCAAAATAACTCTATGATCAATTTGATTCTATCAATTACATAATGAATCAACTCAAAACTCCAACCTAACAAATTTGATCGTTCTATTCTAAGTCCTTGTACAAATATATCTTATTTAAGGACTTTACAAAACTTACTTTTACAAATATACATTAATCACTTTCATTATTAGAACAAACATGTAGACTCTAACAATGTCCTTTATTTAATAAGATCAACCTAATACATTTGATCTTTCTATTCTAAGTCCTTGTACATCATTTCAACATTAAGGACTTTACAAAACTTACTTTTATAAATATACATTAATCACATTCATCATCAAATCAAACATGCAGACTCTAATAATCTCCCCCTACTTGATGATGACAAAACCAGTAGATTCATAACATTTATCAATTCTAAAAATGCATTTGCTTGAAATTTAAATATGACTTAAAATACAGGAAGCCACTGTATTGCTAGTGCAAAATTATGAATTTATTGATGAATACGATAATTCTTACATAGTGCAAAATAAATTTCATAATACATATGAATACTTACTATTCTACCTTCTTTTGTCTTCTACCAGCTATTTCCTTCTGATTCCTCAGTTAAAACTCTTGGGCAGCATGCTCATCCTTTCTACTGAAGGAGGTGATCTAAATATTTGAGGAACAATGAATATCTGCTTTCTAATTCCTCTTTCTCTTCTCCCCCTAACTTTGCTTATCTTCTCCCTCTTACTTTGTCTCTCCCTGATTCTGTTTTCTCTCTCTCCTCACCTGATTTTGTTTCTCCCCCTGACCTCTCTTTTCTTCTTCTCTGATTTTTTCTCTCCCTTTTTGTCATCATTAACTTCGGAGAGATGCATTGGCAGTAAGAACTGTTACATTTTTGGACTATTTTTAAATGCAGAGCTGAGTTCAAGGACTTTGTCTGACAACGATTTGATGGAGTTCTCATTCTGTTACTATAAATCCATAACAGTCTTCTTTTGCTCCTCGATAGTCCTTAAGAAAATTTGATCTCGGTCATGAAGATGGTATGATATATCTTGGAACATGGACCTCATATGATCATTTTCAGGAAGAAGACTTACAACTTTGGTAATTTTGTTCATCGCCTCATAAAGTTCTACAGAATTCTCCTTAAGTTGTTTATCAATGTCGTGAGAAATATCAAGGAGTTCATTTTGAGACGAGGAAAGGGTATCTGTAGAGACAGGTGGTTTGGATTCTTATTTTGGTGTTGGTATAGGGAATGAGGAATGTGTTTATATAGGAGTCTGTGTATAAGAAGGAGTATTATGTGCATCGATCGTAGCGTTTTGGGACTATACAATCGGAGAATTAATTTTGATTTCATCATTTGTAGAGCGTGGAGACTCTACAAATGGAGAGTTTGTGTATGTTTCAGCAAAACAGATTGGAGTGGCAGGTTGCTCGAAAATCATAGAGTGGCTCTACGATATCTTCATTGCAATCAAAGAATGTAGGAACAATTGAATGAAAAATTGACAAGTTTGAGATAGAGATTGCCTGCAAGCTGCGGTACTTTGGGTAGAAGGGCTCGTTGCATATCAACATTGTTGCATACGACAAAACCCTTGGAAAATTTTGAGCCACCAACTTAAGATTTGGATACTTTGAGTAACACCATCTGATGAAACTCTAGTCTTGCAAAGATATGGCCTTCAGCAGAGGCAACATTGGCAAGAAATATAACAGTTGTTCACTCTCAAAATCAAAGAGAGTGGTATTTCTGTCCATCTCTAAATCATGGAAACTACTAAAGAGTACACTTGTGCTCATCAAGACTAACCGCATTTTCCCATTTCCAGACCCTATCCATCTGTTAGGAAGGCAAACAGTAGGATCTTTTATCCCTTCAAGAATAATACGCCTCCGGATCCCTTAGGATGTTGATGGTTGTGAGGGAGGTGTTAGGTTTGTATAACGCGAATATGTAATCAAATTACATAAATAAAGCAGAAGCGCGATAAAATTAGATTTTAAAATTTTATACAAACCATCACCATGATCTTTCTTTATGCACAATTATTAATTAAACGAAAAAGATGGAGAATAAGAATTATACCCTTGTAGAATTCTAGCTTTCTCAGGTACAAGTTCACCTCCAATTCCTTCGCGTTCTCCTTGAATTCCACCGATTAAAATTACTTCCTTTGATTAACGTTAGCCATCAAAGTGTTTGACCTCTAGAGGTGATCCACCAAGGAATAATATCTATTCAAGAAGATGGGTGTTTGACAAAACCCTAGTTTCTATCTCTATAGAAATTATAAGTGCTCTCCACAATTCTTATACAAGAGTGTGTAACCCTAATCTATGATAAGCCTTCTCTTATTTATAGATGTAGGAAAACCCTTCCCTAAACTATTTAGGATTAGGGTTTCTATTCTAATTAAACTCCTTTAATTAAATTAAACTCCTAATCCAATTAGGAATTCATGTGAGAGTACTTCTATTAATTAATTCTCAATCCCTATTAGAAATTAAATAATAGTAATAGTAATAATAATAATAATAAGACTCCTCTTATTAATTTATATTTAATATTTCTAAAATATTAAATAATAAATATTAAGCTATTTAATTTATTCTATCTCCATAGACTAAATTAAATACACTTAACTTATTATTACAATTATGTCATTTACTTCTTAAATAAATATTTTTCTTTTGCGGTGTGACCCTTTAGGTTCTACATATTAAACCGGTTATGAATAAATCAATTAGAACAATTCTAATTATATTTAAATAAATAAATTAAACTATTTAATTCATTTAAATAAATAACATTTATTCTACAATAAGGGTAAGCCCCCTTAGCGATCAACGACTTTCCAGATAATATAGATTTTAACATTAATCATAAAAGAACCTTTTAGTGCATAACTACCGTACAATTCAATCCTTCTACCATACAATGTCCCAATTAAATATAAGACATGGAATTAGTGTCAAGTCTTATTTTATTTAATTATATGTATTTCGATTCCCAAATGCACAACTCTAAATAATGCAAATTAGAAACTCCTTTCTAATTTCATTCTGCCTTATCGAATCACATAGGACATTCACATCTTTTACTAGATGTGGTAGATTCTTTGTTAATCATTCACCTATCTCCATGTACAATTTATTATACCAAATCATACCCTTTGATATACCCAAAAGGTCTTAAGGGACATGTCAAAGTATAACTCATCATACACAAGATACTATGATGATCTCAAGTCCAAGGATCACTTGTACTACTATCACTAGAGGAATTCCTATTGATAGGTGAGTAAAACTCCATTAGGTATTCCTTAGCCAGCCACGTTCAGTGAACTTATTCTCCAATAAGCACCTACATACTTGCTTTAGTGTCTCCACACAAATGATTATGAGATCAATCATCTTCTTCTTAAGAGCAAGTAACGTATGTACTAATCTATCCGGATTCACTAATCCCCTTTTTAGTAATCCAATGATTAGGAACGATTTTAGTTTGTGAGCTATCTAGAATTTAGATCTCATTAGCATGATCACCATCATGATTCTAAAAGCATTGCTCAAAACTATGGGTTTATCACATTTAATATAACAACACTATGTAGATAATATAAAATGCCTTTAATAACCGAATAAGATTACAAAGTATATGCTACATCATATCAAATATGATTGGCTTGTATGCATACTACTTTCAGGAGGAGGTACATGATATCCAATGAGTTGCTCCCCTTCAGAGTTTAGGTTCTCCGGCTTCATGATCGTTGGGTCAAATGTTCTGGTGACGTCCTCTACAACATTGTTGATGACTTTAGGGAGTTGTATGGAGTCATCAGAGGGATTTGACAATCATTTAGAGGAGACTCGCCTCTTCTTGGTTCTTATTTCTCTTTTCTTCTTCTTTTCAACTTTCTTCTTCTGTCTTTCCTCTTCCTTCTTCTACTATGTTTTCTTTTCTTTCTTTCTTCCTTCTCCACCATTCTACTTAACTTCTTCTTCTTCTTTTTCGTTTTAGGACTTGAGGCCTTCACAGCCTGATCTTCTTCACCTTCTTGGGGCTCTGGCTCATCAGCCACTATAGTCTGTTCTACTTCAATACCTTGTGGCTCAGGTGTGGAAACCTTCTCAGCTATTTTGACATCAGTGCTGGGTTCAGGCATAGAAGCCTTAATCTTTCCTTTATTCTTTCCCATGAGTCCAGGTGACTCTTCATCCTCCTCATCATTAAGTTCTACGATTTGAGGGGTTACTGATTCTTCACCTTGTTCTTCTGGTTGAATGAGTGCTTTTCTCTGTCGATGAAGTCTCACACTCTGCCTCCTCCTTGGGACAATCTTGGAGATAGGCGTGTTGATGTTTTCTTCTTCCCTTTTCTTAAAAATGGAGAGAATCTTCTAAGAGTCCTTGGGGACTTCCTTATCTTTCTTCTCAACCTTCTTTTTCTTCTTCTTTTTCAAGGGTTAATCAACAGTAGAGACAAGAGCTCTACGACCTTGAGGTGCAGCAAACCCTTGAGATACCTCCTCTATGATTGCATCAACTTTTCTCTTTCCCTTGGCTTTTGAAGGCTTTTGATCTTCACTACTGATGCGCTCACTACCACCTTCTGATTGGTTTGATCTCTTAATCTTTCTAGGATTCTTCTTCTAGTCTTCAAACAATCTAGGGGTGATCCTTTTGTTGAAGTTCAAAACCTCTCCTTCTTCATCTCCGATTTTGCTTTTCAGACTTTTCTTCAGAATGATGCTCACAAATCTCCCATAAAATATCTTAAGAATTGGCTTGCCTGCAGCTTTCTTCATTCCAGCATCTTCAATCCATTTGGCTAGCCAATCAATGAGTACTGCGCCAAAGCTGATCATTTTCCTCATGACGATAGCAGTCATAAACTTCATTTATAGTTCACAGACAATATCATATGCAGTGTCCTTGAAGAGGATACACTTGCCAAAAATGTCAACCAGAAACTCATACTCCTGAGGAAATTCTTTCTTTTTAATCCCCTTTTGCTGCGAGTTTTTTTTGATAACCCGTTATCTTCATTCTTTCTTCCACATCAATTCCTTCGAATGAAGTACGACATTGATTTCGAAAACCTAAGCAGAGGTTAATTTCTAAAGCTTTCATTCGCATAGAGGTGTCCTTGACATTGGTGACCAGAACACCATCACAATAAGTAGCATTCAAATAAAACTCTCTCACCAAATCATAGTAGACTCTGGTGCCAGTTTCCAAACATTCAGAAAATCTAGCATCTTGAATCATCTTCAGAATGTCTCTGAACGTTTTCTTAGCAGCATCAATGTGACGACCCCAAATTCGGGTACCTTTAAACCTTGGATATGGTGCATCACTGTACTACCCATTCAACATAATCTTAAAGACAGAAATATAATTACTAAATTATTACAAACCGTCTTACTCTAATCCCCAGGTTCTATGACCTTTACATGTTTGAAACATTCTCATATGAATAAATATTACATCACTAAGATAATATAATCCATATTATAAACTATTACAGATAGTATTATACTCAAACACTTTTTATTTTCCCTTGTCTTTCTTTCTTGAACTTTCGGCCCGCTCGGGCTTAGCTGAAAACATTTAATTCAAAGCAAGAATGAGCTACAAAGCTCATCAAGTATAAACAGTTGCATAAACAACAAAATCAAGAATCATATACGATTCAACAACTGAACAATAGTTGTGAAAGCATCTCAAATAAATTGGAATAATAATAAAAGATTCCTTTTTATGTAACATTTTTGAAATGACATACTGAGTGGTCAAACAACCTTGAACTTTTTCTTTCATAAAAGGTTTAACAGATTTGTACTGTAAATCGACATTTTCCAAGTACGCTAGGGGTTCAGCCTATTGTACTCATGTTGTGCACAACTTATTGCTTTTAAACAACTATATGCGTTTGTTTTTACACCGCGAAGGCCAATCCAAAATCCGACCAAAATACACCTAATAACAGGGTTGTTCATCTTAGACGTAAGTCAGAGTCCACACCAATTTAATTTGGTTTGTATAGCATTTAAGAATTTAACAAATTCAAATCATATCTTAACATGTGTCTAGCCCAAAAAAAAGACATTGACATAATTTTAAAACAATTTATGGAATATCAAACTTTAAATCTTTAGTAAAAATGAAATTTAACATAGCTGAATAACTTGTACAATTATCAAATTAATTGCACAAGTTTAGAGTTCACACAATATATAAATATTGCGTAAATTAGCACTTTAATACATTATTTGAATGAAGCTGAAAAACTAGCACAATAAAATAATTTGTGGAAGTAAGACTCACGAAAGAGTTTAACAATACTTGCCTGAAGCGTTCTTTAATAAATACTTTAAAAACATCCTTCAATTATCCTACACATTTAATTAATAATTACATACCAATTAGTCATATAAGGATTCCACATATTGGTTTACATTACATTATTACTCATTTTATGTTGTTCGCGTTTTATAATTTAAATAGCATGACAACCTTTCAAAAATGTCTTATGGCGTCGCGGCGTTCGAGAACGTTATGACTCTCTTTGTAATAACCAGTAATATTATGTCACATTATAAATGAGAATATTAACTATTTATTAATGAAGTGAAAACTTTGTGAATTATGACGTGTACTTATGTGATTGGATGAATATATATATATATATATATATATATATATATATATATATATATATCTAGATGTATGTATATATTTATTGATCATATAATGAGTAATGAAAAGAAAAGCCTTGTGACCTATTTATAAATATTGTAGGTATAAGAATTAAATAACATAAATATTATATTTACTTAAGAGTCAAAGTATTTAATGATCTACTAGTGGACTAGCTCAAGAAATTTAATTTAATATCTCAACTCATTTAATAGCAAGTCTAATTGGGTTATATAATTAAACTAATGTGGGTAATTATTTAAAGTCCAAAGTAAGTGGACTAGTAGCCCTAAATAAATAAAATGGGAGTGAGTTAATGTGTTAGCCGTGTGTTGGTGGATGTGGCCCAAATAATTGAAATGATAGCCCAAATGTATTAAGTAATGGACCTAAACCATGACCCAACTTGTGATAGATTTTCTAGAAGGTGAATTGTTCATTAAAACATTTAAAGAAAATCAATAAAATGGGGAAAAGGGGAGGGGGCTGCTGAATAAGGGGGGGGGGAGTCACATGGAGTAATGTTGCTTCCATTTTGCTCCTTAAAGTACAAGTTGTTCACCTAATCTTACTAACCCTTTGTCCTTACAAGTTACTTTAATGAATGAGAATCCCCTAGATTGTGGAATGGCTAAGAAAAGATAAGATGTGTAGTTAAAATGTATAGATATACATGTTGTATGTAGAGATTTTTGAGGATATAAATAAGACCCCTCATTAGTGCAAGCAAAGGTTAGTCTCATTTTTATTTCCTAAGTCTTGTGAGCTTGAGAGCAATAAGAGAGGGAGGGGGGGCGAAACTCAAGGAGGTGGAATTTGCTAGTGGATGTCTTCTAACTTCATCACTTACTTTGGAAAGAGGAGAAAAAGTGCATCCAAAACCAAGAGATTTAAAAGTTTTCTAATCTCAAAACCCTAATTAGTTTTCTTTCAAAGGAAGTAATTTAAATTGTGCAAGCCGTAGTCAACGATCAAGGCAAGTTTCCTAACTTAAACTCGAGTTATTATTTTCCAATATGTTAGTGGTTTAATTATTGTCAGTTACTCCACATCAATGATAACTATTGATATTCGCATTTCATGCATTTGAATTCCTGTTCTATTATTGAACTGTGAAATGTTTAAAGTTCTTCATTCATGAACTGTTTAAGAAATAGTCCACGCCATTTGTTTCGGCTAGACGTATGCATGTTAATATTTTTGAAAGCTATCCAAACTAGTAGTTGGTGCAGATTCTTGGATTGAGAGAGCAACCCTTGATAATGGACTATAAGTGTCAGTTATTCGATGCTGTTAGAGCTTAATGTTATACATACACATGGTGTACAAGAGGCTAATCCCTTCAAGTACAAACTGACGGATTAAAATATAAAAGGGTTAGTCGAATGATTGATTCCTTGGCATTGTTCATGGGAAGGACCACTCAACAGTTAATAATCAATATTAATCCTTTCATTTGCATATTGATTTTATTGTTCAGTTATTTCATTAATTATCTTAAATAGTTGAATCATTTCGATTATCATTCTTAACCATTCATGATATATCTTTCATTATTCATTTTAAACTTGCTGAGCAAAGTAGTTGCTCATCCTTGCTATATCATGAACTAATTGCAGTTAAACCGGAGAGTTCCAAAAAGGACAAGGGCAAGGAAAAGCTTAAGGAATAGTTGGATGTTAGTTATCTATCTATTTCTATTCTATTTTGTAATCATGGAACTCTTTTGTATTATTAGAGTATTTCATGATGTATTTGTTTAAGGTTATAGACCTTGGGACCGTAGTAAACCTTTTCAAATGAAAAATATATATTTATTTATTCTGCATTAGTTGTTATATGTTGTCTAGAGGTGTTGGGATGTACTTTATCGTGAGCACTGAGGTCGTGGTTTTAGAACCCGGATTTGGGGGCGTCACAGATTGGTATCAAAGCTTTAGGTTATAAACGTTAGGATGCAAAACCTAGTTTATAACCTTAAAAGAAAACTCGTATAGAGTACGCTAAGTGATGGATCGAGGAGATTCATCAAGTTGAATATATAGGAGATATATTATGGAGATTCATCGAGCTGAGTTTGTGCAAAATAAAATATCATTTCATTCCATCAATGAATATATTTTATTATGGTACTGACTGTGTTGGTTGTTTGTGTTGTCTTTTGTTGTGGTCATAGGATGTCTGAGATCGGTCAGTCGAGTCGGGCAACTAAGGTGGGGCCGACTAATGAGTATGAGGAGGTGCAAAATTATACTTCGCCGGAGGAGCTACCATCTGAGGATCATCTGATTGGGCAGTTGGCAGATAGGAACTTGGAGCTAGAGGACCGAGTTAGGCACTTAGAGGAGCAGAATCAGACACACCAAGACATGGAAGACCTGTATAAGGAGTTGACATATCAGCTGAAGGATTGTTAGGTTTGTATATAGCGCGAACATGCAATCAAATTACATAAATAGTGCGGAAGCGCGATAAAACATATTTTAAAATTTTTATACAAACCATCACCAAGATCAATCTATGTGCTCAATTAACGATATAAACGAAAGAGATAGAGATTAAGAAATTATACCCTTGTAGAACCGTGCTTCCTCGGGTACAAGTTCAACTCCAATTCCTTCGCGTTCTCCTTGAATTTCACAGATGAGATTCTTTCCTTTGATCAACGTTAGCCACCCAAGTGTTTGGCCTCTAGAGGTGATCCACCAAGGAAGAATAGGTATTCAAGAAGTTGAGTATTGGCAAAACCCTAGTTTCTATCTCTATAGAAATTGTAAGTACTCTCCACAATCTAATGCAAAAGTGTGTAACCCTAATCTATGATAAGACTCCTCTTATTTATAGATGTAAGAATAACCCTTCCCTAAACTATTTAGGATTAGGGTTTCTATTATAATTAAACTCCTTTAATTAATTATGTTCCTAATCCAATTAAGAATTCATGGGAGAGTACTTCTATTAATTAATTCCCAATCCCTATTAGGAATTAAATAATAGTAATAGTAATAATAATAATAAGACTCCTCTTATTAATTTATATTTAATATTTCCAAAATATTAAATAATAAATATTAAGCTATTTAATTTATTCTATCTCTATATATTAAATTAAATACACTTAACTTATTATTACAATTATGTCATTTACTTCTTAAATAAATATTTTCCTTTTGCGGTGTGACCCTTTAGGTTCTCCATATTAAACCGGTTGTGAATAAATCAATTAGAACAATTCTAATCTTATTTACATAAATAAATTAAACTATTTAATTCATTTAAATAAATAATATTTATTCTACAATAAGGGTAAGCCCCCTTAGCGATCAACGACTTTCCAGATAATATAGATTTCAATATCAATCACAAAAGAACCTTTTAGTGAATAGTTACCGTACAATTCAATCCTTCTACCATACAATGTCCCAATTAAATATAAGACATGGATTTACTGTCAAGTCTTATTTAATTTAATTATATGTATTTCGATTCCCAAATGCACAACTCTAAATAATGCAAATTAGAAACTCCTTTCTAATTTCATTCTGCCTTGGCCAAGGACTACTGAGTTGTCATTTATCGAATCACATAGGACATTCACATCTTTTACTAGATGAGGTAGATTCTTTGTTGATCATTCACCTATCTCCATGTACAACTAATTATACCCAATCATACCCTTTGATATACCCAAAAGGTCTTAAGGGACATGTCAAAGTATAACTCATCATAAACAAGATACTATGATGATCTCAAGTCCAAGGATCACTTGTACTATTATCACTATAGGAATTCCTATTGACAAGCGAGTAAAACTCCATTAGGTATTCCTTAGCGAGCCACGTTCAGTGAACTTATTCTCTAATAAACACCTACATACTTGCTTTAGTGTCTCCACACAAATGATTATGAGATCAATCATTCTCTTCTTAAGAGCAAGCAACGTATGTACTAATCTATCCGGATTCACTAATCCCCTATTTAGTAATCCAAAGATTAGGAACGATTTTAGTTTGTGAGCTCTCTTGAATTTAGGTCTCATTAGCATGATCACCATCATGATTCTAAAAGCATTGCTCAAAACTATGGGTTTATCACATTTAATATAACAGCACTATATAGATAATATAAAATGCCTTTTAAGAAAATCAATTCTTTTATTAATAAATGAATATGATTACAAATTATATGCTACATCATATCAAATATGATTGGCTTATGTGCATACTACTTTGAATCTCCTACTTGCACTAAAGCCAATCGCCATGGTATCTAATACCCATCTTCTCTAAGTGACGATCAAACTGCTGTTGTGTTAAAGCTTTAGTAAATGGATATGCAATGTTGTCTTGAGAGTCCACACGCTCCAGGGTGACATCTCCTCTTTCAATGATCTCTCTAATCAAATGAAACCGCCGCAACACGTGTTTGGATTTCTGATGAGACCTGGGTTCCTTAGCCTGCGCAACAGCTCCGTTGTTGTCACAGAATAAAGGTACGGCTCCTCTAATGGTAGGAACCACTCCAAGTTCAGTTATGAACTTCTTCATCCAAACAGCTTCCTTTGTAGCTTCACTTGCAGCTATGTACTCTGCCTCTGTCACTGAATCAGTAATTGTTTGCTGCTTGGAACTTTTCTAACTCACCGCGCCACCGTTTAAGGTAAACACATACCCTGAAACGAATTTACTGTCATCTTGGTCCGTTTGAAAACTTGAGTCTGTATAGCCCTCTAGTTTCTATTCAGACCCACCGTAGACAAGAAATACATCTTTAGTCCTTCTCAAGTACTTTAGGATGTTTTTCACTGCCTTTCAATGCTCTTCTCCTGGATTCGACTGATATCTGCTCGTTACACTAAGTGCATGAGCGACATCTGGTCTAGTACATATCATACCGTACATGATAGTTCCTATTGTGAAAGCATAAAGAATCTTACTCATACGGTCTCTCTCCTCAGGTGTCTTTGGGGCATGTTTCTTGGAGAGATGTATTCCATGGCTCATCGGCATGAGACCTTTCTTGGAATCTTCCATGCTAAACTTCTTTAGCATCGAGTCAATGTACTTTCCTTGGGTCAAGCCCAGCATCCTTTTAGATCTATCTCTATAGATCTTTATCCCCAAAATATAGGATGCTTCACCCAAGTCCTTCATGGAGAAGTGTTTAGATAACCAAATTTTGATCGACTGTAGCATAGGAACATCATTCCCTATCAGTAATATATCATCAACATATAATACAAGGAATGAAACAGCACTCCCACTAACCTTCTTGTACACACATGGTTCATCCTCGTTTTTGATAAAATCAAACCTTTTGATTATCTCATCAAAACGGATGTTCCACCTTCGAGAAGCTTGCTTCAATCCATAAATGGATCGTTGTAGCTTACAGACTTGGTTTGTTCCAACCGTTGAAACAAAACCCTCTAGCTGTATCATATATACATTCTCCTCAAGCTCTCTATTGAAGAAGGCCATTTTCACGTCCATTTGCCAGATCTCGTAGTCATAATAAGCTACAATTGCAAGCAAAATCCGAATGGACTTGAGCATAACTACTGGTGAGAAGGTTTCATCATAGTCAACTCCTTGTCTTTGTTTAAAACCTTTTGCAACCAGTCGGGCCTTATAGGTCTCTACCTTGCCATCTGCTCCAGTCTTTTTCTTAAAGACCTATTTACACCCAATAGGCTTAATGCCCTCAGGTGGTAAAACCAAAGTCCACACTTGGTTTTCATATATGGAGTCCATCTCGGATTTCATAGCTTCTAGCAATTTCTCTGAGTCTTCACTACTCATAGCCTCTTCGTAAGTCAATGGATCATCATCATCTATGATGCGTACCTCATCATCATCCTCTATGATGAATCCATACCTATCAGGTATCTTCGGTACTCTTCCAGATTTACGAATAGATAGTGGTACAGTAGGTTCTTCTACTCGGTCAGGTACCTGACTTTGATCCGTAGTATTCTGTGGTTCTTGAACTTCTTCAAGATATATCTTACTCCCACTGACCCCTTCAAGGATAAACTCCTTTTCCAAGAAGGCAGCGTGTTTCGCAACAAACACCTTTTGATCAGGAGGATGATAGAAATAATACCCTGATATTTCTTTAGGGTATCCCACGAATCTACATTTGTCGGATCTAGTCTTCAGCTTATCATGCTCAAACCTTTTGACATAAGCTGGACAACCCCAAGTCTTAACATGCTTAAGATTTGGTTTCCTCCCTGTCCATATCTCATATGGGGTCTTTGGGACGGATTTGGTAGGTACCTTGTTAAGTAGGTATGCAGCCGATTCTAGGGCATAAACCCAGAAGGATACTGGAAGGTCGGTAAATTCATCATGGAACGAACCATGTCCAACAATGTTCGATTTCTCCTTTTAGATACACCATTCAACTGTGGCGTCCCTGGTGGAGTCCATTATGAGATTATACCATTTTCTTTGAGACAATTGAGAAACTCATTGGTCAAGTATTCCCCTCCTTGATCCGATCGAAGAATCTTAATACTCTTACCAGTTTGCTTCTCTACTTCACTTCTCAATTCTTTGAACTTTTCAAACGATTCAGATTTGTATTTCATTAAATACACATAGCCAAATCTAGAATGATCATCAGTGAAAGTAATAAAATAAGAATACCCTCCTCGTGCATTCGTTGTCATAGGTCCACATACGTCTGTGTGTACCAACGCTAACAACTCTGTAACTCTTTCTCCTTTTCCACTAAAAGGAGATTTAGTCATTTTACCTATGAGACAAGATTCACAAGTTGGATATGATTCGTAATCAGATAGCTCTAAAAGCCCATCTTTATGTAACTTGGATAATCTTGTTTCATTGATATGACCGAGTCTACAGTGCCACATAAAGGTATAATTAACATCATCTCTTTTTCTTTTCTTAGTTTGTTCAATTTGAAGTATATTTTCATGCAAGTCAAGTATGTAAAGTCCATTCAGTAGGTTCCCAACACCATATAAAACATTTTTATTATAAATAGAACATCTGTTGTTCTTTATTATAATATCAAAACCATCCATATCTAATACAGAAATTGAAATAATGTTTCTAATGAGTGTCGGAACATAATAACAATTATTTAAACTAATGGACTTGCTTGTAGGCAGTGCTAAACAATAAGTCCCTACAGCTAATGCAACAACCTTTACTCCATTTCCCACTCGTAGGACGACTTCATCCTTGTTCAGCTTTCTACTTCTGCTTAGTCCCTGCACATTATTACATATGTGAGAACTACAGCCGGTATCCAATACCCAAGTAGAATTTTGACTTTCAGAAAAATTAATTTCAATCATGAACAGACCCAGATCGGAAGTCAAAGCTTCTCCAAGCTTCTTCTGGTCCGCAAGATACTCCTTGCAGTTCCTCTTCCAGTGTCCCGGCTTATTGCAATGGTAGCAAATTCCTTTGCTATCTGGATCAGGTTTCTTTTTATCCTTTCTCTTCGCCTTGCCCTTATCCTTCTTGTTTTTCTTCTTCTCAGAAGATACATTGGGCCTCTTCCTTTTCTTTGAAGAATCATCCACTAGTAAGACTTGGTTCTTGTTGGATGAGAAGTGACCTTCAGCAGTTTTCAGCATGTTAAGTAACTCAGGCAAGCTGACGTCCAACTTATTCATGTGAAAATTCACAACAAATTGTGAGAAGGTGTCCGGGAGTGACTGCAAGATCAAATCTTGGCTTAACTCCCCATCCATCACGAACCTAAGCTGTCCAAGTTGTTCAATCAGATTGATCATCTTAAGGACATGAGTCTCAACAGCAGTGCCCTCAGTCATACGAGATCGGAAGAGCTCCTTAGATATCTGATATCTAGCAGTCCTACTTTGCTCACCATACAACTCTTTGAGGTGCAGCAATATAGTAGGAGCATCCATAGTTTCATGCTGACGCTGAAGCTCGTTACTCATGGATGCGAGCATGATGCATTGAGCCAGGATTGCATCATCTTGCCACTTTTTGAAAGTAGCAATCTCTTCCTCAGAGGCTGTTTCTGCAACATTTGCAGGGACTGGCGAATTTAGGACATAAGAAATCTTTTCAACAGTGAGAACAATTCTCAGATTCCTTAACCAGTCCGTGTAATTCGGTCCGGTCAGTTTGTTAGCATCAAGTATGCTACGCAGTGATAGTGAGTTTGACATTTTTAAATTCTGCATGTGAAATAGATAACATTTTAGCATACATTCATTTAATTAATTACCAAAATAAATTAGGTCTTTATTTAAATTGGTATCTCCCACTATTTTCATCAAACTATATTACCCTCATTATATAGTTCGACAATTCTAATTAAAGATTTGCTAGTGAGACTAAGGATCCCATTTTAAATGTATATAGCCTTGTGGTGACACAACAAACGATATATAAATAAATAGGTAGACAACTATTATCAATTACATCTCTGTGTAACTCCTTGTATTTTGCCTCTTAGATTATTTTGATCAAGTGGTGACACATCCGAATCAAAATTATCCAAGTTAAGTCCATCCTAGCACTTCCATATATTCGAAAGAAAAACACTGTCCTTGTGGTGGCACAACAAAATAGCATCGTTCAGTCTATTTATAAGCATCAAATGTGATAAAGCAACATCTTAAATATTTAATACTTGCCTTGTGGTGACACGACAAACTCATATTAAATATTTAATACTCTATTGCTTTACCATGCTAGAAGGCGACGTTCGATATTCCAAATATCTTTGAACGCTTATGACTTAATATGATTTCTTTGAGGGGTTTATTATTATTAGTCTCATCATGTTTAGCGCGCATGCACATATATATATATAAAATACGTGTCATATTATTTAACATGCGAAGCATGTTGTATAATATATAATATATATATATATAGTAAGCATGCACATATAGAATATTATATTCTACCCGGATTGATTATGGACTTTTACTCTAGTTTGGTTCACTAGAGCCACCAAGTGAACCAAAAGGTCAAACCTAGGGTGCAAGAATAAAATTTAAATATAACTATTACATTTAAACCCGGGCTCCATTACAAACGGGTCTTCAAGCGCTCCTTGCTCCTTTGTCTCTAATTCTTCAAAATTAATTCTAACTAGTCCTATTACAAAAACTATTTATAATAAATAGAAACCTTGATCAGCAGTCAAGGAGAAGTACATAGGAGGGAGATATAATTTACATTAAGAAAAATTAGAGAAGACGAGGTACGCAGACCCCATTTATAAAAACCCATACATTCAAGCATCCTCTAAAATAAATCCAATCACATATTAGTCAATAGTCCATAATCAATCCCTATTTATTATCATACATATCTCTATATGTATCAAGAAATAATATTCATCTCATGAATAATAAAACCATTCCATATATGCATTGATATCAATTAATGGGCAAAAGTTTTGCTAATATTTAGTTTTGAAACAAAATAAACTCTTTTATTTTAATCAAAAACCAAATTCAAATTAAACTCTTTTAATTTTAGCAATCTGAAATCATGTTCCAGATAAAATAAACATCTTTATTTTAAACTTATATCAATTAAATAAACCATTTATTTTAATTGAAGGAAAAAATTATTTTTTTTCGGATTCTACTGTCTGGCGCAGCTGCGCCCAGAAAGAACTGGGGCACGGCGCAGCTGCACTGAACCCCAGGAACGATTTTTCTGGGTTTGGGTGTAGCTGCACTCCAGAATGAACTATAGCCGGCGTAGCTGCGCCGCGTAGCAGATTCGAAAAAAAAAACGGATTCTGCCCAAAAATTTCGATCCAATCGCATACCATACACATATGGAACCATCAAAATCGATAATTAGCACAAGATTAGGCTCTGATACCACTGTTAGGTTTGTATATAGCGCGAACATGCAATCAAATTACATAAATAGTGCGGAAGCGCGATAAAACAGATTTTAAAATTTTTATTCAAACCATCACCAAGATCAATATATGTGCTCAATTAACTATATAAACGAAAGAGATAGAGATTAAGAAATTATACCCTCGTAGAACCGTGCTTCCTCGGGTACAAGTTCAACTCCAATTCCTTCGCATTTTCCTTGAATTTCACGGATGAGATTTCTTCCTTTGATCAACGTTAGCCACCCAAGTGTTTGACCTCTAGAGGTGATTCACCAAGGAAGAATAGGTATTCAAGAAGTTGGGTATTGGCAAAACCTTAGTTTCTATCTCTATAGAAATTGTAAGTACTCTCCATAATCTAATGCAAGAGTGTGTAACCCTAATCTATGATAAGACTCCTCTTATTTATAGATGTAGGAATAACCCTTCCCTAAACTGTTTAGGATTAGGGTTTCTATTATAATTAAACTCCTTTAATTAATTATGCTCCTAATCCAACTAGGAATTCATGGGAGAGTACTTCTATTAATTAATTCCCAATCCCTATTAGGAATTAAATAATAGTAATAATAATAATAATAAGACTCCTCTTATTAATTTATATTTAATATTTCTAAAATAATAAATAATAAATATTAAGCTATTTAATTTATTCTATCTCTATAGATTAAATTAAATACACTTAACTTATTATTACAATTACGCCATTTACTTCTAAACTTATTTAAACCTAATCCCTATTACCCTTTAGGTTCTCCATATTAAACCGGTTGTGAATAAATCAATTAGAACATTTCTAATCTTATTTAAATAAATAAATTAAACTATTTAATTCATTTAAATAAATAACATTTATTCTACAATAAGGGTAAGCCCCCTTAGCGATCAATGACTTTCCAGATAATATAGATTTCAACATCAATCACAAAAGAACCTTTCAGTGAATAGTTACTGTACAATTCAATCCTTCTACCATACAATGTCCCAATTAAATATAAGACATGGATTTACTGTCAAGTCTTATTTAATTTAATTATATGTATTTCGATTCCCAAATGCACAACTCTAAATAATGCAAATTAGAAACTCCTTTCTAATTTCATTCTGCCTCGGCCAAGGACTACTGAGTTGTCATTTATCGAATCACATAGGACATTCACATCTTTTACTAGACGAGGTAGATTCTTTGTTGATCATTCACATATCTCCATGTACAACTAATTATACCCAATCATACCCTTTGATATACCCAAAAGGTCTTAAGGGACATGTCAAAGTATAACTCATCATACACAAGATACTATGATGATCTCAAGTCCAAGGATCACTTGTAGTACTATAACTAGAGGAATTCCTATTGACAGGCGAGTAAAACTCCATTAGGTATTCCTTAGCGAGCCACGTTCAGTGAACTTATTCTCTAATAAGCACCTACATACTTGCTTTAGTGTCTCCACACAAATGATTATGAGATCAATCATCCTCTTTTTAAGCGCAAGCAAAATATGTACTAATCTATCCGGATTCACTAATCCCCTATTTAGTAATCCAACGATTAGGAACGATTTTAGTTTGTGAGCTCTCTTGAATTTAGATCTCATTAGCATGATCACCATCATGATTCTAAAAGCATTGCTCAAAACTATGGGTTTATCACATTTAATATAACATCACTATGTAGATAATATAAAATGCCTTTTAAGAAAATCAATTCTTTTATTAATAAATGAATAAGATTACAAAGTATATGCTACATCATATCAAATATGATTGGCTTGTGTGCATACTACTTTCAAGGATGAGGTGAGAAAGCTGAAGGTGCAGCTGCAGGGGTATAAGAGCTCGGCATAGCAGGTGGGACCACTGTTACATCAGTTGGTGGTTGGGAATGCTGAGCTGAGGGAGAAATAGGAATAGGAGGAGCTAAAGTTAGCCGAATTGAGAGTCTAGCATAAGGTCGTGAAGGCCGAATTCGACTTGGAGATCGCGAACAAGATCCGCATAGAGGAGGCTTGGGTTTGATCTGCTAGGAGGGTAGATCAGTTGGAAGGAGAGGTTCAGGACAGGACACTAGGATTGATTCCCTGAGCTCTGCGTTGGATACAACTTTTGGGAGACTGAGAGACAGGGTTAGGAGGTACCCCACCGTGGAGGGTCGGTCTCGGCGTATTGTACGTCATCAGGTGGTGGATAGGATTGCACAGTAGGAGCACGAGGATGCTGTTCGCCGCAACATGCAGTGATTACCTTATTTAGTGGCATATTTTATAAATGGATATAGTTAGAACCCCTTTTGTTCATAGGGTTATATATATGACGTGAACCTCAGACTATGAGAGGTGATATGTGATTATGATACATCCCCACTTTTTGTGTTTTAGGGGAATGTAGTTCTTGTAGATCCCAGCTTTTGTTTTCCATTGGGATAGGTTTTGTGTTGCCCCATCTTTTGTTAGCTAGGGGGGATAATAACATTTATAGAAATATGTCGGATATTGTAAGTGTTTGACACTACTAGTGGGTATATGACTATAAATGCGACATTATTATTATATGTTTGACTGAGTTTGATTTGTGCGTTAAATTTTAAATGCTAACACTAATAAAATGTGGCATAAAATGTAAAACACAAAGAAATAATTTAACGTTTCGCTTAAACAGTCAATGCCGCCGAGAAGACAACCCCGAAACTCAAAGGTGGAAGAGTCAGTAAATAACGTGAAGGGTCAGGCTAACCCCATGAGGGCTTTTGCGAACATGTTAGCAGAAGCGATGCAGGGTAGACCAGCCACTGCGGTAGAACAACCAGGAAGTCACATGGCGAGTTTTAAGGACTTTAATAGTTGGACTGCCGGAGTTTCGCAGGACTACCGATCCGATTGAAGCCCAGACATGGGTGGAAGAAATGGAGAAAGTTTTTGAGGTCGCAAGAGTGGCTGAGGAACAAAAAACGTCGTTTGCCACTTTCATGATGAAAGGTGAGGCAAATTAGTGGTGGAAGGCGAACAAAGGCCGAGCTGGGGAAGGCACAATTGCATGGGCTCATTTTAAGGAATTATTTTTCCAAAATTACTTTCTAATAAGCATACAGGAAAGTATGGAGATAAAGTTCTTGGAACTAAAATAAGGAGGCATGTCAGTCGCGGAGTATGCCGCAAAATTCAATGAGTTAGCTAGGTTTACTCCACATCAGGTGGACACCGAAGCAAGGCGAGCGAAGAGATTTGAGCAAGGGTTGAAGCCCTGAATGTATAGTAAGGTCGTGGTTCTACAGATCAATATAGTTTCTACGTTGCTTGAGAAGGCAATTATTGCAAAGGGAGGAAATAAAGCATTGACAAAGTACAACCAAGAGCAAAAAAAAGAGAAAAGCCATGAGGGAGACAAGGATGGAAGCAGCGGGGGAAGTATTTCCAATAAGAGAAAGTAGAACGACAACCATATATCGGGAAGTAAATCCAGAGGGGAGGTGAAGAAGGGAAACAAATGCAAAAGTTGTGGAAAGAATCACTCTAGAGAGTGCATGAAAGGAAAAGAAGTGTGTTTTAACTGTGGTCAACCGGGGCACTTTGCTCCACAATGCTCGAAAGCAAAGAGAGGAGGCTGTTTTTCTTGTGGCACTTCAGATCATCAGAAGAAGGATTGTCCAAAAAGGAAGAGCGATGCAAGAAGTGCTAACCAGGGGAACAACAGTAAGCTGACTATCGGAGGACAAACACAACAAAATAGGCCAGTGGCACGCACCTTCAACATGACAGTACAAGATGCAATGGAATTAATGGATGTGGTGTCAGGTATTATTGTTAGGTTTGTATATAACGCAAGCATGCAATCAAATTACACAAATAGAGCGGAAGCGTGATAAAACGGATTTTAAAATTTTTCATACAAACCATCACCATGATCTTTTCTTGTGTTCAATTATCAATTAACAAAAGAGATAGAGATTAAGAAATTATACCCTCGTAGAACCGTGTTTCCTCGGGTATAAGTTCACCTCCAATTCCTTCGCGTTCTCCTTGAATTTCACGGATGAGATTCCTTCCTTTGATCAACGTTAGCCACCCAAGTGTTTGGCCTCTAGAGGTTATCCACCAAGGAATAATATCTATTCAAGAAGTTGGGTGTTGGCAAAACCCTAGTTTCTATCTCTATAAAAATTGCAAGTACTCTCCACAATCTAATGCAAGAGTGTGTAACCCTAATCTATGATAAGACTCCTCATATTTATAGATGTAGGAATAACCCTTCCCTAAACTATTTAGGATTAGGGTTTCTATTATAATTAAACTCCTTTAATTAATTATGCTCCTAATCCAATTAGGAATTCATGGGAGAGTACTTCTATTAATTAATTCTCAATCCCTATTAGGAATTAAATAATAGTAATAGTAATAATAATAATAATAAGACTCCTCTTATTAATTTATATTTAATATTTCCAAAATATTAAATAATAAATATTAAGCTATTTAATTTATTCTATCTCTATAGATTAAATTAAATACACTTAACTTATTATTACAATTATGCCATTTACTTCTTAAATAAATATTTTTCTATTGCGGTGTGACCCTTTATGTTCTCCATATTAAACCGGTTGTGAATAAATCAATTAGAATAATTCTAATCTTATTTAAATAAATAAATTAAACTATTTAATTCATTTAAATAAATAATATTTATTCTACAATAAGGGTAAGCCCTTAGCGATCAACGACTTTCCAAATAATATAGATTTCAACATCAATCACAAAAGAACCTTTGAGTAAATAGTTACCATACAATTCAATCCTTCTACCATACAATGTCCTAATTAAATATAAGACATGGATTTACTATCAAGTCTTATTTTATATAATTATATGTATTTCGATTCCCAAATGCACAACTCTAAATAATGCAAATTAGAAACTCCTTTCTAATTTCATTCTGCCATGGCCAAGGACTACTGAGTTGTCATTTATCGAATCACATAGGACATTCACATCTTTTACTAGACGTGGTAGATTCTTTGTTGATCATTCACCTATCTCCATGTACAACTTATTATACCCAATCATACCCTTTGATATACCCAAAAGTTCTTAAGGGACATATCAATGTATAACTCATCATACACAAGATACTATGATGATCTCAAGTCCAAGGATCACTTGTACTACTATAACTAGAGGAATTCCTATTGACAGGCGAGTAAAACTCCATTAGGTATTCCTTAGCGAGCCACGTTCAGTGAACTTATTCTCTAATAAGCACCTACATACTTGCTTTAGTGTCTCCACACAAATGATTATGAGATCAATCATCCTCTTTTTAAGAGCAAGCAAAATATGTACTAATCTATCCGGATTCACTAATCCCCTTTTTAGTAATCCATCGATTAGGAACAATTTTAGTTTGTGAGCTATCTAGAGTTTAGATCTCATTAGCATGATCACTATCATGATTCTCAAGGCATTGCTCAAAACCATGGGTCTATCACATTTAATATAACAACACCATGTAGATAATATAAAATGCCTTTTAAGAAAATTAATTCTTTTATTAATAGATGAATAAGATTACAAAGTATATGCTACATCATATCAAATATGATTGGCTTGTTTGCATACTACTTTCAATCTCCCACTTGCACTAAAGCTAATCGCCATGATATCTAATACCCATCTTCTCTAAGTGACGATCAAACTGCTGTTATGTTAAAGCTTTAGTAAATAGATCTGCAATGTTGTGACGCCCCCAAATTCTCTACACCTCCTGTAGCAGATTTGGTGCTCACGTGATACTATTTAACTATAAATATTCTATAATATATAACTTCTATCTATCCAAGGTTCACAGTATCCCATAACAGATAATAGTTCTCGTCAGAACGTTATCTGTGTTTGGATACCCTCACTTGGATGTATAGATTCATATCTTATGGATATCTCTTTCATATCGATATTCTCTATCTATCTGACATTCACAGTATCAATGATAAGATTGTCCCTAGAACTGAGGGGCGCATTACGGTAAAGATGGCACCTTACTGGCGTTCATTAAGTATAATCCCAGAGCTTATAGAACTCGCAACATCATTCAAATACCCTCATTCAGATGTATAGTTCGTATAGATACTATATTTCCTTAGTACAACTATGCTAAAGAAAGTAAAGATCAGAGTATAACGCATTCGGTGAAATAAAGGATCATAATATCTTACATATCATTTGGTTCGGTTACATCATTCTCGATACTAAGTTATTACAACAAAAGTGTAGTGCTCGTGAATTTTAAACGTCATTATTAATTAAATATATAAATTAAATTTTTAATGAGTTAGTTTGTGTGCTTATTTGAACCTTTTGTGTGCATTGGTAGCCTACATGACTAGGTGATGAATTGTTTTAAGTTGAGTAAAGGGGGTCACTAATAGTATAGTTAAATTAGTGAACAAGCCTTAAGGTTTAATATCAATTAAATTGATAAAGTAGTTACTAATTAATCATGCAAGTAAATTGAATATACTTAGTATATTGAATTGAGTAAATTAATTAATAAAAGTATTAATTAATGAGAATATTGTCACATTGAATAATAAAATTTAATAGTTCAATTAGTAATCAATTTCTAATTGATTAGCTTATTTAATTAAGGAACTAAGACCGATTATTTATTTGATCATGGGTGTAGTAATTAATAGTGTGGTAAATTAATTAATCAATCATTGGGTTAAATTAAATGACCCAATATTGCATTAAATAGATTTAGATTTTATTAGCCTAATTAGGTTACAAGTTAAAGAGATATGTGTAAGTAATTAAATTCCATAAGATTGGAAATAGAAACCCTAAATAAACAATTAGGGTAATACATATTAAAATTGTTAAACTATGTTTATTACCTATTAAGCCCTATTAAGACTTTTAAGGCATGAAATTATGTCAATCAACTTGCTTTATTTGGTAACTCTTACACAAAGGATAAGGTTGTCAAGCTCCCATTGGTGGAAAATCTAATTAGCAGACTTAAAGATAAGATTAAGGCTAAATGGAAGGGATAAGGTGAACTCTTATATCCAATGGGTAAGAAAGATGTGGGGGATAATAGCATGAATTCTAATTTAGCATTATACTTGCAAGTATTCTATCCGTCGAAGGAGGGTGCTAGATACATGAGTTAGCTAGTAAACCCAAGTGGTAGAACACAAATCCAATAATTTTTGAAGCCTTGGGGCTATTTTCCCAAAACAGTCCAGCTATAAAACTTAAAACTTTAAAACCCTAAAAGCTTGCTGTCCTCGTTTTTCCAAAGGTTGTTTCGGCCAGTTATAAATCTTTTAAAAATCTAGGAAAAATCACAGAGGTACCTTAAGAAGTTATCTACAAGTAGGAAAAATAACGAACATGTTTCGATGTGTAGTTTTTGTGTAATGGCTTTTACCGTGAAGGACTCCTAAATATTTATACCCTGATTTCTCACTGTGTATACCTTGAAAACATATGAAATTTTTACAGTACGTTTATGTATAGTATGAGAGTGTACCCTGAAAATTTCAGAATTTTCTGAGTAAAACTAGATTTATGAAAAATGTAACAAGATTCAGAGGTTTTTGGTACTTTAAATATAGTAAATCACTTTCTAAAATTCCAGGAAAATTGGTGGATCATTGTTGGATCATATACTATCCAGATCCAGAGGATAATAATTTTCAGAGCCTATTTGCTATTTTTCATAATAATGTTATAGTTATGGTTAAAAGAAAATAAATGGCTAAATGATGTCATAAATAAGGAAAATATGATTTTTAAGCTTGGATACTCCTAATATTATATATTCTAACTATTGAGGGGTATTTTGGTAATATTTAATGAGAAATAATATTTATGACCTTTTATGGGTAGTAAAGGAGTTGTTTAATAAATGGTAAAACAATTAGAATAAATTGTTTATTCGCCTAATAGCTTATTAAAATATTACTATGATATTTGTAATATAAGAATTCGATATTTTTTAGTAAACAAAGAAATATTAAGGTTAAAACTTCATGGAAATATTATTGAATGGGTAATAATATTTGTTTTAAGCATTAATAAATGATTAAGATGTTATTAAAATGGCTAATAATATTATATTAAAATATTATTAATGATATGAGAATTAAAATATTATTAAGAGATTAATAATATTAGATTAAAGTATTATTGGATGATTAAAATATTATTAAGATGTTAATAACATTAGTAAACGAATAAAAGTGTTATTAGTGGACTAATAATACCAAGAGGTGAATTAAATATTATCAGGATTGATAATATTAAGTGTCTTATAGGATTTACGATAGTTTATTAACTTATGTGTGCTATGTGATTTGCTTAATTGTTAAATAAATAGCATAAGTAAGCGTATCGATATACAACTACGCAGTACTAATTGGTAGATCGACGTTATCAATGTTAGGTTCTTCAAGGCCAATTAGTTAAAGCTAGAATTACTTGTAGCTGAGCAAACAGGCAAGTTCCCTAACTTCATTCTTTCAGTATATTGAATGCAAGTTCTATCTTACTCAACTTTTATATTGAGCAAATTTCTAAACCTTATGCATTATTTTTAATTCGTGCAAAAAGGTATATATTGTTGCAAGTTATTCTTTAAGCTTGAATCTTATCTCCAAGCATGCTTTAAGTGGTTTAATTACTTTTAAAATTATTCCACGTCTTTGTATTTATTGACATTCTCACTCGTGCATTTGAATTCGTATATTTATTTAAGTTCAGAAATTTGTGAACTATTCATGGTTAAGTCTGAACCCTTATTCGGTCAGGCAAGTATTTGAGAATTTATAAAAGCTATCCGAACCAATCGATGGTAAGGATTCTTAGACTAAATGGACACCCCTTTTATTATAGGGGAGTACCCCAGGTACCGGATATAAGGTACAAACAGCAGAGTTAAATGTTATGCATACACATAGCGTACGCGAGGCTGATCCCCTCAAGTACTTATTCTGTAGCCAGTAACCAGAGGGTCAACTAGCTATTGACTCCTTTGGAAGTTATTGTTCAGAGTCTACTTGACTATCAATTGTTCTAAAAGCAATAATCGTTCTTGCTTCTGATATTTATATTGTTGAATTCTTTTTTTTTCTATATTCCATTCATCATGATATATCCTTTATTGTCATAGTTTAAACTTGCTGAGCAAAATCGTTGCTCATCCTTGCTATATCATGACTTTCATTGCAGTTAAACCCGAGACTTCAGGGAAGGGCAAGGGTAAAGAAAAGATGAAGTGATAGGCTTCACGTAGCTGGCTTTATTTTATGCTTAGTTTAATTTGCTATTAATGTAATTTGAACCCTGATTACCATTTAGGGTATGTTTTGTGTTATGTATTAAGGTTATCGTATCTTGGGACTAGTAACACCTTTTGAATGAACAACATATGTTCGTTATATTCCGCATTTAGTTATTGTATGTTGTTGGAGGTGAATGTTTGTATTGGATCGTGATGACCAAATCCGCGTATTTTGAGACCCGAATTTGGGGGTGTCACAGGTTGGTATCAAAGCTATAGGTTATAACCCTTAGGAGAAAGAGTCCGTAGGCTATAACCTGAGAGAATATAGAGGAATAGAAGAGGATAGAACTTATATAGAGTTATTTTTGGGTAGAAATTTATTATCATCTTAAAATTGAGGATTTGGATCATACTTTGGTGTTATTAAGCTTGTGGATAATTTGAGGAATGTGTATTGATGAGATAATATGGTGAAGTGAAGACCATTAAGTATGGACGATCCATTGTAAGCTGGAGTTATAGATATTCGCGGTAATTAGATTAATCATTTGATGTTATTGATCAATTCTGTGGCTATTGATCAATTTTTGTGGCTATTCATTAGATAAGATATTGGAGTGATGTGGTATAGAGTTTCTTTGTGAAGAAGAGAGGGTACCTTAGAATCTGTTGGGTTAAGGTTTGCAAGAAGGAAATGATTAATTCGATAAATAATGAATATATCGATATTTTGAAGTGTTAGTTAAGTTATTAAGCTTTATAGTGGAATGCCAGGTGAGACAAAGGTAATGAACTCATATAGAGTTGTTAAGCAAAAGTTGAGAGTATTAAGATGAATGATTTTATATGCAAAAAAAAAAATTTAAGAGATGACTGATGGCAATTTGGATTGTTTTGATGATTAGAAAGGAGAGACAACGGAGAGATTATAAGAAATGAACCGAGGGTAGATTTAGTGTCTGATCTGGAAAAAGTATCTAGAGATGGAACTGAATGATGAGATAATAGAAATCCCTAAGAAGGATCAATTGGAGCCGATATAAGGAATAAGTGGAGGAAATGAAAGAAAGAAAGATTAAGTCTGAGAGTTATAAGACCTTTGTGAGTCGTAATGAATAAAGAATAGTAGTCAATGTATATGTACTAGTATACCTATGCATGTAAGAAATGTGAATCTCAGTTTTTGTACAGCTAGCAGTATATCTGTTGTAAGTCCCAATTTTGTGTAAGTTGTGGAGTAGTTATGTGAATCCCATCTTGTTGTTAGTAACAGAGGGATAAGTGGATATCAGGAATGTTATATGATGTAAGTAGTACGAGGTACTAAGATGAGCTTATTAGTATTTACTAAAGGTGCCTTGAGTTGATATGATGATGATACATCCCCACTTTTCAGATCTAGGGGAATGGAGTTCTTATTAATCCCATCTTTTGTGTCTTAATGGGATAGTTAACATTTATAGGAATATGCCGGAATTATAAGTGTTTGACACACTAAGGGGTGTATGAATATAAATGTGGTATTATTATTACATGATTGATTGTGATCGATTTGTGCCTTGACTCTTAAATGATAACATCAGTAGAATTTTGCACGATGTGTAAAACAAGAAGGATTTATGTAAGGTTTTGTTTAGAACAAACAATGCCGTCAAGGAGACAACCCCGATACACGAGGGTGGAAGAGTCAGTGAATAACAAGGAGGGTCAGACTGACCCCAAGAGGACCTTTGCGAACTTGTTAGAGGAAACGATGCAAGGCAGACCAGGCATTGCGATTGTTTGGCCATGAAATCACATGGCAAACTTTACGGGTTTCAAATTACTAGGACCACCGGAGTTTCGTGGGAATATGGATTCGAGTGAAGCCCAGACATGGGTAGAAGAAATGGAGAAAGTTTTCAAGGTCGCAAGAGTGACCGAGGAACAGAAGACTTCGTTTGCCACTTTCATGAGGAAGGGTGAGTCAAATTACTGGTGGAAGGTGAATAGAAGCCGAGCTGGGGAAGGTGCGACTGCGTGGACTCATTTTAAGGAGCTATTTTTCAAAAAAAAATTACTTTCTAGAAAGCACGCAGGCAAGTATGGAGATAAAGTTCTTGGATCTGAAGCAAGATGATATGTCGGTAGCAGAGTACGCAATGAAGTTTAACAAACTAGCTAGGTTTGATCCACACCAAGTGGACACCGGAGCTAGGCGAGCGAAGAGATTTGATCAAGGGTTGAAGCCCTGGGCGTATAGTAAGGTTGTGGTTTTGCAGATCAACACATTTCCTACGTTACTTAAGGAAGCAATCGTTGCCGAGGAGGAAATGAAGCGTTGACAAAGTACAACCAAGATCAGAAAAGCCATGATGGTCACAAGGAAGGATGTCGTGGGGTCCAAGGATGTGGTGTCAGGTATCATCCCAATCAATGATATAAATGCTTATGTGTTATTCGATTCGGGTGCTACCTGCTCTTTTGTTTCCGAAGAATTGCTAAAATGTTAGACTTACCTCGTGAAAAGTTAGAACACCCTATGAACGTAGAAGTAGCAAATAAGGAAATTATCCCCGTAGAATGCATTCATAGGAATTGTTGTGCCGAATTGTGAGGATTTAAGCTCAGCGTGGATTTGATACCGATTCGTTTGGGGGAGTTCGATGTGATCCTTGGAATGGATTGGTTATCGATTCACGGAGCAGTTATCGATTGTAAGAAGAAGTGTGTACACCTGAAGACTTCTAATAAGTCGAAGGTAGTATTCTATGGTAGTAAATCGCCGAGACAATCTTGTTGTCTAACGATGATGCAAGCTAAGAGATTTCTGAAGAAGGGTTGTATAGGTTATTTGGCCCATGTAGTTGATACTCGTCGAGCCGAGGGCGAACCAAGTCAGATACCTATCGTAAGGGAATTCACAGATGTCTTTCCAGATGAAATTCCGGGATTACCGCCAGATAGGGAGGTAGAATTTGTAATTGACTTGGTGCCGGGAGCCGCACCAATATCGAAGGCGTCGTATCGCATGGCACCGGTAGAAATGAAGGAGCTAATGGTTCAATTGCAAGAACTGTTGGATAAAGGTTATATCAGACCGAGCGTGTCACCATGGGGAGCGCCAGTTTTGTTCGTAAAGAAGAAGGATGGATCGTTAAGGCTCAGTATCGATTACAGGGAATTGAACAAGATTACGATTAAGAACAGGTACCCGCTACCTAGAATAGACGATCTGTTTGATCTACTCAAGGGAGCGAAATACTTTTCAAAGATTAATTTAAGGACAGGCTACCATCAGCTAAGGGTGAGACAGGAGGATATCCCGAAGACAGCATTCAGAACTCGTTATGGACATTTCGAGTTTCTGGTAATGTCATTTGGACTAACAAATGCACCATCGACATTCATGGATATGATGAACAGAGTGTTCAAGCAGTACTTGGACAAGTTCGTGGTAGTATTCATCGATGACTTCTTGGTATATTCAGTGACAGAGGAAGAACATGCTGAACATCTAAGGATTGTTTTGGAGGCATTAAGAAGGGAGACGTTGTATGCGAAGTTTTCAAAGTGTGAATTTTGGTTGCAAAGGGTGCAGTTTCTAGGTCACGTCATTGACCGGGATGGTGTTTCGATAGACCCAGCAAAGGTGGAAGCCATTATCAATTGGGAGCAGCCGAGGACGCCGACGGAGATCAGGAGTTTCCTAGGGTTAGCGGGATACTATTGGAGATTCATCCAGGATTTTTTGGAAGATAGCATCGTCGTTGACCAATCTAACCAGAAAGACGGTAAAGTTCGTTTGGACGGAGAAGTACGAGGAGAGTTTCATGGAGCTGAAGAAAAGACTTAGCCAAGCACCAGTGTTGACTTTACCGGACGACACTGGGGGTTTTGTAGTATACAGTGATGCGTCATACAAGGGCCTTGGTTGTGTACTAATGCAGCATGGCAAGGTCATTGCGTACGCTTCACGTCAGCTGAAGGACTATGAGAAGGGATACCAGAGTCATGATCTGGAGTTAGCAGCAGTAGTATTCGCCTTGAAGATTTAGAGGCACTACTTATATGGAGAGAGGTGCGAGATATATACAGATCATAAAAGTCTGAAATATATCTTCACTCAGAAGGAGCTGAATATGAGGCAGCACCGATGGTTAGAATTGATCAAGGATTACGACTGTGAGATTCTGTACCATCCGGGTAAAGCAAATGTAGTGGCAGATGCCCTGAGTAGGAAAGGCAGAGAGAAATTAATGAGGCTCATGACTCAAGCAGAGTTGATAAAGGAGTTCGAACGTCTGGAATTGGAGGTTAAGTATCCGATGGAGGTGGACGGGAAATTATTCACAGTGACAGCGAGCCCGACCCTATTGGATCAGATTAAGGAGGCTCAAGAAAAGGATGAGGATTGTGATTCAATAAAGAAGCGAATTGCCGAAGGCGAGGAGCTTAAGTAAAAGATTGATAGCACTGGATTGCTAAGGTTTGAAGGGAGAGTCTGGGTACCGTTGGATCTGGAATTGAGGGAAGAAATCCTTCAGGAAGCTCATAGCACGAAGTACTCAGTACATCCCGGGAGCACAAAGATGTACCAGGATTTGCGACGAAATTTTTGGTGGCCGAATATGAAACGAGAAGTGGCAGAGTGCGTCAGCCGATGTCTGACATGCCAGCGGATTAAAGCAGAGCACCAAAGACCGAGCGGATTACTTCAACCATTAGAGATTCCGGAGTGGAAGTGGGAGCACATCACAATGGACTTTGTGGTGGGACTGCCACCAACTCATAAGGGTTTAGACGCTATCTGGGTAATTGTGGATCGTCTAACCAAGTCTGCTCATTTTCTGCCAATTAAGATACGGTACAATCTGGAACAATTAGCAAAACTTTACGTCAAGGAGATTGTATCGCGTCATGGAGTGCCGGTATCTATTGTATCGGACAGAGATCCGCGCTTTACGTTAAATTTTTGGAGAAGTCTGCAGGCAAGAATGAGAACACAGTTGAGGTTGAGTACAGCGTATCATCCTCAAACTGACAGCCAGAGCGAGTGAACGATTCAGACCTTAGAAGATATGCTTCGGGCGGTCGTGATGGATTTAAAGGGCAGCTGGGATGACCATTGCCACTGGTGGAGTTCGGTTACAACAACAGCTATCACGCTAATATCGGTATGCCACCGTACGAAGCGCTATATGGAAGGAAATGCCGAACCCCGATGTGTTGGGACGAGGTTGGAGAGCGAAGACTGTTGAGACCTGAATTGGTGCAGCAAACTACAGATACAGTATAACTGGTCAGGAATCGTCTGGTAGCAGCTCAGGATCGCCAAAAGAAATATGCCGACTTACATCGTCAGAAGAGAGACTTTGAAGTTGGTAGCTTTGTGTTTTTGAAGGTATCTCCCTGGAAAGGGAAGATCCGTTTTGGGAAGAAGGGCAAATTGAGCCTTAGGTTCATAGGACCGTCCGAGGTATTAAGGCGAATTAGCGAAGTGGCGTACGAGGTAGCGTTACCTCCTGAACTTGAGTACATTCACAACGTGTTTCATGTGTCAGTGCTGCGGCCGTATAAACCAGACTACAAGCACGTTATCTCGTATGAACCAATCCAAGTCGAGAAAGACTTATCGTACGAGGAAATTCCTGTTCAGATACTCGATAGGAAGGAACAGAAACTGAGGAATAAGATCATCTATTCCGTCAAGGTTCTCTAGAGGATTCACGCAGTCGAAGAAGCTACGTGGGAACTCGAAGAGAAGATGAAAACAAATTATCCTTTTCTATTCGAGTAACCTTATTTTGCAATTCCGAGGACGGAATTTTTATAAGGTGGGAGGGATGTAGTGCCCGTGAATTTTAAACGTCATTATTAATTAAATATATAAATTAAATTTTTAATGAGTTAGTTTGTGTGCTTATTTGAACCTTTTGTGTGCATTGGTAGCCTACATGACTAGGTGATGAATTGTTTTAAGTTGAGTAAAGGGGGTCACTAATAGTATAGTTAAATTAGTGAACAAGCCTTAAGGTTTAATATCAATTAAATTGATAAAGTAGTTACTAATTAATCATGCAAGTAAATTGAATATACTTAGTATATTGAATTGAGTAAATTAATTAATAAAAGTATTAATTAATGAGAATATTGTCACATTGAATAATAAAATTTAATAGTTCAATTAGTAATCAATTTCTAATTGATTAGCTTATTTAATTAAGGAACTAAGACCGATTATTTATTTGATCATGGGTGTAGTAATTAATAGTGTGGTAAATTAATTAATCAATCATTGGGTTAAATTAAATGACCCAATATTGCATTAAATAGATTTAGATTTTATTAGCCTAATTAGGTTACAAGTTAAAGAGATATGTGTAAGTAATTAAATTCCATAAGATTGGAAATAGAAACCCTAAATAAACAATTAGGGTAATACATATTAAAATTGTTAAACTATGTTTATTACCTATTAAGCCCTATTAAGACTTTTAAGGCATGAAATTATGTCAATCAATTTGCTTTATTTGGTAACTCTTACACAAAGGATAAGGTTGTCAAGCTCCCATTGGTGGAAAATCTAATTAGCAGACTTAAAGATAAGATTAAGGCTAAATGGAAGGGATAAGGTGAACTCTTATATCCAATGGGTAAGAAAGATGTGGGGGATAATAGCATGAATTCTAATTTAGCATTATACTTGCAAGTATTCTATCCTTTCATTTCATTTCAAGTTCATTTCTTCTTTTCATCTCCTTCTTTCATTTCTCCCAAGCAAGAACACAAAGTGAGAGCTTAGAGAGAAAAAGAGAGTGAGATTAGCATAGTTCATGCATCCCAAGTTCATCACATACTTTGGTAGATCAAGGAGAGTAGCTACAAGATCAAGGTGAAACCCTAAATCATTTTCTTCTTTCTTACTTTGTTTTATTTTTATACTTTTTGAGAGATTTTGTTCTAAGACTCAAGAATCATTAGATATTCATGCTTTATGTATAGATCTAATCCTCTTGAGTGTTAGAATGGAGATTCAAAGGAAGAAAAGGAACTTATGTTCTTAAAGGGTAAAAACCTTAGCTTTTCTTCACTTGGATCACCCATAACTTGAGATCTACAACTTGGATTTATGATCCGTGAAGGAGGGTGCTAGATACATGAGTTAGCTAGTAAACCCAAGTGGTAGAACACAAATTCAATAATTTTTGAAGCCTTGGGGGCTATTTTCCCAAAACAGTCCAGCTATAAAACTTAAAACTTTAAAACCCTAAAAGCTTGCTGTCCTCGTTTTTCCAAAGGTTGTTTCGGCCGGTTATAAATCTTTTACAAATCTGAGAAAAATCACAGAGGTACCTTAAGAAGTTATCTACAAGTAGGAAAAAGAACGAACATGTTTCGATGTGTAGTTTTTGTGTAATGGCTTTTACCGTGAAGGACTCCTAAATATTTATACCCTGATTTCTCACTGTGTATACCTTGAAAACATATGAAATTTTTATAGTTCGTTTATGTATAGTATGAGAGTGTACCCTAAAAATTTCAGAATTTTCTGAGTAAAAATGGATTTATGAAAAATGTAACAAGATTCAGAGGTTTTGGGTACTTTAAATATAGTAAATCACTTTCTAAAATTCCAGGAAAATTGGTGGATCATTGTTGGATCATATACTATCCAGATCCAGAGGATAATAATTTTCAGAGCCTATTTGTTATTTTTCATAATAATGTTATAGTTATGGTTAAAAGAAAATAAATGGTTAAATGATGTCATAAATAAGGAAAATATGATTTTTAAGCTTGGATACTCCTAATATTATATATTCTAACTATTGAGGGGTATTTTGGTAATATTTAATGAGAAATAATATTTATGACCTTTTATGGGTAGTAAAGGAGTTGTTTAATAAATGGTAAAACAATTAGAATAAATTGTTTATTCGCCTAATAGCTTATTAAAATATTACTATGATATTTGTAATATAAGAATTCGATATTTTTTAGTAAACAAAGAAATATTAAGGTTAAAACTTCATGGAAATATTATTGAATGGGTAATAATATTTGTTTTAAGCATTAATAAATGATTAAGATGTTATTAAAATGGCTAATAATATTATATTAAAATATTATTAATGATATGAGAATTAAAATATTATTAAGAGATTAATAATATTAGATTAAAGTATTATTGGATGATTAAAATATTATTAAGATGTTAATAACATTAGTAAACGAATAAAAGTGTTATTAGTGGACTAATAATACCAAGAGATGAATTAAATATTATCAGGATTGATAATATTAAGTGTCTTATAGGATTTACGATAGTTTATTAACTTATGTGTGCTATGTGATTTGCTTAATTGTTAAATAAATAGCATAAGTAAGCGTATCGATATACAACTACGCAGTACTAATTGGTAGATCGACGTTATCAATGTTAGGTCCTTCAAGGCCAATTAGTTAAAGCTAGAATTACTTGTAGCTGAGCAAACAGGCAAGTTACCTAACTTCATTCTTTCAGTATATTGAATGCAAGTTCTATCTTACTCAACTTTTATATTGAGCAAATTTCTAAACCTTATGCATTATTTTTAATTCGTGCAAAAAGGTATATATTGTTGCAAGTTATTCTTTAAGCTTGAATCTTATCTCCAAGCATGCTTTAAGTGGTTTAATTACTTTTAAAATTATTCCACGTCTTTGTATTTATTGACATTCTCACTCGTGCATTTGAATTCGTATATTTATTTAAGTTCAGAAATTTGTGAACTATTCATGGTTAAGTCTGAACCCTTGTTCGGTCAGGCAAGTATTTGAGAATTTATAAAAGCTATCCGAACCAATCGATGGTAATGATTCTTAGACTAAATGGACACCCCTTTTATTATAGGGGAGTACCCCAGGTACCGGATATAAGGTACAAACAGCAGGGTTAAATGTTATGCATACACATAGCGTACGCGAGGCTGATCCCCTCAAGTACTTATTCTGTAGCCAGTAACCAGAGGGTCAACTAGCTATTGACTCTTTTGGAAGTTATTGTTCAGAGTCTACTTGACTATCAATTGTTCTAAAAGCAATAATCGTTCTTGCTTCTGATATTTATATTGTTGAATTCTTTTTTTTTCTATATTCCATTCATCATGATATATCCTTTATTGTCATAGTTTAAACTTGCTGAGCAAACTCGTTGCTCATCCTTGCTATATCATGACTTTCATTGCAGTTAAACCCGAGACTTCAGGGAAGGGCAAGGGTAAAGAAAAGATGAAGTGATAGGCTTCACGTAGCTGGCTTTATTTTATGCTTAGTTTAATTTGCTATTAATGTAATTTGAACCCTGATTACCATTTAGGGTATGTTTTGTGTTATGTATTAAGGTTATCGTATCTTGGGACTAGTAACACCTTTTGAATGAACAACATATGTTCGTTATATTCCGCATTTAGTTATTGTATGTTGTTGGAGGTGAATGTTTGTATTGGATCGTGATGACCGAATCCGGGTATTTTAAGACCCGAATTTGGGGGTGTCACAGGTTGGTATCAAAGCTATAGGTTATAACCCTTAGGAGAAAGAGTCCTTAGGCTATAACCTGAGAGAATATAGAGGAATAGAAGAGGATAGAACTTATATAGAGTTATTTTTGGGTAGAAATTTATTATGATCTTAAAATTGAGGATTTGGATCATACGTTGGTGTTATTAAGCTTGTGGATAATTTGAGGAATGTGTATTGATGAGATAATATGGTAAAGTGAAGACCATTAAGTATGGACGATCCATTGTAAGCTGGAGTTATAGATATTCGAGGTAATTAGATTAATCATTTGATGTTATTGATCAATTCTGTGGCTATTGATCAATTTTTGTGGCTATTTATTAGATAAGATATTGGAGTGATGTGGTATAGAGTTTCTTTTTGAAGAAGAGAGGGTACCTTAGAATCTGTTGGGTTAAGGTTTGCAAGAAGGAAATGATTAATTCGATAAATAATGAATATATCGATATTTTGAAGTGTTAGTTAAGTTATTAAGCTTTATGGTGGAATGCCAGGTGAGACAAAGGTAATGAACTCATATAGAGTTGTTAAGCAAAAGTTGAGAGTATTAAGATGAATGATTTTATATGCAAAAAAAAAAAATTTTAAGAGATGACTGATGGCAATTTAGATTGTTTTGATGATTAGAAAGGAGAGACAACGGAGAGATTATAAGAAATGAACCGAGGGTAGATTTAGTGTCTGATCTGGAAAAAGTATCTAGAGATGGAACTGAATGATGAGATAATAGAAATCCCTAAGGAGGATCAATTGGAGCCGATATAAGGAATAAGTGGAGGAAATGAAAGAAAGAAAGATTAAGTCTGAGAGTTATAAGACCTTTGTGAGTCGTAATGAATAAAGAATAGTAGTCAATGTATATGTACTAGTATACCTATGCATGTAAGAAATGTGAATCTCAGTTTTTGTACAGCTAGCAGTATATCTGTTGTAAGTCCCAATTTTGTGCAAGTTGTGGAGTAGTTATGTGAATCCCATCTTGTTGTTAGTAACAGAGGGATAAGTGGATATCAGGAATGTTATATGATGTAAGTAGTACGAGGTACTAAGATGAGCTTATTAGTATTTACTAAAGGTGCCTTGAGTTGATATGATGATGATACATCCCCACTTTTCAGATCTAGGGGAATGGAGTTCTTATTAATCCCATCTTTTGTGTCTTAATGGGATAGTTAACATTTATAGGAATATGCCGGAATTATAAGTGTTTGACACACTAAGGGGTGTATGAATATAAATGTGGTATTATTATTACATGATTGATTGTGATCGATTTGTGCCTTGACTCTTAAATGATAACATCAGTAGAATTTTGCACGATGTGTAAAACAAGAAGGATTTATGTAAGGTTTTGTTTAGAACAAACAATGCCATCAAGGAGACAACCCCGATACACGAGGGTGGAAGAGTCAGTGAATAACAAGGAGGGTCAGACTGACCCCAAGAGGACCTTTGCGAACTTGTTAGAGGAAACGATGCAAGGCAGACCAGGCATTGCGGTTGTTTGGCCATGAAATCACATGGCAAACTTTACGGGTTTCAAATTACTAGGACCACCGGAGTTTCGTGGGAATATGGATTCGAGTGAAGCCCAGACATGGGTAGAAGAAATGGAGAAAGTTTTCAAGGTCGCAAGAGTGACCGAGGAACAGAAGACTTCGTTTGCCACTTTCATGAGGAAGGGTGAGTCAAATTACTGGTGGAAGGCGAATAGAAGCCGAGCTGGGGAAGGTGCGACTGCGTGGACTCATTTTAAGGAGCTATTTTTCAAAAAAAAAAATTACTTTCTAGAAAGCACGCAGGCAAGTATGGAGATAAAGTTCTTGGATCTGAAGCAAGATGATATGTCGGTAGCAGAGTACGCAATGAAGTTTAACAAACTAGCTAGGTTTGATCCACACCAAGTGGACACCGGAGCTAGGCGAGCGAAGAGATTTGATCAAGGGTTGAAGCCCTGGGCGTATAGTAAGGTTGTGGTTTTGCAGATCAACACATTTCCTACGTTACTTAAGGAAGCAATCGTTGCCGAGGAGGAAATGAAGCGTTGACAAAGTACAACCAAGATCAGAAAAGCCATGATGGTCACAAGGAAGGATGTCGTGGGGTCCAAGGATGTGGTGTCAGGTATCATCCCAATCAATGATATAAATGCTTATGTGTTATTCGATTCGGGTGCTACCTGCTCTTTTGTTTCCGAAGAATTGCTAAAATGTTAGACTTACCTCGTGAAAAGTTAGAACACCCTATGAACGTAGAAGTAGCAAATAAGGAAATTATCCCCGTAGAATGCATTCATAGGAATTGTTATGCCGAATTGCGAGGATTTAAGCTCAGCGTGGATTTGATACCGATTCGTTTGGGGGAGTTCGATGTGATCCTTGGAATGGATTGGTTATCGATTCACGGAGCAGTCATCGATTGTAAGAAGAAGTGTGTACACCTGAAGACTTCTAATAAGTCGAAGGTAGTATTCTATGGTAGTAAATCGCCGAGACAATCTTGTTGTCTAACGATGATGCAAGCTAAGAGATTTCTGAAGAAGGGTTGTATAGGTTATTTGGCCCATGTAGTTGATACTCGTCGAGTCGAGGGCGAACCAAGTCAGATACCTATCGTAAGGGAATTCACAGATGTCTTTCCAGATGAAATTCCGGGATTACCGCCAGATAGGGAGGTAGAATTTGTAATTGACTTGGTGCCGGGATTCCGGAATTTGTAATTTGTAATTTGTAATTCACAGATGTCTAATTTCACTCTGCCATGGCCAAGGACTACTGAGTTGTCATTTATCGAATCACATAGGACATTCACATCTTTTACTAGACGTGGTAGATTCTTTGTTGATCATTCACCTATCTCCATGTACAACTTATTATACCCAATCATACCCTTTGATATACCCAAAAGTTCTTAAGGGACATATCAATGTATAACTCATCATACACAAGATACTATGATGATCTCAAGTCCAAGGATCACTTGTACTACTATAACTAGAGGAATTCCTATTGACAGGCGAGTAAAACTCCATTAGGTATTCCTTAGCGAGCCACGTTCAGTGAACTTATTCTCTAATAAGCACCTACATACTTGCTTTAGTGTCTCCACACAAATGATTATGAGATCAATCATCCTCTTCTTAAGAGCAAGCAAAATATGTACTAATCTATCCGGATTCACTAATCCCCTTTTTAGTAATCCATCGATTAGGAACAATTTTAGTTTGTGAGCTATCTAGAGTTTAGATCTCATTAGCATGATCACTATCATGATTCTCAAGGCATTGCTCAAAACCATGGGTCTATCACATTTAATATAACAACACCATGTAGATAATATAAAATGCCTTTTAAGAAAATCAATTCTTTTATTAATAGATGAATAAGATTACAAAGTATATGCTACATCATATCAAATATGATTGGCTTGTTTGCATACTACTTTCAATCTCCCACTTGCACTAAAGCTAATCGCCATGATATCTAATACCCATCTTCTCTAAGTGACGATCAAACTGCTGTTGTGTTAAAGTTTTAGTAAATGGATCTGCAATGTTGTGACGCCCCCAAATTCTCTACACCTCCTGTAGCAGATTTGGTGCTCACGTGATACTATTTAACTATAAATATTCTATAATATATAACTTCTATCTATCCAAGGTTCACAGTATCCCATAACAGATAATAGTTCTCGTCAGAACGTTATCTGTGTTTGGATACCCTCACTTGGATGTATAGATTCATATCTTATGGATATCTCTTTCAATCGATATTCTCTATCTATCTGACATTCACAGTATCAATGATAAGATTGTCCATAGAACTGAGGGGCGCATTCCGGTAAAGATGGCACCTTACCGGCGTTCATTAAGTATAATCCTAGAGCTTATAGAACTCGCAACATCATTCAAATACCCTCATTCAGATGTATAGTTCGTATAGATACTATATTTCCTTAGTACAACTATGCTAAAGAAAGTAAAGATCAGAGTATAACGCATTCGGTGAAATAAAGGATCATAATATCTTACATATCATTTGGTTCGGTTACATCATTCTCGATACTAAGTTATTACAACAAAAGCCTTTAAAAGACTTAGAGTATTCAAAACAGTAATGAAACTAATTAACAGGTCCTTTCCCTTTATCGACCCCAGATGTGTTGGGATTACCATTTACAACTGCAAAAGAAGATATGCGCAAGAATGAACTACAAATGCTCAGCAAGTTCATTTAAAAATGTAAACACAGTGTGTTTGATTTGAAAGATGTCAGGTGATGTATAATTGATATTGAGGGTTCTGTACCAGAACCATATATTTCAATTTGTTCTGTCAGTCTTCAATGACTTAGAACCTTTTGAGTTCAGATATCTGGTAGGTGATCAGCCTAACAAATATCCTAGGAGTATGCATATCATCCTACCACATTTTTGGTCAATTTAAGTTAATTGCCAATTTTGGTCAATTCATTTAATTGCCAAATTAAACCTTATTTGAAGGTTTGTCGGACCACCTTCCATCCACGGTGTTCCTTTTACTCAGTATAGATGTCATACCAAAATAATTTGGCTTGACACAATAAATTTAAGCTCAAACAATCAATAAATGATTTCATTTCTTAAGTTATGCTGAACAAGTAGCAATAACTTCACAATAATTGATAGCAAGACATAAATAAATTGCTTAATATAAGTTAAAAAAAGTTAGGACACTTGCCTGTGCATAGCACGTTAAGTTTACGCTGTTTATCAACGTTGGGTAGTCTATTTATGTCTACTCATATCAATAATAAACATTAGAATCTATAATAATACTTATCTAATTAAACTAGACAAGTTACACGAAGGTTCGACGTCGATTCGGTGTCTCGGTCGCGTCATTAGACAGCTAAACACATAGGTTATTCGATAAAACTTCATTTGGAAGCTTAAATATTAGCTTAGATAATTTAATTATCATTTATAATATTTTTAGAAGCTTAATATTATTTTTAAATAATTTTTATAAGCTTAGAAATATTTTTAAATAATTTTACAAGCTTGAGAATATTTTTAAATGATTTAGTTATCATTTAGAATCTTCTTAAAACATTTATTATGTTATTTAAATAATTTATTTATCATTTATAATAATATTTATAAGGTTGAAAATATTTTTAAATAATTTTACAAGCGTAGGAATATTTTTAAATGATTTTATTATCATTTAGAATATTTTTAAAACATTAATATGTTACTTAAATAATTTATTTGTCACTTAGAATATTTTTAGATATCTAAAATATCATTTAAATAATTTATTTATCATTTATAATATTTTTAGAATTTATTTTATCATTTAAATGATATAATTATTATTTATAATAATTTTTAAAACTTACTTTAATATTTAAATGATTTAATTATCATTTATAATATTATTAAATATTTAGTATTTTAATTTAAATTATTTATTTATTATTTAAAATAATTTTGAAAAGTTGATAATATTTTTAAATGATCTAATTATCATTTAAACTAATTTAAATACATTAATCTTATTTTTAAATCATTTATTTAATATATTTATTATTTAATTTAATATTTAATTAAATTAAGTTATATAAAAAAAATATTATCAGAATATTAAAAATTATTAATTATAATAAAAAAATGAATTTTATAATATTTAATATTAATTATTATGAATTATTAATATTTATTTATTATTTTATATAATTTATTTAATTATTTTTATTCAATTTTATTTAAAACCGTCGCAAAAGGCTTTAGCGACAGTCTTCATAGGGTTTCTAGGTTTCTCGGTTTAAGTATGAATTTTGTCGCTAAAGGTGTTCTTCGTGAAGAACAACCGATCATGTCCAATTGGGACTTTTGACCTCAAATTAATTCCAGTTGGTTAATGTTTTAGGTTGGATCTTTGTTTGTTGTTATAGTAGGCATGGCAAGGTATAACGACATATGAAATTTAAGCATAAACAACATCAATTGATGCTAGATAATTCATGGTCAAACTACCTAGTTCATGCTGTTCTTGAGGTTTCTGGGTTGCCCAGAAACATGCTGGTCATGGTCGGTCAACCATGTTTGACCGTTAATAACTTTCATGGTCGTTATTTGTTATGTGGTTTAATGCTTCAAGGCTGTAGTATACATGGCATAGAACATGTTTAAGCCAAAAAATAACATTTACAAATATCATATAAGCAAGATTAAAGGTGGTCAAATCTTGTCAGACGGTTGTCAGTTATACTTAGAATTTTCTGAGTTGCCCAGAATCAGCCATCCGTGAGCGGTCAATGGGTTTTGACCATTAATATCTTTCATCCTAGACATTCTTTTACTATTCTACCAATTGGATATTATAGTTAACATGGCATACTACATATACAAACTTTAAAATAGATCAAACGACCAATTTAAGCCGATCAAAAGCTTTGACAAAAAGCCTTGTTAGACTGATCTTGACTGCCAAGAACAGTTTGGGTTTTTCACTAAATTCGACCCTTTAAATGTTATGGATACTTGTTTAACCAACATAGATCACTAAATAACATGTTATTACATATCTTTAAAAATTTAAACATAACATCTAACAAAGTTTTAATGATCTAATGTAAAATTAGGGTTTTTGCACCTTTTTGACAAATTTTTGATTTCTTCTTTCTGATTCTGATCTTGCTACTGTAAAGGCTTGATAAATAATTGTTTAAGCTTCAAAAATTTCGTGGCCTAATGATCAGAATGATGTTCTATTTATAGGAACTTCAAATTAGGGTTTCTTAAGCCCTTTTTCCCATTTTGCCCTTCTAAAATATCATAGCCTTGTTACTTGTGCTACTCCTATCTGATCTAAATGTCCTACTTGTGCTAGAGATATGAAAATATCTGATTTGTGTTCTTATCCTACTTTGATTGGTTTAAATTTTGATTTTGATTTATTTACTTACTAATTAAACCTAGATTTTTGTTAATCATGATTAGGGTGTTTAATCATGTTTAGTAATACTTTAATTAAGATAATATATCATAATTAAAGTTTATCATTTCATAATTTAGTGTTATTGAATCAAATTAGGGTTTTAGGGTTTCAAATTAGGGTTTAGAGTTTTTAATTTTATAATTAGGGTTTTAATCTTTCGTTTAGGGTTTAATTTAACCTTAATGATTCATAATTAATATTATGTTTCATTATTTAGAATCTAATTATATCAATTAAGATTCTAGTATTGCAATTAGGGTTTTAATTGATCAATTCGGACAATTATTACCAATTAGGGTTTTCAAATTAGGGTTTCTAATTCAGTTTAACATTCTAAACCCTAATTAACTTATTTTAGAATTTTATCAATTAATATAATATAATATTAACTCTGAAGCACGACAAAGCACTTCATCATTTCTAAGCACGACACAGCAGCTTACAAAAATAATTTTGTCGAGACGCTTCTCGGTGAATTCGCCGGAAGCACGACAAATCATTTTGTCCGATTAAGCACAACACAGCTGCTTGGCGAAATTTTTTTTTATTTGACCTAATTGTTTAATAAAATACACAATCACATAATACCAAGTCAGATCATGAAAATTCATTTATTAAACACATAATTTATATATCCAAATTTTATTAGGGTTCAGAATATTACAAATGTTGTCTTGAGAGTCCACACGCTCCAGGGTGACATCTCCTCTTTCAATGATCTCTCTAATCAAATAAAACTTCCGCAACACGTGTTTGGATTTTTGATGAGACCTGGGTTCCTTAGCCTGCGCAACAGCTCCATTGTTGTCACAGAATAAAGGTACGACTCCTCTAATGCTAGGAACCACTCCAAGTTCAGTTATGAACTTTTTCATCCAAACAGCTTCCTTTGCAGCTTCACTTGCAGCTATGTACTCTGCCTCTGTCACTGAATCAACAACTGTTTACTGCTTGGAACTCTTCCAACTCACCGCGCCACCGTTTAAGGTAAACATATACCCTGAAACAGATTTACTGTCATCTTGGTCCGTTTGAAAACTTGAGTCTGTATAGCCTTTTAGTTTCAATTCAGACCCACCATAGACAAGAAATACATCCTTAGTTCTTCTCAAGTACTTTAGGATGTTTTTCACTGCCTTCCAGTGCTCTTCTCCTGGATTCGACTGATATCTGCTCGTTACACTAAGTGCATGAGCGACATCTGGTCTAGTACATATCATACCGTACATGATAGTTCCTATTGTGAAAGCATAAGGAATCTTACTCATCCGGTCTCTCTCCTCAGGTGTCTTTGGGGCTTGTTTCTTGGAGAGATGTATTCCATGGCTCATCGGCATGAGACCTCTCTTGGAATCTTCCATGCTAAACTTCTTTAGCATCGAGTCAATGTACTTTTCTTGGGTCACGCCCAACATCCTTTTAGATCTATCTCTATAGATCTTTATCCCCAAAATATAGGATGTCTCACCTAAGTCCTTCATGGAGAAGTGTTTAGATAACCAAATTTTGATCGACTGTAGCATAGGAACATCATTTCCTATCAGTAATATATCATCAACATATAATACAAGGAATGAAACAACGCTCCCACTAACCTTCTTGTACACACAAGATTCATCCTCATTTTTGATAAAATCAAACCTTTTGATTATCTCATCAAAACGGATTTTCCATCTTCGAGAAGCTTGCTTCAATCCATAAATGGATCGTTGTAGCTTACAGACTTGGTTTGTTCCAACCGTTGAAACAAAACCCTCTGGCTGTATCATATATACATTCTCCTCAAGCTCTCCATTGAGGAAGGTCGTTTTCACGTCCATTTGCCAGATCTCATAGTCATAATAAGCTGCAAATGCAAGCAAAATCCGAATGGAGTTGAGCATAGCTACTGGTGAGAAGGTTTCATCATAGTTAACTCCTTGTCTTTGTTTGAAACCTTTTGCAACCAGTCAGGCCTTATAGGTCTCTACCTTGCCATCTGTTCCAGTCTTTCTCTTAAAGACCCATTTACACCCAATAGGCTTAATGCCCTCAGGTGGTGAAATCAAAGTCCATACTTGGTTTTCATACATGGAGTCCATCTCGGATTTCATGGCTTCTAGCCATTTCTCTGAGTCTTCACTACTCATAGCCTCTTCGTAAGTCAATGTATCATCATCATCTTTATGCACAATTATTAATTAAACGAAAGAGATGGAGAATAAGAATTATACCCTTGTAGAATTCTAGCTTCCTTAGGTACAAGTTCACCTCCAATTCCTTCGCGTTCCTCTTGAAAAATTCCACCGATTAAAATCCTTCCTTTGATCAACGTTAGCCACCCAAGTGTTTGGCCTCTAGAGGTGATCCACCAAGGAATAATACTTGTTTAAGAAGATAGGTGTTGGCAAAACCCTAATTTCTATCTCTATAGAAATTGTAAGTACTCTCCACAATTCTAATACAAGAGTGTGTAACCCTAATCTATGATAAGACTTCTCTTATTTATAGATGTAGGAAAACCCTTCCCTAAACTATTTAGGATTAAGGTTTCTATTCTAATTAAACTCTTTTAATTAAATTAAACTACTAAACTAATTAGGAATTCGGGAGAGAGTACTTCTATTAATTAATTCTCAATCCCTATGAGGAATTAAATAATAGTAATAGTAATAATAATAATAATACCAACTTTGGCATACCTTCTACTGCTCAGGTAAGTCATATTCTACGCAACTCCACTTGGAACCTGCCTCAAAGTAACTTTCATGATGTCATCATGCTTCGCAGACAACTTGAATCCCTTCCTCTGCCATCTTCTACTGCTGACTCCATGCATTGGGACACTTGGGATATTAATACTGTCAAAGCTAAATATATATGGGAATGCATTCGGTTTAGGCAGCAACCGGTCATCTGGAAATTTATCCCATGGAATAAACTCCATGTGTCTCGTTACCCCTTCATTCTATGGCTTGGCATTCTTCGAAGACTTCCAACTAATGATCGCACCATGCACTATACTGGTAGGCTCATGGACTGCCCTCTTTGTCAACAGTAATCCGAATCCTTTGGACATTTGTTCTTCTCATGCGCTTACTCTTCAATTATTCTTCAAGCTGCCTTTCAATTGGGGCAATGGAACAACATTCCCCTCATCTAGGATGACTTTATGGAATTCATTACTTCTTATCAAGGCACCAAGCTATCTAGAAACATTTTGTGCCTCTCGGTTGCTGTATCTTTCTACAAGATATGGGAAGCACAGAACTCAAAGATCCACAACAACTCCTTAATCCCTCCTGATAGACTAGCAAAGGATGTTATTAATATTATTAAATCTAGACTTTTTACTTGTAATTCTTTCATTAAGGCTACTACTTTTTGCCAATATTACTGCAAATGGCTATTGTAATTGTTGATGTGTACCTTGATTGTAATTTCATTACTCTTATAGCCCCTTCATCTGTTGGGAATGTCAGCAGATGCACTTGCTATAATCTGGGGTATGCCCCTTAGCCATTGTTCTTTGGTTCTTTATATACAAACACATTTAGCAAAAAAAATATTTAAATAATAATAATAATAATAATAATAATAATAATAAGACTCCTCTTATTAATTTATATTTTATATTTCCAAAATATTAAATAATAAATATTAAGCTATTTAATTTATTCTATCTCCATAGATTAAATTAAATACACTTAACTTATTATTACAATTATGTCATTTACTTCTTAAACAAATATTTTTCTTTTGCGGTGTGACCCTTTAGGTTCTCTATATTAAACCGGTTGTGAATAAATCAAGTAGAACAATTCTAATCTTATTTAAATAAATAAATTAAACTATTTAATTCATTTAAATAAAAAACATTTATTCTACAATAAGGGTAAGCATCTTTAGCGATTAACGACTTTCTAGATAATATAGATTTCAACATTAATCACATAAGAACCTTTCAGCGAATAGTTACCGTACAATTCAATCCTTCTACCATACAATGTCCCAATTAAATATAAGACATGGAATTACTATCATGTCTTATTTTATTTAATTATATGTATTTCGATTCTCAAATGCACAACTCAAAATAATACAAATTAGAAATTCCTTTCTAATTTTATTCTGTCTTGGCCAAGGACTACTAAGTTATCATTTATCGAATCACATAGGTCATTCACATCTTTTACTAGATGTGATAGATTCTTTGTTGATCATTTACCTATCTCCATGTATAACTTATTATACTCAATCATACCCTTTGATATACCCTGAAGGTCTTAAGGGACATGTCAAAGTATAACTCATCATACACAAGACACTATGATGATCTCAAGTCCAAGGATCACTTGTACTACTATCACTAGAGGAATTCCTATTGACAGGCGAGTAAAACACCATTAGGTATTCCTTAGCGAGCCATGTTCAGTGAACTTATTCTCCAATAAGCACCTACATACTTGCTTTAGTGTCTCCACACAAATGATTATGAGATCAATCATCCTCTTCCTAAGAGCAAGTAACGTATGTACTAATCTATTCGGATTCACTAACCCCCTTTTTAGTAATCCAATGATTAGGAACAATTTTAGTTTATGAGCTATCTAGAATTTAGATATCTTTAGCATGATCATCATCAAGATTCTAAAAACATTGCTCAAAACTATGGGTTTATCACATTTAATATAACAACACAATGTAGATAAAGTAAAATGCCTTTAATAATTCAATTATTTTATTAATAAATGAATAAGATTATAAAGTATATACTACATTATATCAAATTTGATTGGCTTGTATGCATACTACTTTCAATCTCCCACTTGCACTAAAGCCAATCGCCATGGTATCTAATACCCATATTCTCTAAGTGACGATCAAATTGCTGTTGTGTTAAAGCTTTAGTAAAAGGATCTGCAATGTTGTCTTGAAAGTCCACACGCTCCAAGGTGACGTCTCCTCTTTCAATGATTTCTCTAATCAAATGAAACTGTCGTAACACGTGTTTGGATTTCTGATGAGACCTGGGTTCCTTAGCATGCGCAACACCTCCAGTGTTGTCACGGAATAAAGGTACGACTCCTCTAATGCTAGGAACCACTCCAAGTTTAGTTATGAACTTCTTCATCCAAACAACTTCCTTTGCAGCTTCACTTGCAGCTATGTACTCTGCCTCTGTCACTGAAAAAATAACTATTTACTGCTTGGAACTTTTCTAACTCACTGCGCCACCGTTTAAGGTAAATACATACCCTGAAACGGATTTACTGTCATCTTGGTCCCTTTGAAAACTTGAGTTTGTATAGCCCTCTAGTTTCAATTCAGACCCACCGTAGATAAGAAATACATCCTTAGTTCTTCTTAAGTACTTTAGGATGTTTTTCACTGCCTTCCAGTGCTCTTCTCTTGGATTCGACTAATATCTGCTTGTTACACTAAGTGCATGAGCGACATCTGGTCTAGTACATATCATACCATACATGATAGATCCTATTGCTGAAGTATAAGGAATCGTACTCATACGGTATCTCTCCTCAGGTGTCTTTGGGGCCTGTTTCTTGGAGAGATGTATTCTATGGCTCATCAGCATGAGACCTCTCTTGGAATCTTCCATGCTAAACTTCTTTAGCATCGAGTCAATGTACTTTTCTTAGGTCAAGCCAAGCATCCTTTTAGATCTATCTCTATAGATCTTTATCCCCAAAATATAGGATGTCTCACCCAAGTCCTTCATGGAGAAGTGTTTAGATGACCAGATTTTGATCGACTGTAGCATATAAACTGTTAGGTTTGTATATAACGCAAGCATGCAATCACATTACATAAATTAAGCGGAAGCGTGATAAAACGGATTTTAAAATTTTTCATACAAACCATCACCATGATCTTTCCTTGTGTTCAATTATCAATTAACGAAAGAGATAGAGATTAAGAAATTATACCCTCGTAGAACCGTGCTTCCTCGAGTACAAGTTCACCTCCAATTTCTTCGCGTTCTCCTTGAATTCCACCGACTAAATTCCTTTTGTTTGATCAACATTAGCCACCCAAGTGTTTGACCTCTAAAGGTGATCCACCAAGGAATAATAGTTATTCAAGAAGATGGGTGTTGGCAAAACCCTAGTTTTTATTTCTATAGAAATTGTAAATACTCTCCACAATCTAATGCAAGAGTGTGTAACACTAATCTATGATAAGACTCCTCTTATTTATAGATGTAGGAATAACCCTTCCCTAAACTATTTAGAATTAGGGTTTCTATTATAATTAAAGTCCTTTAATTAATTATGCTCCTAATCCAATTAGGAATTCATGAGAGAGTACTTCTATTAATTAATTCCCAATCCCTATTAGGAATTAAATAATAGTAATAGTAATAATAATAATAAGACTCCTCTTATTAATTTATATTTAATATTTCCAAAATATTAAATAATAAATATTAAGCTATTTAATTTATTCTATCTCTATAGAATAAATTAAATACACTTAACTTATCATTACGATTATGCCATTTACTTCTTAAATAAATATTTTTCTTTTGCGGTGTGACCCTTTAGGTTCTCCATATTAAACCGGTTGTGAATAAATCAATTAGAACAATTCTAATCTTATTTAAATAAATAAATTAAACTATTTAATTCATTTAAATAAATAATATTTATTCTACAATAAGGGTAAGCCCCATTAGCGATCAATGACTTTCCAATCATACCCTTTGATATACCCCAAAGGTCTTAAGGGACATGTCAAAGTATAACTCATCATACACAAGATACTATGATGATCTCAAGTCTAAGGATCACTTGTACTACTATCACTAGAGGAATTCCTATTGACAGACGAGTAAAACTCCATTAGGTATTCCTTAGCGAGCCACGTTCAGAGTACTTATTCTCTAATAAGCACCTACATACTTGCTTTAGTGTCTCCACACAAATGATTATGAGATCAATCATCCTCTTCCTAAGAGCAAGCAACGTATGTACTAATCTATCCGGGTTCACTAATCCCCTTTTAGTAATCCAACGATTAGGAACGATTTTAGTGTGTGAGCTATCTAGAATTTAGATCTCATTAGCATGATCACCATCATGATTCTAAAAGCATTGCTCAAAACTATGGCTTTATCACATTTAATATAACAGCACTATGTAGATAATGTAAAATGTCTTTTAAGAAAATCAATTCTTTTATTAATAAATGAATAAGATTACAAAGTATATGCTACATCATATCAAATATGATTGGCTTGTGTGCAACTACTTTCAATCTCCCACTTGCACTAAAGCCAATCGCCATGGTATCTAATACCCATCTTCTCTAAGTGATGATCAAACTGTTGTTGTGTTAAAGCTTTAGTAAATGGCTCTGCAATGTTGTCTTGGGAGTCCACACGCTCCAGGGTGACATCTCCTCTTTCAATGATTTCTCTAATCAAATGAAACCGCCGCAACACGTGTTTGTATTTCTGATGAGACCTAGGTTCCTTAGCCTGCGCAGCAGCTCCGGTGTTGTCACAAAATAAAGGTACAACTCCTCTAATGCTAGGAACCACTCCAAGTTTAGTTATGAACTTCTTCATCCAAACAGCTTCCTTTGCAGCTTCACTTGCAGCTATGTACTCTGCCTCTGTCACTGAAAAAATAACTATTTACTGCTTGGAACTTTTCCAACTCACTGCGCCACTATTTAAGGTAAACACGTACCCTGAAACGGATTTACTGTCATCTTGGTCCGTTTGAAAACTTGAGTCTGTATAGCCCTCTAGTTTTAATTCAGACCCACCGTAGACAAGAAATACATCCTTAGTTCTTCTCAAGTACTTTAGGATGTTTTTCACTCCCTTCCAATGCTCTTCTCCTGGATTCGACTGATATCTGCTTGTTACACTAAGTGCATGAGTGACATCTAGTCTAGTACATATCATATCGTACATGATAGATCCTATTGCTGAAGCATAAGGAATCTTACTCATTCGGTCTCTCTCCTCAGGTGTCTTTGAGGCCTGTTTCTTGGAGAGATGTATTCTATGGCTCATCGGCATGAGACCTCTCTTGGAGTCTTCCATGCTAAATGTGACACCCCCAAATCTGGGTATTTAATTCCCACTGATTTGGTGTTTACTATACCATTCATTCATATCTAGCTACCCATAATAAAGGACAATTTAAATTAAGTTAAATGAAAAATCTTTCCACAAAAGGGTTACATCTCTAATCTCTTAATCAAACAAATCCCAGGTTATCTAACCTTTATTACATCAATGCGGAATTAAAACAGAAAATTAAATAAGTCTTTTTACAATAAAACATCAAATAAATAACAAGTCTTTAGCTATTTCTGCATCTTGCCCTTGCCCTTACTCGTGGACGGCTCGTCCGACTTTTCTGTCTTAGCTGCAATGTTCAATGCAAGAGTGAGCAGACAATTGCCCACAAGTATGACAACAATAACAATTTAATAATCAATGAAATAGATTTTAACTGAGGAATTGTGGTTTTTCCTGAATTCAATCAATAACTAATCGAGATATAAAAGTTAATATAACACTTGGCTCAAGAATTGAATATAGAATTCAAGCTTTAGAATTGTATCTGAGGGTCATAAGACCTCGAACTATGTCCTAAGTTAACAAGTATCTCTACCGTAACCTTTAACAGTCATGAAGACTATGGACTATTCGTCTCGTACTCAGGGGGATCAACCCTTTGTACAATGTATTGTGCACAAACATTTTAACGTTGTTGCGTAATTAATCCCCTATATTAGGGTTGTTCATCTCAGTTTAGCATCAGAATTAGTACCAAAAGGAACTTGGTTTGGAACAATTTTAAAATATTCTAAGTCTTTAGAACGCTCATCAACTAAGGACTAGCTGAATCAATAAGGGTTTGCTAGTCACTAAAACAATCGATTCAACAATAAAGTTGTACAATAGAATTTATGCTTGAAGTTTGAATAACGATCAAATAACAAATGACTAAAACAAAATGTAAGCATTTGATATTATAACAACCTTGCTTGAATGATAATAAGCTAAGGTTAATAGACTTGCTCTACGGAAGTAAACTTGCTTTAAATGAAATAACAAGATTAAGGGAGGAAAAAAAAATTTGCCTCGCACGTAGATTACAGATTTAAATTTACGTTCCTTAATCAACTTATACATTTTAATTATAAAACGGTAACAATAATTAGTTACAGAATTATATGCACTTTAGAATTTGTTCTTATTCCATTTAGTATATCAAATGTCATTTGATATTCATTAAATATTTGCTTACCACTCATTGTATTATCTTATTTATTATTAAATACTTTAATCTAAGTTTTAATCATGTACACGGCAACATAGCAAAATAAATAAAAAATTAAAAAAATTAAAAATTTTCGGTTACTGTTCCACCGCCGGGGCGGCGAATTCCTTCACAAACTCTCGCCGGGGAGAGAGAACTAAGTCATTTTTACCGTCGGGGCGAGATCCCGCCGGGGCGAGAACTCCAGTACATTTCTATTGCCGGGGCGGTAGACTTGGCAGTCATCTCCTACAGTTCGCGAACCAGTGACATTCTAGGCCAAATTTTCCAAATTCTACCATCCAATTAGAACAATTACCCAACATGTTTCTAAACATTCTAACCATTATAATACACATGATCAACCAATTAGAACCCAAAATTCGCTGTTTAAACAAAATATTCATGTTTAAGCCATTTAAATGAAATTAACTACTGTAAATTCATCTCTAAACCATTTTAATCCATTCCACTTACATTCTTTTCGTTTTTCATTACAATATCATAATCAAATGTCAATTTACCGATTAATAATCAATTTGAGCATCAATTTTCATACATATATGCCATACATGAAAGTAAAACTCTGTAAAACCAAAAACTCTATTCTAAAGCATACTTTCATGGATTAATCTTGACTAAGACATGTTTATAAACACCATACAATAATTATTCATATCTATCCACACATATAAACAATTACCACATGCATTGGTCATAAAAATTTATTTTCAGAGAACTAAAAATTAGTTTCCAGTGGAGAAATCAAAGAATACAATTTACAGAAGTTTGAATGAATTATACCTCTTAATTCTTGATCAAGCTAAGCAAAGACAATACTCCTCTTGATTCTCAGTTTTTCTTTCTTTCAAATTCACAGAGTTCTCAACTCTCTCCACAATTCTCTTCTGTGCACTCTCAATACTTAGACTGTTTTTTTTAAAACAACTGACAAAGCTTTTAACAAAATAAGACTGATAGCTTTTAAAAAAATACTGATAACGTATTCTATTATTTAATCCATCAATTACATAGTTCAAAAGCCACTAAGGCTTGTTTGGTAAATACTAAATTAAAAATAGGAATTCAAAAGCCACAAGGCTTTGTTTGGTAAAAATAAATTAATCTTCTTTTAATTATTTTAATACTTATTATATGATATGCTTCAATTGTCACACTTTAATCAATTAAATTGTAACAATATAAATTTAATTATAACTTCTATTTGGCCATCTATAAATTAATCCAAATAATTCAATAAATCATTTTATTCAAATAATTCAGTAATCATCTAATTTAATTATTAAATTAGAATAATTACATCAAATCACATTTAAATAATATTTAACATAATTACACTTGACATGAACTATTCCACAATAACTTTATAAATAATTTATTTTACTCAATAAATAAATTAACAAAAATATTTATATAACACAATAAATATTTTTATTTATTTACAAAAATCGCATTCGTTACATCCTTCCCTCCTTAAAAGGATTCTGTCCCAGAATCACAACGCAATTAATTCGCCCGTTACATTTTCCCCTCCTTACAAGGATTCTGTCCTCAGAATCGCGATACAAGGATTAAACAAATAATTGAGGATAACTTTGCATCATTTTCTCTTCGAGTTCCCACGTAGCTTCTTCAGCATTGTGGTTCCTCCAGATTACCTTAACAGAAGGTATCACTTTATTTCTGAGAACCTGCTCTTTCCTGTCCACTATCTGCACAGGTATCTCTTCATAGGATAAGTCTTTCTCAAATTATATTGGTTCATATTCTATTACATGTTTATAATCGGACTTATACGGTCGTAGCACCGATATGTGGAAGACATTGTGAATGTGGTCTAACTCAGGAGGTAAAGCTACCTCATAAGTTACCTCACCTACTCGTTTCAGCACCTCGAAGGGCCCAATAAATCGTGGACTGAGCTTACCCTTTTTACGAAATCTGATTTTTCCTTTCTAGGGAGATACTTTGAGAAACACAAAACTGTCGACGTCGAATTCTCTATTTTGTCGGTGTTTATCAGCATACTTTTTCTGCCTCTCTTGAGCAGCTAACAACCTGGCTCTTATCACCTTGACGATTTCAGCAGTTTGTTGTACCAGCTCGGGTCCCAATAGTCGACGTTCACCAACCTCATTCTAACATAACGGAGTTCTGCACTTCCTTCCGTACAATGCTTCATAGGGCGGCATGCCGATACTTGCGTGATGACTATTGTTATAAGCAAACTCGACCAGAGGTAAATGATCATCCCAGTTGTCTTTAAAATCCATGACGCATGCCCTTAACATATCCTCTAACGTTTGAATTGTTCTTTCATTCTGACCATCGGTTTGAGGATGATACGCAATACTCATTCTCAACTGCGTCCCCAAACAAGCTTGCAGACTCCTCCAAAATTTTAATGTGAAACGTGGATCTCTTTTTGACACTATTGATACTGGAACCCCGTGCCTTGAGATAATCTCCTTGACGTATAACTTCGCCAGCTGATCCAAAGTGAATCTGATTTTGATTGGCAAGAAATGTGTTGATTTTGTTAGTTGGTCCACTATAACCCATATTGCTTCATAACCCTTCTGAGTAGTTGGAAGCCCTACCACAAAGTCCATTGTGATATGTTCCCACTTCCATTCTGGTATCTCCAAGGGCTGTAGCAAACCACTTGGTCTCTGATGTTCTGCTTTGACTTTCTGACAAGTTAAGCACTTCGCGACACACTCAACAACTTCCCTTTTCATGTTTGGCCACCAGAAATGTTGGTGAAGATCCTAGTACATCTTTGTACTTTCCGAGTGAATCAAAAATTTTGAACTATGAGCTTCATTCAAAATCTCCTCTCTGATCTCCAGCACTGACGGAACCCAGATTCTTCCTTCAAATCTAAGCAACCCTTCAGTATCAATTTTATATTTAAGCTCCTCACCTTCGAGCACTCTTTTCCGTATACTAATACACTCCTCATCCTGGAGTTGCGCTTCCTTCACTCTATCCACCAAAGTTGGTTGGGTTTCCATCTGGAACAATTTTTCATTCGGCTCCGCCAAACACTTCACCTCTAACTCCAAATTTGCCATTTCCTCTATGAGCTTCTCCTGAGCAGTTAACAAAAACATCTTTTCCCGACCCTTCCTGCTCAAAGCGTCGGCAACCACGTTAGCTTTACTATAACGATTGTAAATTTAGTAAATAATTTAAAATATTTATTGAGTTAATAAATATTTTATTGTCAATTTATTTATTAGGTAAAATAAATAAATGATAAAGTTATTGTGGAATAATTCATGTTAAGAGTAATTGTGTTAAATGTTATTTGAATGTGATTTGATGTGTTTATTCTAATTTAATTTAATAATTAAATTAGATGATTAACTGATTTATTTGAGTAAAAGATTTATTTGAATAAAATAATTTATTTGGTAATAGTGTTATCGGTCAAATAAAAGTTATAATTAAGTTAGTAAGGTTTAATTGAATTTATTTAATAATAAGTTTAATTAAATTAAAAGTGTTACAGTTAAAACTATATAGTATAGTGGATTGTTAAAATAAATGAGAAAGGGTTTTATTTTGGATAAACCAAACAAGGCCTTGTGACCCTTGGTTGGTAAAAATGGATTATTTTATATTTGGGTTTGCCAAACAAGGCCTAACCCTTTGTTTTTCTTTAACTGACTAATTGAAAGCTAAGTTACGTTAAAGTAAGTTAGTTCATCAGTTTTTTAAAAAGAAAAGCACAGAGCTTAATAGAGAGAAAAGAAAAAAAAAGGGGAGAAGAATTTCTCTGCTAAATTAGAGAGAAGAGTTCTAAGAATCAAAGGACGGTTTTCAAGTAATTTTCACCATCTAGCTAAAGTTTAAGAAGGAATCAAAGGTATAATTCTTGTTAGTTTTGTTAGTTTTACTTTCATGTATGACATATATGTGTGAAAATTGACGCTCAAATTGATTATTAATCGGTAAATTGACATTTGATTATGATGATATGATGAAAAACGAAAAGAATGCAAGTAGAATGGATTAAAATGGTTTAGGGATGAATTCACAGTGTTTGATTTTATTGAAATGGCCAAAATATGAATATTTTGTATAAACAGAGAATTTTGGGTTCTAATTGGTTGATTATGTGTATTATAATGGTTAGAATGTTTAGAAACATGTTGGGTTATTGTTTTATAACATGTTTGGTGTCTGGGTATGTTTACTTTATGTGTTGGATGATAGAATTTGGAAAATTTGGTCTGTGTTTCGCTGGTTCGCGAACTGTAGGAGGTTGCAGTCGAGTTTCTCGCCCCGACAAGAAAATTGTATAGAAAATTCTTGCCCCCGCGAGAAAATTGTAAAGAAAATTCTCGCCCCGGCGAGATCATTGCCGGAAAAGTTAATTTTTTGTTTTTCTTTTCTTGGTAGTTACGATATGTCACTCTATGCAAGATTAAAACTTAAATTAATATAATAAATGAATACTAAGATGTTAAGATGGATTCTAAGTGGGTATTTGATGATGATTAAATATAAGATAATATACCTTAGCTTAAAGATAAGTTTTAGAGATTCTTAAAGTGTAATATTGTTGTAGCTAAGCTTGTAGCTTCTAAAATAGAATTGATAATCAGTGATTAATTGGAAATTGAGATGAGGGTTGGAGTGTTAATGTACGTGAATATTGTAACTAATCATTTTTGTTGCTATACAAATGGAATATGTAGGTTATTTATTGTACGTGGTTTGTAATTAGGAAAACTACGCACGAGGCAAGTTTCCTATTCTCAACTCTTTCACACTAAACATGTTTTAAATCTTAAATTTACTTGACGCAAGTGTTCTTATCTTACCTCGATTCCAGTTTATGCAAGCTTCTAAATCCTACTTTCTCATTTAGCAAGTTATTATTGCATGCCTTAAACTTCTGATTTTGGATTCTTGTTATTCAAAGCTCAAGTTAATTAAAGTCATTATTCTAATATCTTGGATATACAAAATCTATATCATTGTATATCACTGCTGTTGATCTTTGATCATAATCAAAGTTGTTTAAATTCTATTTTGTTGAACTGAGTCCTTAGATTACAAAAACTGAGAAGAACAACCGTAATATAGGGGAATACTTACGCAAAGGCGTTGAATGGTTATGCACAATACATTGTACAACGGGCTGATCACCCTGAGTACGAGATTAATAGTCCAGTCATAGTTTATTTAACTGTTAAAGGTTACAGCAAACTTATCTGTTAACCTAGGACATGGTTCGAGGTCTTGTGACCCTCAGTATATCACTCTCAGTATATCTTGAAGTTCTATTTATATTCTATTGAGCTTTCAGACGTTTCCATTCCTATTTATCATTCAGCAGAAAAGTTATACCGTACAAATTAGATTATTTGAAAAGTGTTCATTGTTATTTTGGTGGGCACTTGTTTTGCTCACCTTTGTATACTAAACCCTTGCAGCTAAAGCTGAGATAACGAATGAGCCGTCTACTAGCAAAGGAAAAGGAAAAATGAGCAAGTGACGATGATTTGCTATTACGTGAAGACTTGTTATTTTTATTTATGTGGCTGTGTAATTGAGACTTATTAGTTATCTATGTTTCCGTGTTTAAAAGATGTAATAAAGGTTAGAAAACCTGGGACTTATTTTGAAAAGCTATGTAACCCTTTTATGGGAGATATTTCTTTTGGTTATTATTCAGTTTGCTTTACTTAAAATCTTCTGTTTATGGGTAGTTAGTGATTATGTATGGATAGTGAGCACTAAATCTGTGTGGTTTGAGTTAACCCGGATTTGGGGGCGTCACAGGTTGGTATTAGAGCCGTAGGTTTAGGAACCTTAGGTGGGGAAAAACCTTAGGAATTAACCTTTTAGGAAATTGCAAAGATAGTGGTGCTAAACTCTTATCGAGTATTAAAGGATGAATTAAGGAATTCATTGAAGATAATAAAACATTCTATGTGCTTATGTGTTTAATAACCAATGTGCTCGCGAGTGGTATTTATTAAATAATTAAAATATTTTATTATCAGGATGTCGGAGGTTGGACAAACTAGTCAGATTCGAGTTGAGCAAATCCCAGTGCTGAGGGAGGATATCCCAGAGCCTGGAGACGAGGAGGCCAGAGATGTTCATGTGGTCAGCGAACGGTTGGTGACTGTGGAAGCACCTGGACAGAGGCTGGTCACTGTTTAGGAGGAGGAAGAAGAGGAGGAGGATCCCGAGGAGCTGATGTACGAGCAGTTATATGATGAAAATGTCGAACTTCTGGAGCAACTCAGAATTTTGGAGGAAGTGTCAGAGACGCGCCGAATTACTATCGAGGAGAAGGACGAAGAGATCTATGATTTAGAAGTACGGTTGGGTGATGTAGAATGGAAATTAGTTCACGTAGAGGGTCAACAGGAGCAACTGTTAGATGAAAACGAAAAGGTGAAGTCAGAAAATCAGGTGAAGGCTGAAAATGGTGAACTAAAAACTGAGAATGATGAATTAAAGTCTGAGATCGGCCAATTGAAGATTGCGATGGAGGAGTTAAAAGAAGCTTTGAAGGAGGAAACTGCTATGTGTAATAGGGTTAAAGACGCTCACATTAGGGTTTCTCAAAGATTGGATCGTGCTGAAGGAGAGATTCGTGCAAAGAAGTTCAAGATCGATGACATAGAGTATATGTGACACCCCCAAATTCAGGTACCAATACCTTGAATTTGGTGCTCACGATAAAATACATCCATACACCTCTAAACAACATAAATTAACTAATGCGGAATAAATAAACATATGTTGTTCATTACAAAAGGTTTACTACGATCCCAAGGTCTATAACCTTAAATAAATACATCGCAGAATACATTAATAATACAAAACTATTCCACGATTACATAACGGGATAGTACATATAACTATTCCTTAAGCTTTCCTTTGCCTTTGTCCGCTTTGGAACTCCCCGGCTTAACTGCAATAGGTTCATGATATAGCAAGGGTGAGCAACTACTTTGCTCAGCAAGTTTAAAAGCAAGAATGAAGATATATCATGAATGAATAAGAATAATAGCTGCATAGATCAACAATTTATGAACATTGATGAAATAGCTGAAATGACATAATCAAAGTTCAAATGAAACAATGAATAATGATTATTTACTGCTGAGTAGTCCAACCGACCATGAACTTTTGGCCAAAGAGTCAATCATTCGACTAACTCTTTTAAAACCTGGCCCCGTCAGTTGTACTCGAGGGGATCAGCCTCTTGTACACCATGTATATGCATAACATTTAACTCTGACTGCATCGAATAACCGACACATTATAATCCCCTAATAAGGGTTGCTCTCTCAGTCCAAGAATCCGTACCAACTACTGGTTTGGATAGCTTTTGAAATAATAACCTGTATGTGTCTAGCCGAAACAAATGGCATAGACTATCTCCTTAAACAGTTCATGAATGAAAAACTTAAACGTTTCACAGTCCAACAACGGATAATGAATTCAAATGTATAAGCTGCGAATATCAATAATTTATCCTTGATGTGGGGTAATTGAAAATAATTAATCCACTAATATAATTTGAAATTAATAACTCCAATTGAGTCACGAAACTTGCAATAATATAGAATGATTGCTCAATCAATAAATAACTCGCACAATAAACAAAAGTTGTACGGTTGAGAAATCCTGCCCAATATTAAATTGAGCTAGAGTAAGGAAACTTGCATTCAATATATAGAAAGAATGAAGTTAGGGAACTTGCCCAACACAAGGGTTAGACAAGCGTTAGGAAACTTGCCTGGTGCGTCTGCTACAATATTACAACACACGCTCCTTAATATCCTACACAATTAAGTACATATCCACATAACAATTAGTCACATACCAGATACCAAATATTTGTTTACAACTCTATAATGTCCCATTCAAATAAGAAATAAAATATTAAACAAGGTTATGCCTACTAGTTACGGCGTTACGACGCTTGTACGTCTATATGCCCAACTTCACTATTCGAATGCCCAAACGACACGCAATTGCGTACGCCTAACACGCCCATTCGATTTATCTAATACTTATTGGTTAATGCAAAGAATCATTATAAATCATAATAATCATGTTATGAAAGTTAGAACATCACTTTACAGGGTCAGGGGCATTACGTGTGCAAATGCGCATGCCCGACGCCCTCCGATTGACCCCAATTACGCATCAGTCCTATAAATGGCTAATTTAAGCCATGATACAGACCTCAAATCGAAAAACGTAAAGAACGAAAGTTGTAGGGCTACTCGTTCTCTTTCCGAATAATCTTGAATCATCTCAATCCGAGTTCGTATGCAAAAGTTATGGACATTTTACTACATGAGGTCAAAGTAGTCCACTCGGGCACGTCTACGCCTGACACGTGTACGGCGCAGCTGCGCCCCTTTTGGCCTTATGAACAGCGCAGCTGCGCCATGCATACAGGCCGCAATCTGCAGAAATCCCCAGACGCAAATTTTTGACCTCTTTCCACTCCGATCTCCATAACTCCTTCCATACATGTTCAAATTGGTCCATTTCGGACTCTATGGACTCCTAACTCATGGGGCTACAACATATCAAAAAATTAGAAGTACCCATAAACACTAACATGGCCAAATCTTAGGCCAAAGTACAAAGTTGTCACACTATTTTCGTGTTCTTGGTGTTCTTCACCAAAATCAACACCAAATCTTCGTTTTAACATCTTTTTACTCCATTCCAATTGGGTTAGCTTCGTAACCCATGGAACTACAATACCATAGCAACAAATAAAATTAACAAACACGAAATCATAGCTCTACAGTCCTCTAAAATGGTCCAAACGTCCAAAGTCCATGTTTTGTCTATTGTTCTTGCTCCTTTAAGCCAAGGTACGGATTTGTTCTATTTTTGTTCCACTTTGATGTTATTAATGTCTTACATAACCTTTTAGAAACATTTACAAACATCTAGAACAAACAAAAACATCCAGAATCGCTAGAAAATCAATCCACAAGCTCAAGAGCTCAAAAACTAAGAAAATCTTGAAAACTTAACAAGAAATCGAATGGAATGGATTTGATTGATGTTTTTACCTCTGTAAATCCTTCCTAGAGTTTAAGAAGCTCGTCTAGGCTTGATTTTGAAGGTTCTTCTTGTTTGGTTCCTCTTCTCCTTCCTCCCGTGCCTCCTTCTTCTTCCTCCTTCCTTTTTCCGGCGAACTTCCAACGACTTCTTCCTCTTTCTCCTTTTTCCGGCGAGTTCTCTCTCACTCTCTCTCTCTCTGCAGAATCTGAAATGGGTTTGAAGGAGGAGCTGATGGATTGCAAGAGAGAAATGAAATGGTTGAATTATTTGGGATAAGTGGAGTGAGTTAGGGAGAAGTGGGAAAAATAGGTTAATAGCTCAAGGTGGCCAAAATTTCAAAGGCTTTGCCGGCAAGGCTCTCCACTCTCTCATTTCCAAGCAATTTGATTGGTCCAAAATGAGGGATTGGTTCCCTCTTGGAGTAACAGCCAAAGTAAATACCCGAATACCCCAAAAATATATCCGAAAACTCCCACTTTTGTACCGAAACTGGTAAATAACTCTACCCAAAATTAAACTGGGTATTACCATAAATATTAGGATGGATAAAAGTAATTATTATGGGATTTGTCCAAATATTCGGAACACCCATTTAATGCATTTCGGATACGGATAAAATCACGTATCAGCTCAAATAAAATTTTCGACACTTGAAAAAATTATTCGTACGCATACACGTATTTATGAAATTTAGGAAAGTCGAAAAAGACACAAAAATATTATGGCGTGAATAGTGTCTCGGGAAACGTGCCCAGTGAATAGTGATTTAGCGACGCTACGCGAAATCAGTTATTCAGTTAATTAAAACTATAACACGTAAAATTTCATGCATTCACATAATCCAGGTTGTCACACAACCTTTAAACATGCAACATAAAATAATATTAATAAAATATAATATATTCATTAATATTCAAAATTTTGAATTACAAGGCAAATTCCAGAATTCCGGGTCGTTACATCCTCCCCTCCTTATAAGAATTCTGTCCCCAGAATTTCAACCTAGGCACGGAAAACTTAACGGGTTCACTCAAAAAGATGCGAATAATTCTTCCTCATCTTCTCTTCTAGCTCCCACGTAGCTTCTTCAGCTGCGTGGTTCCTCCAAAGTACTTTGACCGAATGAATGACCTTATTTCTGCACGTTTGCTCCTTCCTATCTAATATCTGGACAGGAATCTCTTCATATGACAAGTCTTTCTCAACTTGAATTGGTTCATAGGATATCACATGCTTGTAGTCGGGTTTATATGGCCGCAACACAGAAACGTGAAACACATTGTGAATGTGCTCAAGTTCAGGAGGTAAAGCTACCTCGTATGCCACTTCACCTACCCTCTTTAAAACTTCAAAGGGTCCTACGAACCTGGGACTCAATTTTCCCTTCTTTCCAAATCTGATCTTCCCCTTCCAAGGAGATACCTTCAAAAACACAAAGCTGCCAACTTCAAAGTCTCGTTTCTGACGATGCAAATCGGCATATTTCTTCTGTCGGTCCTGAGCCGCTACCAATCGAGCTCTTATCACCTTGACGACGTCCACAGTCTGTTGTACCAATTCAGGTCCCAACAGTCTCCGTTCACCGACTTCGTCCCAACACAAAGGTGTTCGGCACTTCCTCCCGTATAATGCTTCGTATGGCGGCATTCCAATACTCGCATGATAACTGTTATTATAGGCAAACTCCACCAACGGTAGGTGATCGTCCCAGCTGCCTTTAAAATCCATCACACATGCTCTAAGCATGTCCTCAAGCGTCTGAATCGTTCGTTCGCTCTGCCCATCAGTTTGAGGATGATATGTCGTACTCAACCTCAACTGGGTTCCCAACCTTTCTTGTAAGCTCTTCCAGAAATTCGACGTGAAGCGCGGATCTCTGTCAGATACAATAGATACCGGTACTCCATGTCGTGACACGATCTCTTTCACATATAACTTTGCTAGCTGCTCCAAATTGTACCTTATCTTGATCGGTAGAAAATGTGCAGATTTAGTTAAACGATCCACGATCACCCAGATCGCGTCGTAACCCTTCTGAGTTGGTGGAAGCCCCGTCAAAAAATCCATCGTGATATGCTCCCACTTCCACTCCGGAATATCCAGTGGTTGTAGCAGTCCACCCGGTTTTTGATGTTCTGCTTTTACCCTTTGACATGTCAAACATCGTCCAACACATTCCGCAACCTCCCTCTTCATGTTCGGCCACCAGAAATGTTGGCGCAAATCCTGATACATCTTGGTACTACCTGGGTGTATCGAATACTTTGTAGAATGAGCTTCTTGCAAAATCTCTTCTCTCAACTCCGGAACCATCGGTATCCAGATCCTTCTGTCAAACCTTAGCAGTCCCGTGCTATCAATTTTGTACTTTAATTCCTCTCCTTCTGAGATTCGCTTCTTTATGGTGATACATTCATCATCTTTTTCTTGAGCCTCCTTTATCCTACCTAATAAAGTTGGACTCGCCTCCACTGTGAACAGTTTCTCATCTGCATTCGTCGGATGTTTGACTTCCACCTCCAGTCTTTCCATATCCTTGATCAGTTCCTCTTGAGCTGTCAGCGTCATCAACTTATCTCTGCCCTTCCTACTTAGAGCATCGGCTACCACATTGGCTTTTACCGGGATGGTATAGAATCTCACAATCGTAGTCCTTGATCAACTCCAACCATCGCCTCTGCCTCATGTTTAGTTCCTTTTGAGTGAAAATATACTTCAAACTTTTGTGGTCTGTGTATATTTCACACTTTTCCCCATACAGATAGTGCCTCCAAATCTTTAGAGCAAACACCACTGCCGCTAGTTCTAGGTCATGAGTCGGATATCCCTTCTCATAATCCTTCAGCTGCCGTGACGCGTATGCAATGACCTTCCCATGCTGCATCAGTACGCACCCGGTGGCTTTTGTGTGACGCATCACTGTACACCACAAATCCCCTGTATTATCTGGCAGTGATAACACAAGTGCTTCACTAAGTTTCTTCTTTAACTCCAAGAAACACTCTTCGCACTTGTCCGTCCATGCAACCTTCACAGTCTTCCTTGTCAAATTTGTCAACGGTGTCGCTATCTTTGAAAAGTTCTGAATAAACCTCCGATAGTAACCTGCTAATCCAAAGAAACTTCAAACTTCTGTCGGCGTCCTTAGCTGCTCCCAGTTTATTACTGCTTCTACTTTCGCAGGATCCACCGATACACCATCCTTGTCAATTACGTGCCCCAAAAACTGCACCCTTTGTAGCCAAAATTCACACTTGGAAAACTTTGCATATAGCTTCTCCCTTCTTAGTGTTTTCAGGGCTATTCTCAAATATTCGACTTGTTCCCCCTCCGTCTTCGAGTAGACAAGAATGTCATCTATGAAAACGACGACAAATTTATCTAGGTATTGCTTGAAGACTCTGTTCATCATGTCCATAAATGCTGCTGGCGCGTTCGTCAGCCCAAACGACATCACCAAAAACTCAAAGTGTCCATATCGAGTTCTGAATGCTGTCCTTGGAATATCCTCTTGCCTCACCTTCAGTTGGTGATATCCTGTCCTCAAGTCAATCTTTGAGAAGTATTTCGCTCCCTTTAATTGATCGAACAAATCATCAATTCTGGGCAACGGGTACTTGTTCTTAATCGTGACTTTGTTCAACTCCCGATGGTCAATGCAAAGCCTAAGCGATCTGTCTTTCTTCTTTACGAACAGTACTGGCGCTCCCCATGGAGATACACTTAGACGAATATACCCCTTATCTAGCAACTCCTGCAATTGAACCATTAGTTCTTTCATTTCCACTGGTGCCATTCTGTACGGTGCCTTTGAGATCGGTGCGGTTCCCGGTACTAAGTCAATCACAAATTCCACTTCTCTATCCGGCGGCAATCCCGGTATCTCATCTGGGAAAACGTCTAGGAATTCCCTTACTACAGGTATCTAACCCAGCTCACCCTCTACTCTTCGGGTATCAACCACGTGAGCCAGATAACCTATACAACCTTTCCGTAGCAATTTCTTCGCTTGCATCATCGTCAGACAACAAGATTGTCTCGGCGATTTACTACCATAAAATACGACCTTCGACTTATTCGGAGTCTTTCGGTGTATACTTTTCTTCTGACAATCAATCATAGCCCCGTGACTAGATAACCAATCCATCTCGAGGATTACATCAAATTCTCCTAGTCGTATCGGAATCAAATCTATGCTCAGTTTATGCCCTTTTATCTCAGCACAACAATTTCTATGAATATGTTCTACAGGAATAACTTCCTTATTAGCTACTTCCACATTCATTGGATTCTTTAACTTCTCACAAGGTAAATTTAACTGTTTAGCAAAATCTTCGGAAACAAAGGAACAAGTAGCACCCGAATCAAATAACACATATGCACTGATATTATTGATTGAAATAATACCTGACACCACGTCTTTCGATTCCATCGCATCCTGCACAGTCATGTTGAAGGTGCGTGCTACTGGTCTGTTCTGCTGTGTTGGTCCTCCAATAGTCAGCTTACTGTTGTTCCCCTGATTAGCACTGCCTGCATCACTTTTCCTCTTTGGGCAATCCTTCTTCTGATGATCTAAAACACCACAAGAAAAACAACTTCCTGCCTTCGCCTTTGGGCATTGTGGGGCAAAGTGCCCTGGTTGACCACAGTTGAAAGAAACTCCTTTTCCTTTCATGCATTCTCCAAAGTGATTCCTTCCACATTTCTCGCATTTATTGCCCTTCTTTGCATCCCCTCCGGACTTGCTTCCTGACATCTGACTGTCGTTCCATTTCCTTTTATTTGGGTTACTTCCCCCACTGCTACCTTCCTTATGACCATCATGGCTCTTCTTCTTTTTTTGATCTTGGTTGTGCCTTGCCAAAGCTTCGTTTCCTCCCTCAGCAATGATTGCTTTCTCAAGTAACGTAGAAAATGTGTTGATCTGCAAAACCGCAACCTTACTGTACACCCAAGGTTTCAGTCCTTGTTCAAATCTCTTCGCTCGCCTAGCTTCAGTGTCCACCTGATGTGGAGCAAACCTAGCTAACTCGTTAAATTTTGCGGCATATTCCGCAACTGACATGCCTCCTTGCTTTAGTTCCAAGAACTTTATCTCCATACTTGCCTGCATGCTTGCTGGAAAGTAACTTTCAAAAAACAGCTCCTTGAAACGAGCCCATGCAATTGTGCCTTCCCCAGCTCGACCCTTGTTCGCCTTCCACCAGTAATTTGCCTCACCTTTCATCATGAAAGTGGCAAACGATGTCTTCTGCTCTTCGGCCACCCTTGCGACCTCGAACACCTTTTCCATTTCTTCCACCCATGTCTGGGCTTCTATCGGGTCTGTAGTCCCGCGAAACTCTGGCGGTCCTACCAATTTGAAGTCCTTAAAGTTCGTCATGTGACTTCCTGGCTGATCAACCGCAGCGGCTTGTCTGCCCTGCATTGCTTCTGCTAATAAGTTAACAAAAGCCCTCATAGGGTCTGCCTGACCCTCCTCGTTATTCACCGACTCCTCAACCCTTTGGTTACGCGGTCGTCCTCTTGGCGCCATGATTTGCTAAAAGAAAACCGTCGGCTATTACTAATAGATCTAGGCCTCATGCAATAAGTCATTTAAGTCAACAATTAAAAGTAAAAGCATCTATCAAACACGTTTGATTTAAATAAAACAACTGCATTTATAGCCATATGTCACTATCTTAATACAACCGGACTCAACATGTGGAATACTTCTAAAAATGCTAAATGACAAAGTCTCCAACCATTAACTATCCCCTAACGAACAAAATTGGGGAATAATAACCTTTCACCCCTCTATTAGAAACAAAATTGGGGGTTCAACTACTATCCCACGCACGTTACAAGCAGAGGGATTTACAACATAAGTAAGCCCCTAATACATCAAAAGTGGGACCTACTACAAACATAATGCTAAAAATAACACATCACCGCCTGCTGCGGCGGAGTGCAACTCGGAGCACCCGTCGAGCCAGCCTGTCGGCCACTCGGCGCCTAATCACACGCCTGCTACTCCCTTCATCCCTGGGGTACCTCCTCACCCTGTCCCTTAGCCTGCCAATAGAAGTGGTCAAGCCTGACCTGAGGGAATCAATCTCTGCAGTCAGGGCTGCCAAGTGCTCCATAGCCTCATCTCGCTCTAGACGAGTAGTCTCCAACTAATCCTCTACCCGCTCTATCTATCCTACCAGCATCACATTCCTCTCTAGGAGGTCATAAACCATCACCCCAAACTGAATAGAAACCCCTCGGCGACCGTGAACCTCTGCCTCTAATTCGGCAATCCTCTGGCCCTTTTCCTGTAACTTTTGGGTTAACTCAGTCTTTTCCCCCAAAGTCTGATATGCCAATGACCTGTACTGCTCTTCTCGGTCCTGGTGCTCCTGGTTCTGCTCCTCTAAGTGAGTTACTCGATTCTCGAGCTCATCGTTCCTATTTGTCAGCTCTTCGATAATATCACTAGCAGGAGTGCCCATGCCATCTGCATACTCAGGTGGCTCATCATCCTCCGTCAATGGATCCTCCTCGGGGTCCTCATCCTCCCCCTCATCGCTTAACAGCCTCTGCACTCTTCCAGTAACTGGCTCCTCCTCAGAACCATACTCGGCCTCGGACTAGGAACCTTAGGTGGGGAAAAACCTTAGGAATTAACCTTTTAGGAAATTGCAAAGATAGTGGTGCTAAACTCTTATCGAGTATTAAAGGATGAATTAAGGAATTTATTGAAGATAATAAAACATTTTATGTGCTTATGTGTTTAATAACCAATGTGCTCGCGAGTGGTATCGATTAAATAATTAAAATATTTTATTGTCAGGATGTCGGAGGTTGGACAAACTAGTCAGATTCGAGTTGAGCAAATCCCAGTGCTGAGGGAGGATATCCCAGAGCCTGGAGACGAGGAGGCCAGAGATGTTCATATGGTCAGCGAACGGTTGGTGACTGTGGAAGCACCTGGGCAGAGGCTGGTCACTGTTTAGGAGGAGGAAGAAGAGGAGGAGGATCCCGATGAGCTGATGTACGAGCAGTTATATGATGAAAATGTCGAACTTCTGGAGCAACTCAGAATTTTGGAGGGAGTGTCAGAGACGCGCCGAATTACTATCGAGGAGAAGGACGAAGAGATCTATGATTTAGAAGTACGGTTGGGTGATGTAGAATGGAAATTAGTTCACGTAGAGGGTCAGCAGGAGCAACTGTTAGATGAAAACGAAAAGGTGAAGTCAGAAAATCAGGTGGTGAAGGCTGAAAATGGTGAACTAAAAACTGAGAATGAGGAATTAAAGTCTGAGATCGGCCAATTGAAGATTGCGATGGAGGAGTTAAAAGAAGCTTTGAAGGAGGAAACTGCTATGTGTAATAGGGTTAAAGACGCTCACATTAGGGTTTCTCAAAGATTGGATCGTGCTGAAGGAGAGATTCGTGCGAAGAAGTTCAAGATCGATGACATAGAGTATATGTGACACCCCCCAAATTCAGGTACCAATACCTTGAATTTGGTGCTCACGATAAAATACATCCATACACCTCTAAACAACATAAATTAACTAATGCGGAATAAATAAACATATGTTGTTCATTACAAAAGGTTTACTACGGTCCCAAGGTGATAGACTCCACGGCACGCTTGCGTGAGGTGGTCGTCGCCCGAATCGTTTCTAACAAGTTGATAGGATGGATAGCTTGCAACACCTTAACCCCTCGCCTATATGTAGACGGTAATCTTGGTACAATTGCTTGCTTAGGAAATTTGCGGAGGATGAACACCAACGACACTTCGACCCCTCGCTTATATTGAAGCGGTAATCTCGGTACTATCGACGATTGATGCGGTAGAAGACGCCACACACAACTATGAATGGTTGTATGATAAGTCAATTATGAATCTAAAAAGAAGAACTAAGGAACACTTAGGAATTCTTCAAAGAACCACAAGTAGAGAAACAAACTCACAATAGTATTGATAATCTGAAAATTGATATGAATGAATGATTTTACATCTTAGCATCACTTGGTATTTATAGGAACTCATGGTGTGCTAAACCATCATCATAAGTCAAGATCTAACAACTAATCACATCACATGTATTAGCCACCCAAAGAATTTAACAATCCAAAACATGTGATGTGTTAAAAGTCCAAATCAGACAACTATAAACTGATCAGCACATTGCAAGCTATTTTCACACCTGATAAATTTCGAATTTGGACTTGGGCCAAGAATGAAAATTGTAGCCCTGGAGTTTCTAATGAATTTAGGCTTTTGAATCACCTCATTTGGAGTTTGTAAACTCACGTTATGGCCAAAATACGAACTGATGTCAAACTAGTCCAAAAGTGCGGGAATGCTGATTCTTTTGTGTCGGTTCGGGTATGCTTGCTTCCAATGTGTTTATGAACTTCGCGTGCTTGTAACCCGTCTCTATAACCTCTATGCTCGATCCAACCTCGGTCCATAATTTATGAATCATCCCGTTAAGTCCTTCTTTGAAGCGTTTAGCTCGTGTCCTCGTAATGGGTCCAAGTGGCATATGCAATGGATCCACTTGTGTTTTGTCAAGGGCTTGTGAACTAAGGATGTCCTCATCATACCTCTCCTTTTGAAAAGGGTTTGTCCTTAAATTTTCACCTACGTCAAACGGGCTTAGATCAGAAACATTGAAAGTTGCACTAACATTATACTCACCGGGTAAGTCCAATTTGTAAGCATTATTGTTAATGCGTTCAAGCACTTGAAATGGTCCATCTCCTCTTGGAAGTAATTTCGAACGCCTTTGAGCAGGAAATCTTTCCTTATGCATGTGTAGCGATACCCAATCCCCGGGTTTGAAGATTACTTGACGCCGACCCTTGTTGGCCTGTTTGGCATATTGATCCGTCCTCTTCTCAATGTTGAGTCTTGTCTTCTCATGTATCTGCTTAACAAAATCAGCTTTGTTTTTGCCATCCATGTTAGTATACTCGGAAACAGGTAATGGTGACAAATCCAAGGGTGTTAAAGGATTAAAGCCATACACAATTTCAAAATGTGAGAATTTAGTAGCAGAGTGAACAGACCTATTATAAGCAAACTCAACATGTGGTAGACACTCTTCCCAAAACTTAATATTCTTTTTAATGATAGCCCTCAATAAAGCAGATAGAGTTCTATTAACTATTTCCGTTTGGCCGTCAGTTTGTGGATGACAAGTAGTTGAAAACAGCAGTTTAGTTCCTAGTTTACACCACAAAGTTTTCCAAAAATAGCTTAAGAACTTAGCATCTCTATCCGAAACAATTGTTCGGGGCATGCCATGCAAACGTACAATGTCTCTAAAGAATAAATCAGCAACATAGGATGCATCATCAGCTTTGTGGCATGGGATAAAATGTGCTATTTTTGAAAATCTATCCACGACCACAAATATAGAATCATGACCATGCTTAGATTTAGGTAAACCCAATACAAAGTCCATAGACAAATCAATCCAAGGTTCACTCGAAATAGGCAATGGTGTGTATAACCCATGGGGTTGAACACGAGATTTAGCCTGATGACATGTAATGCATCTATCACAAATTCTTTCTACATCTCGTTTCATATGGGGCCAATAGAAATGTTCTTTTATCACAGATAAGGTCTTATCAACGCCAAAATGTCCCATCAAACCACCCCCATGTGACTCTCGAACCAATAACTCAAGCAAAGAACATGCAGGTATACATAATCGATTCTCACGAAACAAGAATCCATCCATCTTGAAGTATTTACCTACAACATTCTTTTCACAATTTTTAAACTCTTCACAAAAATCATGGTCATTATCATATAATTCTTTGATTTGTTCAAAACCAAGTAATTTTGTGTCAAGAGTATTTAACAACACATACCTTCGCGAAAGAGTATCGGCCACGACATTTTCCTTACCTTGCTTATAGCGAATGACGTATGGAAATGTCTCGATGAACTCCATCCATCGTGCATGTCTCTTGTTCAACTTGTGTTGGCCTTTCAAATATTTCAATGATTCATGATCCGTGTGAATCACAAATTCCTTAGACCACAGGTAATGTTGCCAAGTTTCCAATGATCGAACCAAAGCATATAACTCCTTGTCATAGGTAGGATAGTTCAAAGCTGATCCACTCAATTTTTCACTGAAATATGCCACTGGCTTTCCTTCTTGCATTAACACAGCTCTAATGCCTAATCCTGAAGCATCACATTCAATTTCAAAGGTCTTAGTGAAATTAGGCAATACAAGTAAAGGAGCGTTAGTTAATTTTTCTTTAATCAAATTAAACGCTTTTTCCTGTGCATCACCCCACTTGAATCCTACACTCTTTTTGATTACTTCGGTGAGTGGTGCTGTGACTTCGCTGAAGTTCCTTACAAACCGTCTATAGAAACTTGCGAGCCCATGGAAGCTACGAACTTGACTGACATTCGTAGGAGTTGGCCATTCTTGGATTGCACGTACCTTTTCTTCGTCAACCTGTACTCCCTGTGCACTAACAACAAAGCCAAGGAACACAACTCGATCCGTACAAAATGTGCATTTGTCCATATTAGCATACAATTTTTCTTTCCGAAGCACTTCTAGGACAGATTTTATATGCAATACATGCTCTCCTAAATCTTTACTGTATATCAAGATATCATCAAAGTAGACAACTACAAATTTTCCAATGAAAGATCGCAAAACATGGTTCATTAATCTCATGAATGTGCTAGGAGCATTAGTTAAACCAAAGGGTAAGACTAACCACTCGTATAATCCATATTTTGTTTTAAAAGCAGTTTTCCATTCGTCTCCCTCATGCATTCTAATTTGATGATAACCACTCTTTAAATCTATTTTAGAAAACACACAAGATCCATGCAATTCATCTAACATATCATCTAACCTAGGAATGGGATGCCGATACTTTACCGTGATGTTATTTATCGCTCGACAATCAATGCACATGCGCCACTTCCCATCTTTCTTAGGTACTAAAATAACTGGAACCGCACATGGACTCATGCTTTCTCTCACGAAACCCTTGTCCATTAGCTCGTCAACTTGCCTTTGCAATTCCTTCATTTCCTCGGGATTGCTTCGGTATGCCGGGCGATTTGGAATGGTCGCGCCGGGGACAAAGTCAATTTGATGTTCAATTCCCCAAATTGGTGGTAATCCTTGGGGAAGCTCCTCGGGAAATACATCCTGATAATCCTGCAAAAGAGTAGAAATAACACTAGGCAATGAAGTTTTATTAGCGTTAGTATTCAAAAGTGCCTCCCTATACCGAAGTACAATCATTGGCCTTTTAGAATCCAAAGCTCGCCTTACATCACTCATTTTTTCAAAAATATTTGTTTTTCTCTCTTCTCCTTTCTTTTTTTCTCTCCCTTTTGTTTTCTTTTCATGATCTCTCTGTAAGTGTATTTGATCCTCATGCACCTGTTTTGGTGACATAGGACACAAGCTAACTTTTCTTTGATTGTGAACAAAAGAGTACTCATTAGTAAAACCGTCGTGTTTTACTCGCCGATCGAACTGCCAAGGTCTCCCAAGTAGTAAATGACCTGCCTGCATAGGAACTACATCACAAAGGATCTCATCAACATACTTCCCAATTGTAAACGGTACTGATACTTGCTTGGTAACTTTGATGTCGCCGCTGTCATTGAGCCACTGCAATCGGTATGGGTGAGGATATTTGGATGTTTTAATCATGTACACGGCAACATAGCAAAATAAATAAATAAATAAATAAATAAATAAATAAATAAAAATTTTTAGTTACTGTTCCACCGCCGGGGCGGCGAATTCCTTCACAAACCTCGCCGGGGCGAGCTCCCGCCAGGGCGAGAGAACTAAGTCATTTTTACCGCCGGGGCGAGATCCCCCCGGGGCGAGAACTCCAGTACATTTCTACTACCAGGGCGGTAGACTCGGCAGTCATCTCCTACAGTTCGCGAACTAGTGACATTCTAGGCCAAATTTTCTATATTCTACCATCCAACATATAAATTAAACATACCCAGACATCAAACATGTTATAAAACAATTACCCAACATGTTTCTAAACATTCTAACCATTATAATACACATAATCAACCAATTAGAACCCAAAATTCTCTGTTTAAACAAAATATTCATGTTTTAGCCATTTAAATGAAATCAACCACTGTAAATTCATCTCTAAACCATTTTAATCCATTCCACTTACATTCTTTTCGGTTTTCATTATAATATCATAATCAAATGTCAATTTACCGATTAATAATCAATTTGAGCATCAATTTTCATACATATATGCCATACATGAAAGTAAAACTCTGTAAAACCAAAAACTTTATTCTAAAGCATACTTTCATGGATTAATCTTGACTAAGACATGTTTATAAACATCATACAATAATTATTCATATCTGTCCACACATATAAACAATTACCACATGCATTGGTCATAAAAATTAATTTTCAGAGAACTAAAAATTAGTTTCCAGTAGAGAAATCAAAGAATACAATTTACAGAAGTTTTAATGAATTATACCTCTTAATTCTTGATCAAGCTAAGCAAAGACAATACTTCTCTTGATTCTCAATTTTTCTCTCTTTCAAATTCACAGAGTTCTCAACTCTCTCCACAATTCTCTTCTGTTCTCAGACTATTTTTTTTAAAACAACTGACAAAGCTTTTAACAAAATAAAACTGATAGCTTTTAAAAAAATACTGATAACGTATTCTATTATTTAATCCATCAGTTACATAGTTCAAAAGCCACTAAGGCTTGTTTGGTAAATACTAAATTAAAAATAGGAATTCAAAAGCCACAAGGCTTTGTTTGGTAAAAATAAATTAATCTTCTTTTAATTATTTTAATACTTATTATATGATATGCTTCAATTGTCACACTTTAATCAATTAAATTGTAACAATATAAATTTAATTATAACTTCTATTTGGCCATCTATAAATTAATCCAAATAATTCAATAAATCATTTTATTCAAATAATTCAGTAATCATCTAATTTAATTATTAAATTAGAATAATTACATCAAATCACATTTAAATAATATTTAACATAATTACACTTGACATGAACTATTCCACAATAACTTTATAAATTATTTATTTTACTCAATAAATAAATTAACAAAAATATTTATATAACACAATAAATATTTTTATTTATTCACAAAAATCGCATTCGTTACACTAAACCTTTTTAGCATCAAGTCAATGTACTTTCCTTGGGTCAAGCCAAGCATCCTTTTATATCTATCTCTATAGATCTTTATCCCCAAAATATAGGATGCCTCACCCAAGTCCTTTATGGAGAAGTATTTAGATAACCAAATTTTGATCGATTGTAGCATAGGAACATCATTCCCTATCAGTAATATATCATCAACATATAATACAAGGAATGAAACAGCGCTCCCACTAACCTTCTTGTACACACAAGGTTCATCCTCATTTTTGATAAAATCAAACCTTTTGATTATCTCATCAAAACGGATGTTCCATCTTCGAGAAGCTTGCTTCAATCTATAAATGGATCGTTGTAGCTTACAGACTTGGTTAGTTCCAACCATTGAAACAAAACCCTCTGGTTGTATCATATATACATTCTCCTCAAGCTCTCCATTGAGGAAGGCCGTTTTCACGTCCATTTGCCAGATCTCGTAGTCATAATAAGCTGCAATTGTAAGCAAAATCCGAATGGACTTGAGCATAGCTACTGGTGAGAAGGTTTCATCATAGTCAACTCCTTATCTTTGTTTGAAACCTTTTGCAACCAGTCGGGCCTTATAGGTCTCTACCTTGCCATCCGCTCCAGTCTTTCTCTTAAAGACCCATTTACACCCAATAGGCTTAATGCCCTCAGGTGGTGAAACTAAAGTCTATACTTGGTTTTCATACACAGAGTCCATCTCGGATTTCATGGCTTCTAGCCATTTCTCTGAGTCTTTACTACTCATAGCCTCTTTGTAAGTCAATGGATCATCATCATCTATGATGCGTACCACATCATCATCCTCTATGATGAATCCATACCTTTCAGGTATCATCGGTACTCTTCCAGATTTATGAATAGGTTGTGGTACAGTAGGTTCTTCTACTTGGTCAGGTACCCGACTTTGATCTGCAGTATTTTGTGGTTCTTGAATTTCTTCGAGATATATCTTACTCCCACTGACCCCTTCAAGGATAAATTCCTTTTCCGAGAAGGCAACATGTTTCGCAACAAACACCTTTTGATCAATAAGATGATAGAAATAATACCCTGATGTTTCTTTAGGGTATCCCATGAATCTACATTTGTCGGATCTAGTCTTCAGCTTATCATGCTCAAACCTTTTGACATAAGCTGGACAACCCCAAGTCTTAACATGCTTAAGATTTGGTTTCCTCCCTGTCCATATCTCATATGGAGTCTTTGGGATGGATTTGGTATGTACCTTGTTAAGTAGGTATGCAGCCGATTCTAGGGCATAACCCCAAAAGGATACTAGAAGGTCGGTAAAACTCATCATGGAACGAACCATGTCCAACAATGTTCGATTTCTCCTTTCAGATACACCATTCAACTGTGGTGTTCCTGGTGGTGTCCATTGTGAGATTATACCATTTTCTTTGAGATAATTGAGAAACTCATTGGTCAAGTATTCCCCTCCTCGATCCGATCGAAGAATCTTAATACTCTTACCAGTTTGCTTGTCTACTTCACTTCTGAATTCTTTGAACTTTTCAAACGATTCAGATTTGTATTTCATTAAATACACATATCCAAATCTAGAATGATCATCAGTGAAAGTAATAAAATAAGAATACCCTCCTCGTGCATTCGTTGTCATAGGTCCACATACGTCTGTGTGTACCAATGCTAACAACTCTGTAACTCTTTCTCCTTTTCCACTAAAAAGAGATTTAGTCATCTTACCCATGAGACAAGATTCACAAGTTGGATATGATTCGTAATCATATAGCTCTAAAAGCCCATCTTTATGCAACTTAGTTAATCTTGTTTCATTGATATGACCGAGTCTACAATGCCACATAAAGGTATAATTAACATCATCTCTTTTTCTTTTCTTAGTTTGTTCAATTTGAAGTATATTTTCATGCAAGTCAAGTATGTAAAGTCTATTCAGTAGATTGCCAATACCATATAAAACATTTTTATTATAAGAAACATCATTCCCTTTTTGAAAGTAGCAATCTCTTCCTCAGAGGCTGTTTCTGCACATTTGCAGGGACTGGCGAATTTAGGACATAAGAAATCTTTTCAGTAGTGAGAACAATTCTCAGATACCTTAACCAGTCCGTGTAATTCGGTTCGGTCAGTTTGTTAGCATCAAGTATGCTACGCAGTGATAGTGAGTTTGACATTTTTAAATTCTGCATGTGAAATAGACAACATTTTAGTATACGTTCATTTTATTAATCATCAAAATAAATTAGGTCTTTATTTAAATTGGTATCTCTCACTTTTCATCAAACTATATTACCCTCATTATATAGTTCGGCAATTCTAATTAAAGATTTGGTAGTGAGATTAAGGATCCCATTTCAAATGTATATAGCCTTGTGGTGACACAATAAACGATATATAAATAAATAGGTAGACAACTATTGTCAATTACATCACTATGTAACTCCTTGTATTTTGCCTCTTAGATTATTTTGATCAAGTGGTGACACATCCGAATCAAAATTATCTAAGTTAAGTCCGTCCTAGCACTTCCATATATGTGAAGAGAAAAATACCGTCCTTGTGGTGACACAACAAAACAGTAATATTCAATTCCTTAATAAGCATCAAATGTGATAAAGCAACATATTAAATATTTAATACTTGCCTTGTGGTGACACAACAAACTCATATTAAACGTTTAATACTCTATTGCTTTACCATGTTAGAAGGCGACGTTCGATATTCCAAATATCTTTGAACGCTTAGGACTTAATATGATTTCTCTGAGGGGTTTATTATTATTAGTCTCATCTTGTTTAGCGCGCATGCACACACACACACACACACACACACACACACACACACACACACACATATATATATATATATATATATATATATATATATATATATATATATATATATATAAAATACGCGTCATATTATTTAACATGTGAAGCATGTTGGATAATATATAATATATATATAGTAAGTATGCACATATAGAATACTATATTCTACCCGGATTGATTATGGACTTTTATTCTAGTTTGGTTCACTAGAGCCACCAAGTGAACCAAAAGGTTAAACCTAGGGTGCAAGAATTAAATTAAAATATAACTTTTACATTTAAACCCGAGCTCCATTACAAACGGGTCTTCAAGCGCTCCTTCCTCCTTTGTCTCCAATTCTTCAAAATAATTCTAACTAATCCTATTACATGAACTATTTACTATAATAGAAACCTTGATCAGCAGTCAAGGGGAAGTACATAGGAGGAAAATATAATTTACATTAAGAAAAAATTAGAGAAGACGAGGTACGCAGACCCCATTTATAAAAACCCATACATTCAAGCATCCTCTAAAATAATTCCAATCACACATTGGTCAATAGTCCATAATCAATCCCTATTTATTATCATACATATCTCTATATGCATCAATAAATAACATTCATCTCATGAATAATAAATCCATTCCATATATGCAATGATATCAATTAATGGGCAAACGTTTTGCTAATATTTAGTTTTGAAACAAAATAAACTCTTTTATTTTAATCAAAAACCAAATCCAAATTAAACTCCTTTAATTTTAGCAATCTGAAATCCTATTCCAGATAAAATAAACATCTTTATTTTAAACTTTTATCAATTAAATAAACCATTTATTTTAATTGAGAAAAAAAATTCAAACTGTGCATACCTGCACGGCCGCGCTCCAGATTGAACTAGGAGCGGCGCGGCCTCGCTGCACCCCCAGAAACATTTTTTGGGTTAGGGCGCGACCGCGCTCTAGAATGAATTGGAAGCGGCGCGGCCGCGCCGCGATGCAGATTCAAAAAATTTTTCCAGCCCAAAAATCCGATCGTATCGCATATCAATTCATACACGGAATCATCACAATCAATAATTAACACAAGGATTAGGCTCTGATACCACTGTTAGGTTTGTATATAACGCAAGCATGCAATCAAATTACATAAATTAAGCGGAAGCGTGATAAAACGGATTTTAAAATTTTTCATACAAACCATCATCATTATCTTTCCTTGTGTTCAATTATCAATTAACGAAAGAGATAGAGATTAAGAAATTATACCCGTGTAGAACCGTGCTTCCTCGGGTACAAGTTCACCTCCAATTCCTTCGCGTTTTCCTTGAATTCCACCGACTAAATTCCTTTTGCTTGATCAACGTTAGCCACCCAAGTGTTTGGCCTCTAGAGGTGATCCACCACGGAAGAATAGTTATTCAAGAAGATGGGTGTTGGCAAAACCCTAGTTTCTATCTCTATAGAAATTGTAAATACTCTCCACAATCTAATGCAAGAATGTGTAACACTAATCTATGATAAGACTCCTTTTATTTATAGATGTAGGAATAACTATTCCCTAAACTATTTAGGATTAGGGTTTCTATTATAATTAAACTCCTTTAATTAATTATGCTCCTAATCCAATTAGGAATTCATGAGAGAGTACTTCTATTAATTAATTCCCAATCCCTATTAGGAATTAAATAACAGTAATAGTAATAATAATAATAAGACTCATCTTATTAATTTATATTTAATATTTCCAAAATATTAAATAATAAATATTAAGCTATTTAATTTATTCTATCTCTATAGATTAAATTAAATACACTTAACTTATTTTTACGATTATGCCATTTACTTCTTAAATAAATATTTTCCTTTTGCGGTGTGACCCTTTAGGTTCTCCATATTAAACCGGTTGTGAATAAATCAAGTAGAACAATTCTAATCTTATTTAAATAAATAAATTAAACCATTTAATTCATTTAAATAAATAATATTTATTCTACAATAAGGGTAAGCCCCCTTAGCGATCAACGACTTTCCAGATAATATAGATTTCAACATTAATCACAAAAGAACCTTTCAGTGCATAGTTACCGTACAATTCAATCCTTCTACCATACAATGTCCCAATTAAATATAAGACATGAATTTACTGTCAAGTCTTATTTTATTTAATTATATGTATTTCGATTCCCAAATGCACAACTCTAAATAATGCAAATTAGAAACTCTTTCTAATTTCATTCTGCCTTGGTCAAGGACTACTTAGTTGTCATTTATCGAATCACATAGGACATTCACATCTTTTACTAGACGTGGTAGATTCTTTGTTGATCATTTACCTATCTCCATGCACAACTTATTATACCCAATCATACCCTTTGATATACCCCAAAGGTCTTAAGGGACATGCCAAAGTATAACTCATCATACACAAGATACTATGATGATCTCAAGTCTAAGGATCACTTGTACTACTATCACTAGAGGAATTCCTATTGACAGGCGAGTAAAACTCCATTAGGTATTCTTTAGCGAGCCACGTTCAGTGTACTTATTCTCCAATAAGCACCTACATACTTGCTTTAGTGTCTTTACACAAATTATTATGAGATCAATCATCCTCTTTCTAAGAGCAAGCAACGTATGTACTAATCTATCCGGATTCACTAATCCCCTTTTAGTAATCCAACGATTAGGAACGATTTTAGTTTGTGAGCTATGTAGAATTTAGATCTCATTAGCATGATCACCATCATGATTCTAAAAGCATTGCTCAAAACTATGGATTTATCACATTTAATATAACAGCACTATGTAGATAATGTAAAATGCCTTTTAAGAAAATAAATTCTTTTATTAATAAATGAATAAGATTACAAAGTATATGCTACATCATATCAAATATGATTGTCTTGTGTGCATACTACTTTCAGAAACATCATTCCCTATCAGTAATATATCATCAACATATAATACAAGGAATGAAACAGCGCTCCCACTAACCTTCTTGTACACACAAGGTTCATCCTCATTTTTGATAAAATCAAACCTTTTGATTATCTCATCAAAACGGATGTTCCACCTTTAAGAAGCTTGATTCAATCCATAAATGGATCGTTGTAGCTTACAGACTTGATTTGTTCCAACCGTTGAAACAAAACTCTCTAGCTGTATCATATATACATTTTCCTCAAGCTCTCCATTGAGGAAGGCCATTTTCACGTCCATTTGCCAGATTTCTTAGTCATAATAAGCTGTAATTGCAAGCAAAATCTGAATGGACTTGAGCATAGCTACTGGTGAGAAGGTTTCATCATAGTCAACTCCTTATCTTTGTTTGAAACCTTTTGCAACCAGTCGGGCCTTATAGGTATCTACTTTGGGATAGATTTGGTAGGTACCTTGTTAAGTAGGTATGCAGTCGATTCTAGGGCATAACCCCAGAAGGAAACTGGAAGTGTGACACCCCCAAATTCAGGTACTTAATTCCCACAGATTTGGTGTTAACTATCTCATTCATTCACATTTAACTACCCATAATTAAGAACAATTAAATAAACTTAAAGAAACATCTACCCAAAATGGGCTACATCACCAAACTATTAAACAATCAAATCCCAGGTTATCTTAACCTTAATAAATCAATGTGGAATAAAACATAATTTTAAACAAGTCTTTGATACAAATAAACATCAATTGGATAATAAATCTCTTGCTACTTTGGCATCTTGCCCTTGCCTTTACTCGTGGACGGCTCGTCCTGCTTTTCTGGCTTAGCTGCAATGATTAGTGCAAGAGTGAGCAAACAATTGCTCACAAGTACGATAACAATAATATTTAAATGAAATGGACTTCAACTGAGGGATAATAATTTTCTGAATCTCAGTCAATAAATGATCAAAGTCTAAAAGCTCGTTAGAATATTTGATTCAAGGAAAAATAGATTTCAAGATTTAAAAATTATATCTGAGGATCACAAGACCTCGAACTATGTCCTAGGTTAACAAGTATTTCTACTGTAATCTTTAACAGTCATATAGACTATGGACCAACATTTCGTACTAAGGGGGATCAGCTCTTTGTACAATGTATTGTGCACAAACATTTTAACGTTGTCGCGTAAGTAATCCCCTATATTAGGGTTGTTCATTTCAGTTTATCGTCTGAATCCGTACCAAAAGAAACTTGGCTTGGAACAAGAATAGAAAATATTCTAAGTCTTTGAAATCGCTCATCAACTAAGGACTAACTGAATCACTAAGGGTTTGCTAGTCTAATTCATCTATAAAGTCAAACAATAAAAATTCTGTTCAAAGTTTGAATAACGATAAGTGATCGAACAATAAACAACTAGAATAAAGCTTTAGCATTTAATCATGACAACAACCTTGCTTGAATGACAATAAGCTAAGGTAAATATTCTTGCTCAATGATATTAAACTCGCTTAAAATGAAATACAAGTTTGAGATAGGAAAACTTGCTCAACGTAAAAGTAATAAGTTGAGATAAGGAACTTGCCTCAAGCGTAGATTACAAATTAAATATCTCACGATCCTTAAACAACCTATACATTTAATTATAAGATGGTAACATAATTAGTCACAAGACTAAAAGCATTCTAGGCTTGCTCTCTATCTCATTTAGCATATTATAACCAACAAGTGTCAACCATCTTGAAATTTCATTAATCACTTAATACATTAATATAAGTTTAATTCTGCATCATAACTTCCAAGAAAAGAAAACAAAATAATAATAATAATAATTTTTTTATTACAGCAGTGATTCTCGCCAGGGCGAGAATTCCCTTTTAAACTTTCTCGCCGGGGCGGGCTCTCGCCGGGGCGAGGATTCCCTTTTAAAATTTCTCGCCGGGGCGAGGATTTACAGTTCATTTCTCTCGCCGGGGCGAGAGACTCGGCAGTCGTCTCCTACAGTCGGGAACCAGTGAAAACTTAGGCCAATTTTGGCCAAATTTTCCGAATTCTACCATCCAGTACACAAACTAAATATACCCAGACATCCAACATGCTAGAAAATAATTACCCAACATGTTTCTAACCACTATAAGCATTATAAAACACATAATCAACCAATTACAAACCCAAAATTTCAATGTTTATGAAAAATATTCATATTTTAGCCATAACAATAAAATTAAACTTTGTAACTTCATCTTTCAACCAATTAAAACCATTATTCTTGCATTATTCTTGTTTTTCATCATATAATCCTAATCAAGCATCAATTAACCGATTAATAATCAAATTAAACAAAATTTTCATACATATATACAATTCATGAAATAAACTCTGTAAAAACTAAAAACTAAATTCAAAAACATGTTTTCATGAATTAACTCTTCAAACTAGTTTATATCCAACATATAATCATCTAATGCATGCTTTATATCAATTACAACAACTATAATCAAATAATTCATGTATTAGCATAAAAATTTATGTACAGGAAATTAAAAATCATATACAGAGAAGTATAGTGAAGAACTTTTAGAAAAGGATTATACCTTCTATTGCTTTGATTAATCTCCTTGGGTTTTAGAAATTCTACATTCAATTTTCAAACTCTTCGTCTCAATTCTCTCTTTTCTCTCAACTCTCAAATTCACAGAGTTCTCTCTCAACTCTGTTCTTTTCTTTCTCTCAAGCTCTGTGTTTTTTTTTTACAACTGACGTATCTTTAAAATATAAACTGATAACTTAATAAACAAATAATAAGGTATAATCTAAATTTAATCCATCAATTAAAAATTTTCAAAAGCCTCTAAGGCTTGTTTGGTTAAATTAAAATAGAATAATCCATTATTTCCAACCAAAGGTCATAAAGGCCTTGTTTGGAAAAACTAAATTAAAACTCCTTCCATTTATTTTAATAAATCATTATAGCATATAGTTTAAAATGTCACACTTCTAATTTAATTGAACTTATTATTAAATAAATTCAATTAAACCTTACTAACTAAATTAATAATTTCATTTAACAAATAACAATAATACCAAATAAATTCTCTTATTCAAATAAATCATTTATTCAAATAAACCTTTTCATCATTTAATTCAATTATTAAATTAAATTAGAATAAACATAACAAATCACATTCAAATAACATTTATCATTATTAAACTTAACATATACCCATTCCACAAAACTTAATAAATTATTTATTTAGCTCAATAAATTAATAAAAATATTTATATAATTCAATAAATATTTTTATTCAATCACAAAAATTGCATTCGTTACATCTTTCCCTCCTTAAAAGGATTTTGTCCCCAGAATCACAACGCAATTAAATCATCCGTTACGTTCTCCCCTCCATACAAAGATTCTGTCCCCAGAATCGCAATATAAAGATTAAACAAATAATTGAGGGAAATTTTACATCATTATCTCTTGGAGTTCCCACGTTGCTTCTTCAGCACTGTGGTTCCTCCAGATTACCTTAACAGAAGGTATTACTTTATTTCTAAGTACTTGTTCTTTCTTGTCTATTACCTGTACAGGAACCTCTTCATAGGATAAATCTTTCTCGAATTGTAGCGGTTCATATTCAATGACATGTTTATAATCAGACTTATACGGTCGTAGCACCGATATGTGGAATACATTATGAATGTGGTCTAACTCGGGAGGTAAAGCTACCTCATAAGCCACCTCGCCTATTCGTTTCAGCACTTCGAAGGGTCCAATAAACCGCGGACTGAGTTTACCCTTTTTACCAAATCTGATTTTTCCCTTCCAGGGAGATACTTTGAGGAACACAAAGCTCCCGACTTCAAATTCGCGATTTTGTCGGTGTTGATCAGCATGCTTCTTCTGTCTGTCTTGAGCGGCTATCAGTCTGGCTCTTATTACCTTGACAATTTCAGCAGTTTGTTGTACCAGCTCGGGTCCCAATAGTCATCGTTCACCAACCTCATCCCAGCATAATGGAGTTCTGTATTTCCTTCCGTACAATGCTTCGTAGGGCGGCATGCCGATACTAGCGTGATGACTATTGTTGTAAGCAAACTCGACCAGAGGTAAATGATCATCCCAGTTGCCTTTAAAATCCATGACGCACGCCCGAAGCATATCCACCAACGTCTGAATTGTTCTTTCGCTCTGGCCATCGGTTTGAGGATGGTAGGATGTACTCATTCTCAACTACGTTCCCAAACAAGCTTGCAAACTCCTCCAAAATTTTGAGGTGAAACGTGGATCTCTGTCTGACACTATTGACACTGGAACACCATGCCTTGAGATAATCTCCTTGACGTATAATTTTGCCAGCTGATCCAAAGTGAATCTGATTTTTATTGGAAAGAAATGCGCTGATTTCGTTAATCTGTCAACTATGACCCATATTGCGTCATATCCCTTCTGAGTAGTTGGAAGCCCTACCACAAAATCCATTGTGATATGCTCCCACTTCCATTCTGGTATCTCCAAGGGCTGTAACAAACCACTTGGTCGTTGATGTTCCGCTTTAACTCTTTGACAAGTGAGACACTTCGCAACACATTCGGCAACCTCTCTTTTCATGTTTAGCCACCAAAAATGTTGTCGAAGATCCTGGTACATTTTTGTGCTTCCCGGGTGAACCGAAAATCTTGAACTATGAGCTTCATTCAAAATCTCCTCTTTGATTGCCAATACTGACAGTACCCAGATTCTGCCTTCAAATCTTAGCAACCCTTCGGTATCGATTTTATATTTAAGCTCTTCTCCCTCAAGCACTCTTTTTCGTATCTTAACACATTCCTCATCCTGAAGTTGCGCTTCCTTCACTTTATCCACCAAAGTTAGTTGGGTTTCCATCTGGAACAATTTTTCATTCGGCTCTGCCAGACCCTTCACCTCTAACTCCAATTTAGCCATTTCCGCTACAAGCTTCTCCTGAGCACTTAACAAAAATAGTTTCTCCCGACCTTTTCTACTCAAAGCGTCGGCAAGCACATTAGCCTTCCCCAGATGGTATAGAATTTCACAATCATAGTCTTTGATCAATTCTATCCATCTCCTTTGCCGCATATTCAAATCCTTCTGTGTGAAAATATACTTCAGACTTTTATGGTCTGTATATATTTCACACTTCTCCCCATAGAGATAGTGCCTCCAGATTTTCAAAGCAAACACCACGGCTGCTAACTCCAAATCATGGGTTGGATACCCTTTTTCATAGTCTTTTAGTTGGCGCGATGCATATGCAATAACCTTACCATTCTGCATAAGAACACAACCAAGTCCCTTATGCGATGCATCGCTATATACCACAAAATTCCCTGTGTCATCTGGATAATCTCTTCTTCAATTCTTTGAAACTTTCTTCACACTTCTCCGTCCAAACGAACTTCACTGATTTTCTTGTTAAATTCATCAACGGAGTGGCGATCCTGGAGAAGTCTTGAATAAAACGCCTGTAATAACCTGCCAAACCTAGGAAACTCCTCACTTCTGACGGTGTTTTTGGCTGATCCCAGTTCACCATAGCTTTAACTTTTGATGAATCCATCGATATGCCGTCCTTATCAATCACATGCCCAAGAAATTGAACACGCTTCAACCAAAATTCGCACTTTGAAAATTTTGCATACAATTTCTCTTTCCTTAATACCTCCAATGTCACCTTCAAGTGCTCCACGTGTTTTTCCTGAGTTTTGGAGTAGACCAGAATGTCATCTATGAATACCACTACAAACTTATCCAGAAATGGTTTGAATACTCTATTCATTAATTCCATGAATGCTGCAGGCGCATTCGTTAAACCAAATGACATAACCAAAAACTCATAGTGACCATATCTAGTTCGAAATGTCGTCTTTGGTATGTCTTCCTTTCTCACCTTCAACTGATGGTACCCACTTCGTAAATCTATTTTCGAAAAATATCTTGCTCCCTTCAATTAGTCAAACAGGTCATCGATTCTTGGCAATGGATACTTGTTTTTAATTGTGACCTTGTTCAACTCTCTATAATCAATGCAAAGACGCATTGATCCGTCCTTCTTCTTGACGAATAATACCGGCGCACCCCACGGTGAAACGCTCGGTTGGATATACTTCTTATCCATCAACTCTTGCAATTGTACCATCAACTCCTTTAATTCTACTGGAGCCATTCGATACGGGGCTTTCGATATAGGGGCCGTTCCCGGTGCTAAATCAATCACAAACTCGATTTCTCTATCTGGCGGTAATCCTGGCAAATCATCAGGAAACACGTCTACAAAATCCCTAACTACCGGTATCTCCTCCAGCTTTGCACCTACCTTTCGAGTATCGACTATCTATGCTAGATATCCTACACATCCTTGTCTCAACATCTTTCTGGCCTGCATCATCGTCAGATAACTCGTTTGTCTAGGTGACTTGCTGCCATAAAACACTACCTTTGACGGAGTCATAAGGTTCACACACTTCTTTTGACAGTCAATAACTGCCCCATGGTTGAACAACCAATCCATACCCAAAATAACATCAAACTCCCCAAGACGAATTGGGATCAAGTTTACTGTCATCACATGACCTTTAATATCTACCTGACAGTTCTTGTGGACAAACTTAACAGGAATCACTTCCCTATTCACAATTTCTATATTCATGGGGTAATCTAATTCTTCCTGAGGTAACTCTAATTTCTTAGCAAAATCATCGGATATAAATGAGCAAGTAGCACCCGAGTCAAATAATACATAATCATTAACACTATTGACTGGAATGATACCTGACACTACATCCTTTGACTGGACAACATCCTGCACCGTCATGTTGAATGTTCGAGCTGTAGGTCGGTTGGGTTGTGCCGGTCCTGTGATAGTAAGGTTGCCACCACCGCTATTTCCTTTTCCTACACTGGCTCCACCTGTCGTTGCTTTCTTAGGGCATTCTCGGGCAAAGTGATCCTTCGACCCGCAGATGAAACATGCTCCTTTCTTCGGATTAGGGCAATTTGGTGAAATATGACCCTCTTGTCCATAGTTGAAACATACCCTCTTACCCTTCAAACAAGCACCCATATGGCTCTTTCCACAGTTGCTGCACACCTCCATTTTCTTCTTTTGATTACCCTGCTGACTTCCCGCAGAGTTACTATCATTCCATTTCCTTTTCTGGCTACTGCCCCAATGGCTACCACTTGCCTTGTTTTCACTTTCATTCTTCTTCTTCCTCTGCTCCTGATTATACTTGGACAGAGCATCACTGCCTCCTTCGGCGATAATTGCCTTTTCCAAAACTGCCGCAAAGGAGTTCAGTTGAAACAACGAAACTCGACTATATAGTCAGGGCTTCAATCCCTGCTCAAATCTTCTAGCCTTTCGCTCATCCGTGTTGACCTGAGATGGCGCAAACCTCGCCAGCTCATTGAATTTTGCAGCATATTCAAGTACCGTCATGGTACCTTGCTTCAGCTCTAGAAACTGCACCTCCATCTGATTCTGAGCACTTGTTGGGAAATAGGTCTCGAAAAATATTTCCTTAAATCGCTCCCACGGAATAATCCCTTGGCCACCTCGAGTCTTATTTGCTTGCCACCAGTAGCTAGCTTCTGATTTTAGCATAAAGGTTGCAAATGCCGTCTTTTGGTCCTCATTGACCCTAGCGACATCAAACACCTTCTCCATCTCCATGACCCACGTTTGAGCCTCTATCGGATTCATAGACCCTTGAAATTCTGGGGGTCCTACAGCCTTGAAGTCTTTGAATGTTGTGGACTGGGCTTGAGGTTGATTCGCAAATGCTCCCGTGAGCAAATCCACCAACTGTTGCATTGGGTTGGCACTGGCTTCTTCAGAGTTGTTGGTCGATCCCTCAGGGGTCTGTTGACGGGCTTGTCTTCTCTTTGGCGGCATTTTACTGTTAAGAATTCTCGCTATTAGGTTTTTACTCATTTACTTAAACATTTAAGTCTTAAGTTAAACATTTATAAACAATACTTAACACACAGCACATCTGATAAACTTTCACATTTTATTCATTTACTGCTTTAAAACATAATAAAAATAGCATCGTAGTTATTTACATCAAATCATCTATCCTGAAATCATAAGGTTCCAGGACTACATCATTATTCTATCCCATTATATAAAACTGGGATTTACAATTTATTAACTCATAAATTTCATAATAACAAATCTAATCATAATCTACGATTATAACCCACGACGCACAGCTTCCTGGCGTTCCTGCTCCATAATACGAGTCAAAATCCTTCGACCCATTACATCTGGATGACGATGAACTCGATCCTGAGCTCTATCCACTGTGGTGTGAAAAATATACTCCATCTCGTCAATCTTGGCCTTCTTTGACCGCACCTCACATTCAACACGATCTACGCGGTTAGCCTCCCTCAACCAAGCAGTTTCAGCTCTCGCCCGCTTAGCTGACTCCTCTTTCAACTCATCTCGTACAATTTCATTCCTGGCTATCAACTGTCCTCGTCGATACTCAGACTATGCTAGCCTCTGCTCAACCTCTGCAAGACGTGATGAAAGGTCTTGGATCTCAGCATCCTTCTGCTCTAGAGCGGCTTGTCGTTCCGCAACCTGTTCTTCTAACTCCTCCTTCTCGCTCTCTACATGAACCAGCTTCCACTCCACGTCTCCAAGACGTATATCGAGCTCCTTAATCTCACTGCTCTTCTGCTCTAAGGCAGTCTGTCGCTCAGCTAGCTGCCTCTCTAACTCCTCCACTCTATCTTGCAACTCTATGTTACGATCATACACCTGCTCGTACATATGAACACCTAAGGAAGATAGTGATATCCCCTCAGGGTCTTCCTCCTCCTCCTCAACCTCCTCCGGATCCTCCTCAGGATCAGTCTCAGGCCCATACTCATGACCTGTAACTGTAATTAATGGGGATGGCTCCCTCTGCACTAGCTGCTCATGAACTACGTGAATATCTCGAGGCTCCTCCTCCCTAGCCTGGCTGGGCTCTCCTCTATCAGTCATCCTAATAACAAAATTTTAGGTTTTAATTACTACTCGATAATACTCGCGATCACATAAGTTTGTTATAAAATAAGCACATAACACATAATCATTTTATTATCTTTTATGAATTTCCGTAATTCATTCCTTAGAACTCGATAGGAGTTTATCACCTCTATATTCTTTATCTTCTAAAAGGCTACTACCCTAAGGTTTTCCCCACCTAAAGGTTCATAACCTATCAGCAGCTCTGATACCAACCTGTGACACCCCCAAATCCAGGTACTTAATTCCCACAGATTTGGTGTTCACTATCTCATTCATTCACATTTAACTACCCATAATTAAGAACAATTAAATAAACTTAAAGAAACATCTACCCAAAATGGGCTACATCACCAAACTACTAAACAATCAAATCCCAGGTTATCTTAACCTTAATACATCAATGCGGAATAAAACATAATTTTAAACAAGTCTTTGATACAAATAAACATCAAGTGGATAATAAATCTCTTGCTACTTTGGCATTTTGCCCTTGCCTTTACTCGTGGACGGCTCGTCCTGCTTTTCTTGCTTAGCTGCAATGATTAGTGCAAGAGTGAGCAAACAATTGCTCACAAGTACGATAACAATAATATTTAAATGAAATGGACTTCAACTGAGGGATAATAATTTTCTGAACCTCAGTCAATAAATGATCAAAGTCTAAAAGCTCGTTAGAATATTTGATTCAAGGAAAAATAGATTTTAAGATTTAGAAATTATATCTAAGGGTCACAAGACCTCAAACTATGTCCTAGGTTAACAAGTATTTCTACTGTAACCTTTAACAGTCATATAGACTATGGACCAACATCTCGTACTCAGGGGGATCAACCCTTTGTACAATGTATTGTGCACAAACATTTTAACGTTGTCGCGTAAGTAATCCCCTATATTAGGGTTGTTCATCTCAGTTTATCGTCTGAATCCGTACCAAAAGAAACTTGGCTTGGAACAAGAATAGAAAATATTCTAAGTCTTTGAAATCGCTCATCAACTAAGGACTAGCTGAATCACTAAGGGTTTGCTAGTCTAATTCATCAATAAAGTCAAACAATAGAAATTCTGTTCAAAGTTTGAATAACGATAAGTGATCGAATAATAAACAACTAGAATAAAGCTTTAGCATTTAATCATGACAACAACCTTGCTTGAATGACAATAAGCTAAGGTAAATATTATTGCTTAATGATATTAAACTCGCTTAAAATGAAATACAAGTTTGAGATAGGAAAACTTGCTCAACGTAAAAGTAATAAGTTGAGATAAGGAACTTGCCTCAAGCGTAGATTACAAATTAAATATCTCACGATCCTTAAACAACCTATACATTTAATTATAAGATGGTAACATAATTAGTCACAAGACTAAAAGCATTCTAGGCTTGCTCTCTATCTCATTTAGCATATTATAACCAACAAGTGTCAACCATCTTGAAATTTCATTAATCACTTAATACATTAATATAAGTTTAATTCTGCATCATAACTTCCAAGAAAAGAAAACAAAATAATAATAATAATAATTTTTTTATTACAGCAGTGATTCTCGCCGGGGCGAGAATTCCCTTTTAAACTTTCTCGCCGGGGCGGGCTCTCGCCGGGGCGAGGATTCCCTTTTAAAATTTCTCGCCGGGGCGAGGATTTACAGTTCATTTCTCTCGCCGGGGCGAGAGACTCGGCAGTCGTCTCCTACAGTCGGGAACCAGTGAAAACTTAGGCCAATTTTGGCCAAATTTTCCGAATTCTACCATCCAGTACACAAACTAAATATACCCAAACATCCAACATGCTAGAAAATAATTACCCAACATGTTTCTAACCACTATAAGCATTATAAAACACATAATCAACCAATTACAAACCCAAAATTTCACTGTTTATGAAAAATATTCATATTTTAGCCATAACAATAAAATTAAACTCTGTAACTTCATCTTTCAACCAATTAAAACCATTATTCTTGAATTATTCTTGTTTTTCATCATATAATCCTAATCAAGCATCAATTAACCGATTAATAATCAAATTAAACAAAATTTTCATACATATATACAATTCATGAAATAAACTCTGTAAAAACTAAAAACTAAATTCAAAAACATGTTTTCATGAATTAACTCTTCAAACTAGTTTATATCCAACATATAATCATCTAATGCATGCTTTATATCAATTACAACAACTATAATCAAATAATTCATGTATTAGCATAAAAATTTATGTACAGGAAATTAAAAATCATATACAGAGAAGTATAGTGAAGAACTTTTAGAAAAGGATTATACCTTCTATTGCTTTGATTAATCTCCTTGGGTTTTAGAAATTCTACATTCAATTTTCAAACTCTTCGTCTCAATTCTCTCTTTTCTCTCAACTCTCAAATTCACAGAGTTCTCTCTCAACTCTGTTCTTTTCTTTCTCTCAAGCTCTGTGTTTTTTTTTACAACTGACGTATCTTTAAAATATAAACTGATAACTTAATAAACAAATAATAAGGTATAATCTAAATTTAATCCATCAATTAAAAATTTTCAAAAGCCTCTAAGGCTTGTTTGGTTAAATTAAAATAGAATAATCCATTATTTCCAACCAAAGGTCATAAAGGCCTTGTTTGGAAAAACTAAATTAAAACTCCTTCCATTTATTTTAATAAATCATTATAGCATATAGTTTAAAATGTCACACTTCTAATTTAATTGAACTTATTATTAAATAAATTCAATTAAACCTTACTAACTAAATTAATAATTTCATTTAACAAATAACAATAATACCAAATAAATTCTCTTATTCAAATAAATCATTTATTCAAATAAACCTTTTCATCATTTAATTCAATTATTAAATTAAATTAGAATAAACATAACAAATCACATTCAAATAACATTTATCATTATTAAACTTAACATATACCCATTCCACAAAACTTAATAAATTATTTATTTAGCTCAATAAATTAATAAAAATATTTATATAATTCAATAAATATTTTTATTCAATCACAAAAATTGCATTCGTTACATCTTTCCCTCCTTAAAAGGATTCTGTCCCCAGAATCACAACGCAATTAAATCATCTGTTACGTTCTCCCCTCCATACAAAGATTCTGTCCCCAGAATCGCAATATAAAGATTAAACAAATAATTGAGGGAAATTTTACATCATTATCTCTTGGAGTTCCCACGTTGCTTCTTCAGCACTGTGGTTCCTCCAGATTACCTTAACAGAAGGTATTACTTTATTTCTAAGTACTTGTTCTTTCTTGTCTATTACCTGTACAGGAACCTCTTCATAGGATAAATCATTAGAAATATGTATTTCAATTTCTATTGTTTTACTAATGCAACAACCTTTGCTCCATTTCCCACTCGTAAGACGACTTCATCCTTGTTCAGCTTTCTACTTCTGTTTAGTCCCTGCATATTGTTACATATGTGAGAACCACAACCGGTATCCAATACCTAAGTAGAATTTTAACTTTCAGAAAAATTAATTTCAATTATGAACAAACCTAGATCGGAAGTCGAAGCTTCTCCAAGCCTCTTTTGGTCCGCAAGATACTCTTTGCAGTTCCTCTTCCAATGTCCTGGCTTATTGCAATGGTAGCAAATTCCTTTGTTATCAGGATCAACTTTCTTTTTATCCTTTCTTTTTGCCTTGCCCTTAGCCTTCTTGTTTTTCTTCTTTTCAGAAGATACCTTGGGCCTATTCCTTTTCTTGGAAGAATCATCCACTAGTAAGACTTGGTTCTTGTTGGATGAAAAGTGACCTTCAGCAGTTTTCAGCATGTTAAGTAACTCAGGCAAGCTGACGTCCAACTTATTCATGTGAAAATTCACAACAAATTGTGAGAAGGTGTCCGGGAGTGACTGCAAGATCAAATCTTGACTTAAGTCCCTATCCATCACGAACACTAGCTGTCCAAGTTATTCAATCAGATTTATCATCTGAAGGACATGAGTCTCAACGGTAGTGCCCTCGGTCATACGAGATCGGAAGAGCTCCTTAGATATCTGATATCTAGCAGTCCTACTTTGCTCACCATACAACTCCTTGAGGTGCAGCAATATAGTATGAGCATCTATAGTTTCATGCTAACGCTGAAGCTCGTTACTCATGGATGCGAGCATGATGCATTGAGCCGAGATTGCATCATCTTGCCACTTTTTGAAAGTAGCAATCTCTTCCTCAGAGGCTGTTTCTGTAATATTTGGAGGGACGGGGGAATTTAGAACATAAGAAATCTTTTTACCAGTGAGAACAATTCTCAGATTCCTTAACCAATCAGTGTAATTTGGTTCGGTCAGTTTGTTAGCATCCAATATGCTACGCAGTGATAGTGAGTTTGACATTTTTAAATTTTGCATGTGAAATAGATAACATTTTAGCATACATTTATTTTATTAGTCATCAAAATAAATTAGGCCTTTATTTAAATTGGTATCTCCCACTATTTTCATCAAACTATATTACCCTCATTATATAGTTTGGCAAATCTAATTAAAAATTTGCTAGTGAGAATAAGGATCCCATTTCAAATGTATATAGCCTTGTGGTGACACAACAAACGATATATAAATAAATAGGTAGACAACTATTGTCAATTATATCACTATGTAACTCCTTATATTTTGCCTCTTAGATTATTTTGATCAAGTGGTGACACATCCGAATCAAAATTATCCAAGTTAAGTCCAACCTAGCATTTCCATATATGTGAAGAGAAAAATATCGTCCTTGTGGAGACACAATAAAACAGTAATGTTCAATTTCTTAATAAGCATCAAATGTGATAAGGCAATATCTTAAATATTAATACTTGCATGTGGTGACACAACAAACTCATATTAAATATTTAAGACTCTATCGTTTTACCATGCTAGAAGGCGACGTTCGATATTCCAAATATCTTTGAATGCTTAGGACTTAATTTGATTTCTTTGCGGGGTTTGTTATTATTTCTCTCATCTTGTTTAGCGCGCATGCACACACACACACACACACACACACACACACACATATATATATATATATATATATATATAAAATACGCGTCATATTATTTAACATGCGAAACATGTTGTATAATATATATATATAGTAAACATGCACATATAGAATACTATATGTGCATTTTGTTACTGCTTCATTCTGGATCTTCCTCTGGTTCCTACTCCTCCTCAGATATTGCTGCTTTTCCTTCAACTTCTTCTTCTGGCTCCCCCTTAGTTGAAGACTTCTTATCTTTGATCTTCAGTTTCAGCTTCTGATTCTTCATAACAGCTCTGCTCCTCTTTTTATACTTCATCTTTTTCTCCTCCTTTTTGTGATCAATCATTTAGGAGAGACACTAAACATAAGTAATGAGCTATTCAACTAAGTAGGAGCTGCTTCCAACTTCTGTTTTGAGCTCCTATTGGTTGATTTCCATTTGCTGAGAGAGAGATTGGTTGAGATTGTCAACTTTTTCTAAGAGAGACTAAATAGAGTATTCATTCTGCTTCTGGAGTTTCAGAGCTTCAGTCTTCTGCTGCTCAATGGACTTAGGATATATCTGATCTCGTTGATGAAACTTGATGGACATATCTGTGAATGAAGCTTGTAGCTTTCTGTAGAATTTATTGTCTTCTCCTCCAGTCATCTTCTTTGCTGCAGCAGTAACTGAGGAGATGTTTCCAAGTAACTCTTCAGAGTTCTTTAGCAGCTCTTGATCAATCAAGGGATCTTCTAGGATTGGTGTAGTTGGCTTGGGTTTCTTACTCTTATAAATGTTTTCAAGAGTGGTGACAATGTCAAAGAATTCTTTGTTGAATGAGGAAGGAATATCAGTAGGTATATCATTGGTAGGATCATTTGAGTGAGACTGAATTCCTGCAGTCGTAGAGTTAGACGGCTCTATAACTATTGGCTCTATGGCTTTGGATTTGTTTCTACCATTATCAAAGTTTTCTAGGAGATAGTATGGAATGTATATACTATCAGCATGACGGTAGACTTTGAAATGTTGAGAATCCTTGATCAGAATTGTGGGAAAGGATTGAACTTGGAAAATAATGAGAGATCATCTTCAGATTGGGAAAGTGTGAGTAGCACCAGCTAATGAAGCTCCTATCTTCAAGTGATATGGCCTTTAACCAGGGCATCCATAGGTAGAACCATGTTAACTGCTGACTCTTAGAATCGTAAAGCACAGTTGTTCGATCTAATTCGATATCTTGAAAATTGTCAAGCAGATCCTCTATAGTCATTACGACTACTTTGATTTGTTCATTGCCATGATCTATCCATTTACTTGGCAACACAGCTCCTGGCTTATCAGTTGCTTCTAACACTATCTTTCTTCGAATCATTGAAGATACAACTGTTTGAGGTGGTTCAGAGTGGCTTTCTGATTTATCTCTCAGAATCAGAATCCTCTTGTGCTTCATCCTCCTCCATTGCTTCCTCTCCTTTCCTGACATTTGTCTTTAGACTTGGTTCTTCCATAGTCACTTTCCTTGATTCTTCAAGTGGCTCATCAGCCATTTCTTCCATTTGCTCTTCATTAACATCATCTTCTGTTGATCCATCAGGAGTCTCTTTATTGGACATGGCTTCATCCTCTCTTTCTAACTCTGATTCACCGGTCTTTGCAGTTTCTTCATCATCCCCCTCATCATCATCACCAAGATTAATAATCTTGGGTGGAATTCCTTCTCCACTTTTATGGCCTGGGAATTTCATCATTTGCCTTAATCGTGCACTTTGTCTTCTTTTTGAAGGCTTGATAATGGGTGCCTCAGATACTTCTTCCTCTTCTTCAGATTCATCTCTAGAGATAGAAGGACTCTTCAATAGGGCTTTCTCAACTTTCAACTTCTTCTTGAGTGACTTTGAAGGAATGGACACAGGGGACAGAGATTCATCAAATTGTGATGACTTATTCTTCAGTGTACTTACTTTTCTTTTCCCTCTGTCTGTCCTTAAAGTGCCCTTGCTGCTGCTACCAGATATTCTCAATCTCTTATTCTCTATGGGGTTCCTTTTCCAGTTGTCAAACAATTTAGGGGACATAACTTTGTTGACATTTAAGGTTTCTCCCTCATTATCCCCAATCTTGCTTTTCATCTTTTTTTTCAGTATGATGCTTAAGAATCTTCTATAAAATACCTTTGAGATAGGTTTTTCTGAAGCCTTCATTTTCTTGATATCCTTGGCTATCCAATCAGACAACATAGCACCAAAGTTTATCTTCTTCTTCATGACAATGGCAGTCATGATTTTTAATTGAAGATCACTTACAATGTCATGAGTGGTATCTTTGCATAAGATACATTTCCCTGCAATCTCTACCAAGAATTCAAATTTCTCTGGGAATTCATTTTTCTTCATTCCTTTGAGATGGGGATTCTTTACATATCCCATCAATCTCATGCCTTCATCAGAATTGTTCCTTCCAGAGATGATAGACCTTGGTTGGTGAATCCCAGACATTGATTTATTTTTGCAGCATCTATCTTCAGTTTTACTCCTCGAACGTTTGTAGTCAGAACATCATTATCAACTATTGCATTCTGATAGAACTCTTTAACCAAGTCAGAGAAGATTTTGGTGTTTGATTCTAAGCATTTTGAGAACCCAGCTTCCCTTACGATCTTGAGAATGTCTTTGAACTTCTCATCTGATTTACCAAACTTATCAAAGCCAAGTTGGATGCCTGTAACGACTTGACAGTTTTCCATATCGAGGGTTTGATCGGAGATATGTGTGAGGATGAGTGTTTGAGTTGGAATGGGTTAAGGAGTTTATCGATTTGAGTTTTCTAGAGGTTTGACATTTAGGGTTTTGAGAGATTTGGGGGTTCGCAGATGATAGACTTGGATAACTGTTTAGAAAGAGCAACCGTCAGTATTTGAATTTTGACCTATGTCAGTTCCCTCTTTTTGTCAAGGACACATGTAGGAAACCCATTTGCTGATCGTGGCCATAACTATTGTAACTTTCATAACTGTTACTCATCAGTTACCCTGGCCCGAGAACGTGGTCATATCCTTCCTCTTTGACCATTGACTTTGCTCGTTCGTAGAGTGACTTGATGTCCTGGTTTTTCACTCTATGATCATCTCTTGAAAGCAGATTTTGGTCACAACTTTTGCTGCTCAGATGCTGATTTGCTCTTATCCCAGTGAATGCAGTCTGCGATGGGAAGGTCCCCGATTAAGCTTGAAATGACTTTCTCCTAGAATCCGCATCTTAAATGCTTAGAAAGAACCTTGCTCTCTCTTGACATCTGTGATGATAGTCTCCATAACATGTATCTGCACCAGTAGGTGAGTTGGATTGTTTGCTTTATGAGACTTCCTTTTAATACCAACTTCTTTCTCTTCTAAAGAATTCCAAGATCAAACCTCCTTTATGATATTAGCTTTTCTCCTTTGTTTTGTTAACATCTTAAGCTCTAGAGAGATTTTAGTGATGCATTCCATTAAGTCCTTTTTCAGGGTTAAGGAAGCTCAGAAAGGGCAGGCCTCTAAGTTTGGAGCTTAAAGCTTGGTTTGTCTCTGAGGCGCTTATCTGAGGAAAGACTGCTTTGATGAAGTGGAGAGAATGTCATCATTGTATTCCTTGGGCCTGGTATTTGTCAATGAGATAGGATGTATGGGAGAAGTGTTTTGTAGGCTGTAATCATAGGGTCAATGTACTCTACGATCAGGATGTCGATCGTACTGACTCTACGATTTGGGGCAGTATGACTATCTTGGTTATCAGTCATAGAGTTTTGTGACTCGACGACCAGAGATGAATTATTATCTGGTTCATCAACCACAGAGTTTTGGACTCTGTTCCTGGGAAAGGGTTGTTTGTTTTGGATATTATGGAGTATCAACCCAAAGATCATTAGAGCTTTTCACAATACTTGAACAATGATGTAGTTGAATAGATGGAGTATTGTTGTATGGAGTACCTTTCTGTTTTGAGATCTGAAGATAGTTGGTGATCAGTTTCTAAGCATACTGGAGAATTCTTGGACCATATTGTTCTCATTTTGATATACTTTGTTAGTTCATAAGAATTGGTGTTCTGTGAAATGGTCATCAGAGATAGAAAGAACATATGTACTTTCTTCTATTCTTATCTCTAAATTTAGCAATGAATTCCACTTCTTCTCCTTCATCTTTTTCATGTAGCTTCATATCTTCAGTTACTATGACTTCTCTCAAACTGAGTATTACTAGATTTTAGCAGACTGTTGCTCACCCATAGTTGATACTTTCATCTTAGAAGTAGATAGCCTTCTAATGATTTGGTCTTCATCATTGGATCGTAGAGTGTTTTCTTTAGCACTGGCTACTCTACGATTTCTTTTTCTGGTATTGCAATCGTAGGGTTCCTGTTCTACGATTTAAGCTTCTCTGTTGTTGACCGGTAGATATGGATATGATCTCCCATTTGCTGCTTGATGGATAAGAGGGATCTTGAGACTCCAGCTTCTTTCTTAGTTGTTTACTGCGATCGTAGAGTTGGTCTGAATTTTGACGTAGACCTTGCTTTTTGAATACTTCTTTGATTCAATGGAGGATCATGATTCTTCAATTGGTCAGATGTTTATTGACAAAGATCATAAGCTTCAAGCATCCTCTTGAATGGGCTTTAGTAAGAGTTAATCAACCATGGTACCTGTAGTTTAAGAAATTTTCTAACTTGGTACCCATTTTAATCTGGGTCCTGTAGGATTAGTTCTTTTGAATTCTTGAGTCCTTTCGACTTTGGATTCATAATATGTACTGCATCTCATATATAGAGAGAATTAGTTATGCTGTATGAGAAGACAAACTTGTGTGAAACTAGAGTGAAATCCTCAAACCTTTTCTTTAGATAGATCCCTTTTTACTTAAATCATGTTCTAAGTTTTCGAACCTCAGTAGAGTAGTAGTCAGTTCTATGAGTTGTACCCAGATGGTTTGTAGAGTTGATCAGTCTCTACAACCCTTCAAAGTACAACAACAGTCATGACTACACTCTACGACTTGTCAAAAACTTAGATAATGGAGTAATGGGCCAACCAACAGATAAGGTGAGAAAACTAAGATAGGATGTATATAACCCATAAAGCATAGCCACCTCTTAAACGACAAGGTTAATAGTAGGAGGTGATTTCACTAAGTACAATTCCTATTGAGTTTTCCACAACTAAGGATAAACTCTCAACACCAGGACTAATGAATACAAGTCTTTAGTCAGATAATTATCCAGCACACACAAAAGCAATTATATATCAGTTTGAACACTACTAATTCTTCTAGTAACAAGATAAGATAAGACTCTATTTGTGAATGAACTCCAGATATCTTTCTCAAGAGCTTTATTTTCAGCCTCAAATGTGGATAGAGAGTAAAGTAATTTTAGGTCATTATTTTCACTTTTCTTTTTCTCCTTTTAAGGAAGGAAATGATTCCTTGATAAAATACTAAGCAAATAGAGGTGCAGTCTAGTCATGCACTTGTGCAATATATTTCAACAGTCAATAATATTTGTATTTAGAGGTGACATAGTTAAATATCTCACTGATGTCAATCTCTTGACAGTCAGTGGTGCTGCTGCTTGTGATGGCGCACACCATCGTAGGTTGATGATTTGTAATTCTTCAAGTCACTAATGGCATCATCATTTGTTCCTTCATCATGCTGCATTGACTAACATATTGAGCAGACCCTTGAGTTATGATCAATGTAAGTCATGACGTCCCATACTCCTTGATACACTTGAGTGAACCTCAAGGTTCATATTTTGTAAAGTAGGGTCATGGCATATGTAGTTGAGAAGCTCATGGAATTATCGTTATAGGGCCTTGATGATGGAGCATTATCATTTTCATTTAGATATATCCTAGATCATCATTCGTAGGACTTCTCAAACTTCTTAGGTGGAGATATAGATTCCCTTTTGAATGTAGAATTTCTAAGTTCTTGCTGCATCTATACTTCTTCCTCTGAAAGAGTTTGTTTGATCTGCTTGTTGACATCAGCAAGCTTGATGATGATGACTTTTCCGTTTAAGCACATGGTTTAGTCTGGATAGCTTAAGATAGTTTACCTGCACATATAATTTTCAACTTGTAAGCTTATATTCATTTTGTCTTAAAACTAATACCGAGATTTAGAACTGATCTAAATTTGTGTCATGGATCAACTCAAAACGTGAGCTTTAACATATTCATGAGAACCTGCTAGGATACCAATTGTTAGTTCCCAGGGACACAATAGAGATCTAGAAGGGGGGATTAAATAGATCTTTTTTAAAACCATTTTCCTTTTATTACTGAAGTATAACAGTTATGATTAATAGAATCAATTCATGCACAGTGGAATATACTTTAATAACCCCTTCAAAGATATGAACATAATCTCAGTTCAGTGAATAACTCTACGATATGGTTGATAGTAGATATAGCAGTTATTGTACATAATGTAAGAGACATAAAGTAAATAACACAAGAGGTTTTAAGTGGTTCGGAGACTGAACAACTCCTACTCCACTCTTCTACTTCAACAAGTAGGAATCCACTAATTTATTCACTAAGACAAGGACGCTCCGCCCTCCTCAAGTCCTGCAGACAAGAGTTGTTTTTAGTCCCTAGACAAGGATCCTCTGACCCTCTTCAAGCCCAACATACTTGGAACTTCAATTCACTAAGAACTGTTCAAAGCCAGCAGCCTTGGAACTCTATAGACTAAGATCCGCAGTCTTAGAATCTCGTGTACCCTTCGGTACTCAGTAAGTCCAGCAGACTTGACTTTGGTTTAGTCACTTAAGACAAGGACGCTCCGCCCTCTTAGGTGTGTTGGTTATTGTTGGGTTGTGCTGCTAAGATGAACTTTAATCTCCTCTATCTTCAGGTACTTAGCAGCTGCTTGTGATCAATCTTTGGATGTGATGAGGGTGTTTTATACACACAATTTGGGTACCTTTGACCTTGATAGTTTGTTAGTTTTTGGGACTTTTATATGGTTTTTAGTTATTTTTATCATATTTCTACATAATTTAGTTTTTAGTTATTTTTACATGTTTTATGTTGCTTTGATGCATTTTCATTATGTTTGTAGGAATGGAAATAAAGACCGATCGGATCGTTGTTCGTATTGACTCAATGTCCGTGCTTGGACGTCTGTACCCGAATGGTTGTACGATGGAAATTAGTGCTTGGCGACGCTCGGTGCTTAATTTGATAACATTTGGTATTTGGTCGTGCACGGCGTCGGAGAGCCTGCACGGCGTGCGGCGTCGGCCAAGCCACGAGGGCAAGCCCGTGCTTGGATATCCGTGCCCGAATGATAATACGGTGAAAATTTGTGTTTGGCGATGCTCCGGGTTTAATTTGATAACATTTGGAAATTGGGCTTGCACGGCGTTGGAAGGCGTGCACGGTGTGTAGCGTCGGCCAAGCCGCGGGCACGGCGTGCAGCAGCTGGGGGCACCAGGCAGGCGCTGGGCGTGTGTTGCGCGCGGGCCTCGACAGCAGGCACGGGCGTGCGGGGCGCTGGGCACTCCGCAGGCACTAGGCGCTGGCGCTCGGCAGCCTCGGTAGGCAGACGTGTTGGGCGCATGCGCGCGCTGGGCTCGGCGGCTTAGCAGTGCTGGGCGCATAGGCGCTGGGCATGGGCGCGCGCTGGGCGTGCGGCAGGTTGGCGCGCTGGGTATACGGCAGGTTGGGGCGCTGGGCATGCGGCAGGTTGGGGCGCTGGGCGTGCGGCAGGTTGGAGTGCCAACGTGCGGCCAAGGCGTGGGCGCGAGTGCGCGCGCTGGCGTGTGGGTGTGCGGCGCGGGCGTGCGGTAGCCAGCGTGCAGGCATGTGGCACTCAGCATGGGCCAACCAGGGCTTGGGCGCGCGCGCGCCAGGCACCGTGCGGGCGCTCCAACGCCGTCTTGAGTGGGATCTGACACAGTTTCAGTGCGATCTGAGCTCCATTTTGTCCGACTTTGGCTACGGTTTTCTTGATGGAGGCTATATATAATCTCTTCTAAGCTTCATAGCAGAGATCTAGAGAGGGAGGCTACAAAATACATCAAAAAACAGGGCTAAAGGCTGCAAACCAGGCTGAATGAATCCACAAGCCAAGGAACTCAGTCAACAAGAATTGCAAAACTAAGGAGGAGAGCTAGAAACTAACAATAACCCAAGGAACAACAGCTGAACAACTTCAAAAGTGGTTTCATTTCTAGATTTTCAACTCCTTTGTAATTCAAATTTGACAATGTATAAATTAAAATTGTTGTGTATTGTAGCTATCATGAACTAACCTTCTATTTTAAGATTGCAATGGAACCCAACACTTAAATTGAATTCAATTCTCTCTCTATTGATTTTAGTTATTCATTTGTGAATTGATTATCATAACCTTTGCTTTCTAGATTAATTGCTTGGCCCGTAATTACCTTGGGAACCTATATGAACTTGACGAACGGATTATAGGTTAAGACCTAGTTATGATAGTATGTGAGAGTATAGATTGTTGTGGGTTATTAATCGGATTAAGTGACATGTGTCTTATTAATTATCTGCAATAATAGGTATCTTGATAGTAGTTGGGATAGATATATACCTAATTACCGCATGCAACCAATTGAGAATCTAGTCTTAATGACTTCCGATGTGAAAGTTAGTAATTGAGGGGACGATTAATTAGATTTAGTGACACGTGTCTATTAATCATTCCTAAAATTAGTCTCTTGATAGTGTATAGGATAGACATATACCTATGCACCGCTTAGGAAGATTCGTGATTGACCATCGACAGAGGCTCTTATGTAGTTTTGATTTCTCGGTTGTCAATTCCTATGATATAATTGATTGAAAAGAGAGAGTTAGGAGATTCAAATGATGTGTTGGGAGAAATTATAATCTTAGACCTTTCTATCTTGATATTTTACTGCGTTTTATTCTTTACTTGACTTGTGAACTCAACCCATCAACAACATTCAAACCTTCATCGTTTAAATTAGATCAAATTGATATACGATTGGTACTTGGTTATTATTTGTCACAATTCCCTGTGGGTTCGATCATATCTTATCATATATTACTTATGGACCGTGTATACTTGCACGTGTGTGTTTATCGATCGCTAAATCAACCAACAAGTTTTTAGCGCAGTTGCTGGGGAATTATTTTTTAATAATTATACCAATATCAATTTCAATCGACTTGGTCTCTTTTTAGACTTGTATATAATTTTTCATTTTGTTTTGTAGGTATTCTTGATTTGTATGCCACGCTCACGTGGTCTTGAGTTAACTCCTTACGATCCCGTGATCGAGAGAAATATTCGAAGACTACGAAGAGACAAAGTTCGGGGTATACCCAATCAAAGTACCATGGCTGAGGAGGAGCCTAAATCCTTAAAGGAGTATGTCATGCCTCTTGTCACAGATTTGCACTCAAGCATTTCCAGGCCAGCTATTGAGGCCACCCACTTTGAAATTAAGCTAAGTACCATCCAAATGGTCCAAAACTGTTTGCAGTTTAGTGGGTTGCCCAATGACGACCCAAATGCTCATTTGGTGAGTTTTCTGGAAATATGTGACACAATCAAGTACACTCAAGTTACTGATGATGCAATTAGACTTCGATTATTTCCTTTCACGCTTCGTGACAAGGCAAAGAGTTGGTTGCATTTGCTTCCCTCGGGCTCAATTACCAAATGGGATGACTTAGCCCAGAAATTTTTGGCAAAGTTCTTCCCACCGACGAAAACTGCAAGATTGAGGAATGACATCACTTTATTTGTTCAATATAATCCTGAGTCCTTGTATGAAGCTTGGGAACGATTCAAAGATCTAATAAGGAGATGTCCACACCATGATTTGCCTCAATGGTTGCAAGTTGAGATCTTCTATAATGGGTTAACCAATGCCACCCGATCAAGTGTTGACGCAGCTGCAGGTGGTAGTTTAATGGGAAAGAGTTTTGTGGATGCATATAAATTATTGGAAACCATGGCTGCCAATATTTATCAATGGCCTTGATGAGTAGGTTTCATACCTACCTATTGGACACTAACTGACTTAAATTGTTGCTAAACTATTAGTTCCATTGTGTGTTTTTCATACATTTCCTTCTTATTTTTGTTAATGCTTCACAATTTGCGTTCTTTGGCTTTTTGCGCAGTTTTGGGTGAATTTGACACGAGTTGGTGGCAATTGATGTTTGGGATTTGAAAGAATAAAAGTTGCTAGCACACTGCGTGAGAATAGAGAAAACAGACTGAATGTAGTAGTGCAGCAGCAACCTGACAGCCAGCGTAGCTGCGCTCAACTTGGCTTGGGAGCCAGCGCAGCTGTGCCCTTGCCCTGCACCCAGACGCTGCCCAGCGCAGCTGCACCCTGCTTGGCCTTAAGGCTGGCGCAGCTGCGCCTAACCTCAACTGCTGACACTCCCAGCTCGCAGCTGCGCCCCATTTCAGGCATAATCCCAGCGCAGCTGCGCCCGTCGCCAGCCAGCCATGCAGACACGTTCCAGACAGCTATGCAGACTTGCCAAAAACATGTGGAATCAATGCCAAGTTTTCAGGGAATTAGTAGAATGTTATTGTATCAGCTGGGAATCAAATTTAGTCAACAAAAGATAATTGGGAAGCTGGATTATAATCATGGAGAGTTGTAATTAGAGGAGAGCTTCTCCTCTACGAAAAATTCATCACAAACTCCATTTTATTCCCAAAAATAACAGATAGTTGTTGATCATCAGAATCACTTGGAAACTGAAGAATGAAGCCACATGGATGCTAAATTAAGGATTAGGAGCAAGAAATCAACGATCATCACAACTTGGAAAATCAACGGATTTGCAGAAACGAGAAAATTGAAGCAGGGAGTTTTATTATTTTCTGTCTTTGATTTATTTTCTTATTCTGTAAGGACAATGATGAACCATTTGTGTATGATGAATTCTTTTATCATTATGATGAACTAAACTTAAATTTTTGGGATTATAATGAATCTTTTACATCACTGAAAGTTGATATGCTTCCTTATTGTTAATAATTGGTTATGAAATGAATGTCTAGCATAGTTTACACTGAAAGTTTAATTGCTTGATCACCAATAACTGTGATAATTTATATGGAATTGAGAAAGGACATATAAATTAAGATCTGATTATGCTAGCATATGTTCATTATTACTAGATTCCTCGTGGATTAATATTTCGTGCTTAGGATAGAGATATACTGAAGCACCATATGTGGCCAATTGAGAACTTATACTTCAACCCTCTTGATTGTAATTCACATAGAGATATAGTGAGTTAGTCATCTAGGGTGTTCACATTCATTCTATCAATTGTGGATTTACTGTGATAAGAGTATGGTGCATCGAGAGATCGTCATATTTTACATTCGTGTTCTTGACCAACATTCTATAATAACCAATTAGAAGCAATAGGAATCATAGAAATCTAAGTTTTGTAATAAGTGAAATTATAATCCCAAAACCCATAAACCTGTATTTATACAATTATAATTTGATTTATTTCTCTCTCTAGTAATCCTTAGACAATTTCATCACATAATTCACCTGTTTAAAGAAACCGAAATAATTACAGAATCAGTGTTTGGAGTTGTAATTGCAATTCTATTCTCCGTGGGATCGATATCTTACTTACTTTATATTACTTGTGGATCACGTGCACTTGTGTGTATGAATCATATTTGTTATACATACAAATATCCCAACAGGCCTTCGGAGAGGAAAATGCCACAAAAAGCAGCATGGAAATTTGAGGTTGATCCTTTCACCACAATAGCCGCACAGCTAGCTACGCCTACAAAGGAAGTGAAAATTTTAGGAACTCAATCTGTGCAGAGCATTTCTAAAACCTGTGAGTTATGTGTTGGGAATCATCCTACCGAGCAATGTGCAATCAATGCAGAATCCGTACAGTTCGTTGGTAATTATAATAGGCAGCAAAACAACCCTCATTCCAATCATTACAATCTTGGATGGAGAAATCACCCAAATTTCTCATGGAGCAACAATAACAACACCCAAAACCAATATTCAGCTCTTAGGCATCAATACCCCCCAGGATTTCAAAACCAAACTCAACCACATCATCAACCCCAATCACTCCAGCAAGCCTCAAACCCTCCTTTGCCTCAACAGGAGAAAAAGCCTAGTGGGGATAATTTATTGGCTCAAATAGTTGCATAAAATAGCGCTTCGATACGGAATCTAGAGCTTCAGCTAGGACAAATAACTAGTGCTATGAATATCCATCCTCCAGGTACCTTACCTAGTGACACTGAAGTCAACCCGAAAAGAGAAGACAAGGAGCATTGCAAGGCTGTGACTTTGAGAAGTGGGAAGGAACTACCGGAAGTTGTGAATGATGTTCCGTCAGAAACAGTGATTGAGAATGTGAATGTGGAGAAAGAGGAAGAAAAGAGAAAAGAAGTAGAAAAGAAGGAAAAGGAGCCCGTGTCAAAATTAGAGGGGAGGAAGCAAGGGCCTATGTATCCACCATGCCTGTTCCCTCAACGTCAGCAGAAATTAAAATTGGATAAGAAATTCTCTAAGTTCTTAGAAGTCTTCAAGAAATTGCACATAAATATACCATTCGCTGAGGCATTGGAACAAATGCCTAATTATGTGAAGTTCGTGAAAGAAATCTTGTCAAGAAAGAGAAGGCTTTAGGAGTTTGAGACGGTGGCACTAACCGAAGAATGTAGTGTAGTTTTACAAAGAAAGTTACAGCCAAAGTTGAAAGATCCGGGGAGTTTCACAATTCCTTGTATAATTGGTAACCAATTCTTTGGCAAGGCCCTATGTGATTTGGGGGCAAGCATCAATCTAATGCCACTCTCAATTTATCAACAGCTGGGATTAAGTGAGGCAAAACCTACAAATGTTACATTGCAACTTGCGGATAGATCTCTCACATACCCAAGAGGCATAGTGGAAGATGTGCTTGTCAAGGTGGACAAGTTTATTTTTCTAGCAGATTTTATTGTCCTTGGTTTTGAAGAAGATAGGGAGATACCTATTATCCTTGGGCGACCATTCTTAGCCACGGGCATAACTTTGATTGATGTGCAAAAAGGAGAGCTAACTATGCGTGTCCAAGACCAAGAGGTAACGTTTAATGTTTTTAAAGCAATGAAGTTTCCTAATGTGCAGGATGAATACTTCAGGATAGACTTGATTGACGAAGCGGTGGATGAGGTGTTCACATCAAATTATGTAGTTGACCCTTTTGAAGAATTGATGGGAGAATCACTTGAGTGAACCTCTTTTTCTTAATGAGATGGTGAATGTGCTGAATGTTCCCCCACGTTTTATCAAGTATAATCAACAGATTGAACCGTTAGATAGATCGGCCAGTTCTAGTGCCATTGCAAAATCGTCGTGGGAGGAGCCACCCACCTTGGAGCTCAAACCATTGCCTATCCACTTGAGGTATGCGTATTTGGGTAATGCTAGTACTTTTCCTGTTATTGTGTCTGCTTCACTTGATGATGTGCAGGAAAATAAATTGCTGAGAGTGCTACGGGAGTACAAAACAGCTCTAGGTTGGTCCATTGCTGACATCAAAGGAATTAGCCCTGCATTTTGCATGCACAAGATTATATTGGAGGATGAGGCCAAACCTATGGTTGAGCATCAGCGTAGATTGAACCCCGTTATGACGGAGGTGGTCAAGAAGGAAATTATCAAATTGCTAGATGCCGACATCATTTATCCCATCTCAGACAGTCCATGGGTCAGTCCAGTGCAATGTGTTCCAAAGAAGGGAGGCATGACAGTGGTTTCTAATGAAAATAATGAGTTGATCCCAACTAGAACTGTCACCGGATGGAGAGTTTGCATGGACTACAGGAGGCTGAATAAGGCTACATACAAGGATCATTTCCCGCTTCCATTCATTGATCAAGTGCTAGACAGGTTGGTGGGACATGAATTATATTGTCTCTTGGATGGATATTCGGGCTACAACCAAATTGCTATTGCCCCCGAAGATCAAGAGAAAACGACATTCACTTGTCCATATGGGACATTTGCTTTCAGAATAATGTCGTCTGGGCTATACAACGCACCCGCTACTATCCAAAGATGTATGATGGCAATATTCTCCGATATGGTTGAGCAAGGATTGGAGGTTTTCATGGATGATTTTTCAGTTTTTGGAGATTCATTCGACTTATGCCTTGAAAACCTTGTGAAAGTACTGAAACGATGTGTTGAAACAAATTTGGTACTAAATTGGGAGAAATGCCACTTCATGGTGCAAGAAGGAATTATTTTGGGGCATAGAGTGTCTTCACAGGGGCTGGAGGTTGATAAGGCCAAGATTGAGACCATTGAGAAACTTCCTCCACCAACTAACGTCAAGGGCATTCACAGTTTCCTTGGACATGCTGGATTTTATAGGCGGTTTATTAAAGATTTTTCCAAAATTACAAAACCGCTGTGTAGCCTCCTTGAGAAAAACACTCCATTTGTCTTCGATCATGCATGTTTAGAGGCTTTTGAGTTACTAAGGAAGAAGCTTGTAAGTGCTCCTTTATCATGGCCCCGGATTGGGATCTTCCGTTTGAATTGATGTGCGACGCTAGTGACTTTGCAATTGGTGCTGTTTTGGGCCATCGCAAGGACAAGGTTTTTCATGTAATCTATTATGCTAGCAAGACACTAACTAGAGCACAACTTAATTATACAACAATGGAGAAGGAATTGCTTGCTATTGTCTATGCCTTTGACAAATTTCGTGCTTATCTCATTGGCACCAAGGTCATTGTCGACGCCGGGAGGATCGCTTATGTGGTGATTATTAACCTTTCCAATTTTAGCCTTTTTATTTAAATGATTTTTGGAAAAGGTCGGCACTAATGTCGACGGGGTTTCGAAAGATCATTTTTTAATGATGAGCCAATTAACCAGAGTCGCCAGTTGGTATATTTGAAATGGATGTACCAACTCATCCGAGTTTCGTTTTATCATAAATCGCTGGCTCATATGTGTGACTCCAAATTAATTGGTCTGCAAACCGAGATTCATAGAGTTCGGGGGCTTACTTAAGCGAGGGGAAGGTGTTAGGCACCCCCCGACTTCCGTAAAACACGGTTACTGCAATCTTGATGCTTTTCCTATCCTTCAATTCTTAAAATGTATGTGCGTGCGTGTGTGTGTGTTTATGTGAATATTATGGTGAGTTTATATGAAAGAATCATTTGGGGTTTTTTGTGGATGTAGACACCCAATTTTTGCGTTCCCTGTACTAACTATGACAGGAGGGCAAAATCGTCAAATGAACCGGCTTGCGGGAGCGTGGGAATGGGCACAAGTGCGAACGCCCAATACCACCGCAATGATTGGCGACCAAAGCTGACGTGACAATAAGTCCATTTGAAACAGGCATTCCCGAATAAGGTGGCACGTCTCCCGGAAATTCCCGGACTGCGGAGTACGAGCCTGTCAGCGAAAACCGAAGTTATGGCACGAAAATCGAGGCGTGGCACAAAAATTGAGAAAGTCAAACCGTCCAGCCGCGAATTGATCTGCGGCCAAATAGTGCGCCTTTTGAAAACACGGAACTCGAAACACGGAACTCGAAATCAGGTGAGTGGAATGCAGGCGGCCAGCCAGCCTATTTCAGCTCAGTTTCGTTGCAGCATACAGGGAGTTGAGAGTGGAAAGAATTTGAAGAAAGAAGAAGAGTCCAGCAGCAAAGAGCACGAAAATAGAGAGGAAAATATAGCAAGTTTTGCAACAAAATAGGAAGAAAAGAGAGAAAAAAGAGAGGATTGATATTCTTTTGATTTTGATTGTATCAAATACACTCCTTATCCTATTCAAATACACAAGTTCACCTCCATTTGAGATCATTTGCAAGGTGAAAATTCCTATTTGTTCTAGCAATTTATATCATATTGTTTGGTTAAATTAGATGTAATTGTCATGTATCTTGTTGAACAATCATGGATTAGGGATTATTAGTGAGGGTTCCATTGGAACGAAATTTCTTCCTAATAACCCGAGGATATCCAATTGGTGAAATCTCTAGTTTGTTTATGATGATTTATTGGGTGTAATTTATTGAGATTGTCATTTTCGATTATCATGGTGTGTTAGGCAAACCCGTATTGGTTGGTTTTGTAGTATTCATTTTGTGGGCATGTAGTAATATTGGGTGTGAGCCTAGGAATGCGACCCCGTGGTCCAAATCCAATGATGGACGTTTTGATGTATGTAATAGATTCAAGGTGCCCGTTTTTTTTGTAACATGTAATCGTCGGGCCTTAAAACGACGCTAAGGCGAGAATCGGGTTTAAGGCCCCATAGTAGTGGAACATGTGATTGTTGGCGTTCGGGGATGTTTTGATGGCTTACATGCCCATGAATAGCCCCGACGCGTGTTTATGCTTGATTAGATTTTGTGACACAAAAATGATTTCAAGGATTGAACGATGAAGGTTTTTTTATTAAAATCAAACAAGCTAGGTTATTAGAATCACGAGGCTAAAAATTGGAAGTGTTAATAAATGTCGATTCCTATTAAACGAGAAGGCCAAAGGAAATCATTTTCAACCATCACCAAAAAATGATTTTTATGAACGACCGAAACGTTTTATTAGATCTTTGTGCATAGGGTTAAAGATATCCTAGAAATTGCCCATCATTTTATGAAAGCAATGTATAGATTTCGATTCCTATTTTGACAAAGGTTTAAAAGATTCTTGTTTTGCCAAAAACAACGCCTAATAAAAATCTCATAGCTTTTGACAAGTGAAATCAAACCTTTCGCATGAATAAAGGAGCTCTCTCGTACTAACGGAAACGACGTTCTAAAACATTCCCGAAATAAAACACGATTTTTCATAAAAGCCAAATGTTTCACCTCACCACAATATTCACATAAGCACACACACTCACACACACACGCACGTATACATATTTCATGAATCAAAGGATAGGAAAGTATCAAGATCGCGGTAACCGTGTTTCACGGAAGTCAGGGGGTGCCTAACACCTTCCCCTCGCTTAAACAAGCCCCCGAACTCTATGAATCTCGATTCGCAGACCAATTAATTCGGAGTCACATATGAGCCAGCGATTTATAAAAAACGAGAACTCGGATGAGTTGGTACATCCATTTCAAACATACCAACTGGCAACTCTGGTTAATTGGCTCATCATAAAAAACGATCTTTCCAAAACTCCGTCGACATCAATGCCGACCTTTTCCCAAACTCATATAATAAAGAAGGCTAAAAAATTGGGAAAGGCGAGAAACCGGCGTCGACAGTGGAAAATCGTGTTGTGAGAGTGCTTTAGAATGTCCTCCGGTTTATACGAGAAAGCCTTATTATTACTATGAGAAAGATTTGATTTTAATTGTCAAAAGCCATGAGATTTTCATTAGGTGTCATTTTGGCAAAACAAGAGTTTTTTAAACCTTCATCAAAATAGGAATCGAGACCTATACATTGCTTTCGTCAATAAAGTGGCGGGTAATTTCTAGGATCTCCTTAACCCTATGCACAACGGTTTAATAAAACGTCATTTATTGTCATAAAACCATTTTTTGTGATGTTTGAACACGATTTTTCTTTTAGCTTTCTCGTTTAAACAGGAATCGACACTTATTAGCACTTTCAATTTTAAGCCCCCCATGGTGCTAATAACCTAATTTGATTGATTTTACGAAAATCTTCATCGTTTAGCTTCGAAATCAATTTTAGGTCGTAAATCAAATCAAGCATTAAAATGCATTGGGGCTATTCATGGGCATGTAAGCCATCAAAATAACCCCAGACGCCCACAAGCATCTATTTCACTATTTCGGGGGCCTTAAACCCGATTTTTTAACTTGGTATCGTTTTAAGGCCCGACGATTACAATTTACAATGAGGGTACATCGCCTATAATACATACATCCAAAATGTCTATCATCGGATTTGGACCACGGGGTCGCGTCCTAGGCTCACAACCACAATTTATGCACACCCACGCAATGGATATTACAAAGATTAAATAAGCTAAAATTCACCAAATGGATATCATCGGGTCATTAGAAAGAATTTTATTCCTTTGGACCATTCACTAATAATCCGTAATCCATGTATTCTCAATAATATCCAAGAAAGAACTACGTTTAATATGATCCAAATGACAAAACTTGTCAAAATAATATAACAAAAACTGCTATAAAAAGGGTCCTTTTTCACCTTGCAAATGACACCACGATGCGTATAAATTCGTATATTGAATATAGTAGAAATTATATGTGATACAATCTCACAAAAGGGGTATAATTCCTCACTATTTTCTCTCTTTTCTCTCTTTTTTTCTGCTGTTCTTGCTGCTGAATCTTCCTCTTTTGCTTTCTTCTTCCGCTCTGCTGCTGTCAACCTCCTGTATCCGAATGAAGAAATGAGTTGATAAAGGCTGGCCAAAGGCAGCCGCAGATTGATCTGCGGCTGGCCTTGGTTTCTCCGCTCCCATCGCGCACTTCAGCCCGCCGTGCACTTCAGTTATTTTAATCCTTCTCGGTTTTCGCACTTCACCTCGATTCTCGCGTCGTGATGTTGGTTTTCACTGAGAGGCTTGTATTTTACAGTCCGAGAACTGCCGGGAAACGTGCCACGTCATTCCGCTTTGATCGTGGTCTTGTCGGCTTTGATCGCACGTCGTTACGGTGGCTCCGAGTGTTTGTACTTATGTCCACTTTTCGTTCTCGTAGGCTGGGTTAACTAACGATTTTGCCCTCCTGTCAGGGTTAGTATACGAAGTGCAAAATTTGGGTGTCTACAGCTGTCCCTCTTTATCATGTTTATGAAATGTTAAATGAAATGAACATGATAAAGAATTAGACACCCGATGCATGAATGGCAGTGCATACATGATGCAACACATATAGCTTATGATGCAGCACAAGATGTAAGGCATGCAAAACATTTGTAAAGGTGTCAATGCATCAGGCAATCGCAAATTTATTGTGAGTATCGATCTTTTCGATGTCGGGGATGTCGCTCCTTTGGTGATTGTTACCCTTTCCAATTTTAGCCTTTTTATTAGATGAGTCTTTGGAAAAGGTCGGCATAAATGTCGACGGGGTTTTGAAAGATCGTGTTTTATGATGAGCCAATTGACCAGAGTCGCCAGTTGGTATATTTGAAATGGATGTACCAACTCATCCGAGTTTCGTTTTTTGTAAATCGCTGGCTCATATGTGACTCCGAATTAATTAGTCTGCAACCCGAGATTCGTAGAGTTCGGGGGCTTGCTTAAGCGAGGGGAAGGTGTTAGGCACCCCTCGACTTCCGTGAATCACGGTTACCGCAATCTTGATGCTTTTCCTATCCTTTTAATTCTTAAAATGTGTGTGTGTGCGCGTGTGTGTGTGTGCCTATGTGAGTGTTGTGATGAGTTTGTATGAAAGAATCATTTGGGATTTTTTACGGAAAGTCGTGTTTTAAGAATGCTTTAGAATGTCCTTAGGCTTATACGAGAAAGCTTTATTCTTTATTAGAAAGGTTGGATTTTGATTGTCAAAACTGCAAGGTTTTCATTTAGGTGTCGTTTTGGCAATACAAGGGTTTTTTAAACCTTCGTCAAAATAGGAATCGAGACCTATACGTTGCTTTCATAATTAAAATGATGGAAATTTCTAGAGATAATTGCATTTTGATTGAGTTATTGATATAAGGAAAAATGGTGGTACCGCTCAGATTGCGGCCAATCTTCCTAACCGCGCGCGAGCCGGGCTTAGAGCGCGTGAAACTCATCACTACCTCGTAAGGGCGTTGAGCCCCTATGCACGTTGGTTTAACAGAACGTCCTTTATTTCATAAAACCATTTCTTGTGATGTTTGAAAATGACTTTCTTTATCCTTCTCGTTAAAGAGGAATCGACATTCATTTGCACTTTCAATTTTTTACGCCTCGTGGTGCTAATAACCTAATTTGATTGATTTTATGAAAATCTCATCGTTTCACTTTGAAATCAATTTCGTGTCATAAATCAAATCAAGCATTAAAATGCGTTGGGGCTATTCATGGGCATATGAGCCATCAAAATAACCCCAAACGCCCACAAGCACCTATTTCATTATTACGGGGCCTTAAACCCGATTTTCGACTTGGTATCGTTTTAAGGCCCGACGATTACATGTTTACAATCAAGGATAATCGATCCTATTACATACACCAAAATTGTCCATCATCGGATTTGGACCACGGAGTCGCGTTCCTAGGCTCACATCCACAATTTCTACACACCCAAGAAATGGATATTACAATAATTAAACAATCTAAAAAAATCACCAAATGGATATCATCGGGCCATTAGGAAGAATTTTGTTCCGTTGGAACCCTCACTAATAATCCCTAATCCGTGTAGTCTCAATAATATACAAAAAAAACTACATTTAATGCAACCCAAATGACCAAAAGCTTAACAAAATGATATAACAAAAATGCTATAAAAGAGGACTTTTTCACCTTGCAAATGACACCACGATTCGTATAAACTCGTATATTGAATATAGTAGAAATTATATGTGATACAATCTCACAAAATGGGTATAATTCCTCACTTTTTTTCTCTCTTTTCTCTCCTTTTTCGCTGCTGTTTTGCTACTGTTCTTCCTTTTTTCTTTTCTTCTTCCGTCGCTGCTCCCTCTGTATGCTAAATGAAGGAATGATCTGAAATAGGCTGGCCAAGGGCAGCCTGGCCGCAGATTGATCTGCGGCTGGCCTTGGTTTCCCCGCGCCCGCCGCGCACTTCAGTCGCTCAGCCGCCCGCCGCGCACTTCGATTATTTTAATCATTGGCCGCAGATCAATCTGCGGTTGGGTGGGCTGATTTTCTCGATTTATGGGCTGCACTTCGATTCTCGTGTCGCACCGTTGGTTTTTGCTGAGAGGCTCGTAATTTGTAGTCCGGGAACCGCTGGGAAACGTGCCACATCATTCTGCTTTGATCGTTGTCGTGTCAACTTTGATCGTACGTCGTTGCGGTGGCTTTGAGTGTTCGTACTTAGGTCCACCTTTCGTTCTCGTAGGCTAGGTTGATTGATGATTCTGCCCTCCTGTCAGGGTTAGTATACGAAGTGCAAAATTTGGGTGTCTACAGCTGCCGCTCTTTATCATGTTTATGAAATGTTAAATGAAATGAACATGATAAAGAAGTAGACACACGATGCATGAATTACAGTGCACAAGAATGATAATACATACATGATGCAACACATGCAACTTATGATGCACGCAAGATGTAAGGCATGCAAAACATTCGTAAAGGTCTCAATGCATCAATCCCTGACCGCATTGTTAGTCGTCGGGTTTCATCTTCCGATCAATCGTCTCGTTTGCGCCGGGTTTCATATCCGGTCGCCAGTCTCATGATCACCGGGTCTCGTATCCGGTTGATCGTCCTGTGAGTGCCGGGTCTCGTATCCGGTCGCTCGTCTCGTAATCGTCGGGTCTCGTATCCAGTCGATTGTCTTGTGAATGCCGGGTCTCGTATCCGGTTGCTCGTCTCGTAATCACCGGGTCTCGTATCCGGTCGATTGTCTCGTAATCACCAGGTCTCGTCTCCGGTCGATTATCATGTGAGTGTCGGGTCTCGTATCCGGTCGCTCATCTCGTAACCGCCGGGTCTCGTCTCCGGTTGATTGTCTAGTCGGGGCCGGGTCTCGTATCCGACCCCATCTCGTAATCACCTTATTCCATCGCATTGTCATCAAAGGGAGTTATTCTACTGACTAGCTTGAAAGGCATCCTTGGAGTTCGTCCTCGTACATCGTTCTTGGCAGCCATCGCTTTTGACTTTGATAGGCTAGGACCTTGAAACCTAACCTGCATGGATCACGTATAGAATTATCATCTATTCAAATGCACGTGACACAACATTTAAAATGTAAATTTGATGAAAAATGACCCATGTACAGTCTTTTGATACTGTTCTACAGATGTCATCATTTGTCGGGGTTTGTTTGGATCTCAGCCCTTCCTAGGGGTCGTTGATTTGTTTGGATCTCAGCCCTTCCCAGGGGTCGTTGATTGTTTGGATCTCAGCCCTTCCCAGGGGTCGTTGATTTGTTTGGATCTCAGCCCTTCCCAGTGGTCGTTGATTTGTTTGGATCTCAGCCCTTCCCAGGGGTCGTTGATTGTTTGGATCTCAGCCCTTCCCAGGGGTCGTTGATTGTTTGGATCTCAGCCCTTCCCAGGGGTCGTTGTTTGTTTGGATCTCAGCCCTTCCCAGGGGTCGTTGTTTATTTGGATCTCAGCCCTTCCCAGGGGTCATTGTTTATTTGGATCTCAGCCCTTCCCAGGGGTCGTTGTTTGTTTGGATCTCAGCCCTTCGCAGGGGTCGTTGTTTGTTTGGATCTCAGCCCTTCCCAGGGGTCGTCGTTTGTTCGGATCTCAGCCCTTCCCAAGGGTCGTTGATTGTTTGGATCTCAGCCCTTCCCAGGGGTCGTTGTTTGTTTGGATCTCAGCCCTTCCCAGGGGTCCTTGTTTGTTTGGATCCCCGCCCTTCCCAGGGGTCGTTGTTTGTTTGGATCTCTGCCCTTCTGTAATGCCTGTGAATTTTGAACATCATTATTAATTAAATATAATTTTAATTTTAATGAGTTAACTTTGTGTTCATATTTAAACCTTTGCGGTATTGGTGGATTATGTGACTATGTGATTTATTGATATAAATTTGTGTTAAGGGAATCACTAGTAGTATATTTAAACTAGTGAGCAAACCCTAAGGCTTTATATCCATAAAGTTGACAAGATATTTACTAAATTAAGTATTCAAGTAAATTGAATATAGTTAGTAAATAAAGTGTGTGGGTTAATTAATGAAAGTAGTTGTTAATGAAATATAGTCCAAATTGGATAAAATAATTAATAGTTAATTTAGTAATTTATTTATTGATTGACTAAGTTACTTAATTAATGAACCTAGTCCAATAATTTATATTAATCATGGATTTAGGTATTAATTGTATGGCTTATTAAATGAGCTATCATGGGGTTAAATTAAATGACCCAATATTACATTAATTAGATTTGGATTTTATTAGCCTAATCATTTAAATTGGAAGCCAATGGTATTTAATGTGTGGTCCAAAACCTAGCCACTTGATTTATTAAATGTGTAACAATTGTTTATTTATTTAAAGCTATTTGGGACAACATTTTGGGACAAAATCCCTCCTTGCCGTGCACTTAGGAGAAAGGAGGAGTAAGTTGATTTTAAACTTTATTTTAATTAAGTAGCTAGCTTGTGTGGGAAGTTGAAATGGTAGACTTGACATCATAGCTTCCTATCATGTCAAGTAGCTTCCTATTATGTCATAGCTTCCTAAGATGTCAACTAGCCACCCTAGTGACACAAGGCTACTCACTAGCTTCATGATGACAAAAGGTAGAGGTTTCTTGCTATTATCTAATTAGTAAGCCTTTTATCCAAGGGACAACAAAGATATGGGGGATATTAGTAACTCTTACACAAAGGACAAGGTTGTCAAGCTCCCATTGGTGGAAAATCTAATTAGCACACTTAAAGATAAGATTAAGGCTAAATGGAAGGGATAAGGTAAACTCTTATATCCAAGGGGTAAGAAAGATGTGGGGGATAATAGCATGAATTCTAATTTAGCATTATACTTACAAGTATTCTATCCTTTCATTTCATTTCAAGTTCATTTGTTCTTTTCATCTCCTTCTTTCATTTCTCTCAAGCAAGAACATAGAGTAAGAGCTTAGAGAGAAAAAGAGAGTGAGATTAGCATAGTTCATGCATCCCAAGTTCATCACATACTTTGGTAAATCAAGGAGAGTAGCTACAGGAAACCCTAAACCATTTCCTTCTTTCTTACTTTGTTTTATTTTCATACATTTTGAGAGATTTTGTTCTAAGACTCAAGAATCATTAGATCTTCATGCTTCATGTATAGATCTAATCCTCTTGAGTGTTAGAATGGAGATTCAAAGGAAGAAAAGGAACTTTTGTTCTTAAAGGGTAAAAACCCTAGCTTTTCTTCACTTGGATCACCCATAACTTGAGATCTACAACTTGGATTTGTGATCCGTCAAAAGGGGGTGCTAGGTACATGAGTTAGCTAGTAAACCCAAGTGGTAGAACACAAATCCATCAAGTTTTGCAGCCATGGGGGCTGTTTTCCCCGAAACAGTCCATTTAAAGTCTTAAAACCAAGAAGCTTGTTGTCCGCATTTTTCCAAAGATTGTTTCGGCCAGTTATCGATCTTTTACAAATCTGGACAAAATCACAGAGGTACCTTAAGAAGTTATCTACAAGTAGGAAAAAGAATGAACACGTTTCGATGTGTATTTTTTGTGTAATGGCTTTTATCGTGAAGGACTCCTAAATATTGATACTCCGATTTCTCACTGTGTGTACCTTGAAACAATATGACATTTTTACGGTATGTTTATGTATATTATGAGAGTGTACCCTAACAATTTCAGAATTTTATGAGCGAAACTCGATTTATGAAAAATATAACAACATTCGGAGGTTTTGAGTACTTTAAAAATAGTAAATCATTTTCTAAAATTCCAGGAAAGTTTGTAAATTATTGTTGGGTCATATATTGCCTAGATCCAGAAGATAATAATTTTTCGAACTTGTTTCCTATTTTTAATAATAATATTATAGTTATGCTTAAAAGAAAATAAATGGTTAAATAATGTCATAAATGAGAAAAATAGGATGTTAAAGCTTAGGTACTCCTATTATGGTGTAATTTAACCTATGTGAGGTATTTTGGCAATCTATTATGATAAATAATATTTATGACCTTTTATGGATAGTAAAGGAGTTGTTTAATAAAGGGTAAACAATTAGAATAAATTGTTTATTCGCCTAATAACTTATTAAAATATTACTATGATAATTGTAATATAAGAATTTGATATTTTTAAGTAAACAAAGAAATATTAAGATTAAAACTTCATGGAAATATTATTGAATGGGTAATAATATTTGTTTTAAGCATTAATAAATGATTAAGATATTATTAAAATGGCTAATAATATTAGATTAAAATATTATTAATGATATGAGAATTAAAATATTATTAAGAGATTAATAATATTAGATTAAAGTATTATTGGATGATTAAAATATTATTAAGATGTTAATAACATTAGTAAACGAATAAAAGTGTTATTAGTAGACTAATAATACCAAGAGGTGAATTAAATATTATCAGGATTGATAATATTAAGTGTTTTATAGGATTTACGATAGTTTATTAACTTATGTGTGCTATGTGATTTACTTAGTTGTTAAATAAATAGCATAAGTAAGCGTATCGATATACAACTACGCAGTACTAATTGGTAGATCGACGTTATCAATGTTAGGTTCTTCAAGCCAATTAGTTAAAGCTAGAATTATTTGTAGCTGAGCAGACAGGCAAGTTCCCTAACTCAAACTCGAGTTATTATTTTCGAAGCATGTTAGTGAATAATTATTGTTGATTATTCATATCTATACTGATTATTGAGATTCGCACCTTGTGCAATTGAATTCCTATTCTATTATTATTGAACTATGAATTAGATTAAAGTTCTTTCAAGCATGAACTGTTTATGAGATAGATCTATGCTATTTGTATCAGCTAGATCAATCATGTCTAAATTTATTGAATCAAAGGTATTTTAAAAGCTGTTCTTATTAAATTGTTATGGTAAGAACTCTTGGCTGAGAAAAGGATAAATTTGATTAAGGCATGATATCAATGCTGGTTTATTAAGTGTTTTTGCATAAATCACGGGGTATGAAAGGCTGATCCCCTTGATTACCAAAACATATTAAGAGGTCCAGTTTAAATGCTGAGAACCTTGGCAAATGTCTATGGTTATTTTCAACCACTCAGTAACTGTCATTCAAGTATTCGAATATTCAACTGTTGATTATTAATTCATGTTTCTTCACACTCTTATACTGTTGTTGAACATTGAAAGCGAAACTTCCTTCTATTCATGATATATCTCCCTTGTGTATAAACTTGCTTAGCAAATTAGTTGCTTACCCTTGCTATATCATGATCTTTATTTCAGCTAAGGCAGAAACGTCTAAAGGGGACAAAGGAAAAGGGAAGGTGCAAGAGTAGTTGCCTGATATGGCTTATGTACTAGTTTATCTTAAATGTTATTTGGTTATGTGAACTCTTATTGTATTAAGGGTATGTTTTAAGTTAAGGTTAAAGAACCTTGGGACCATGATTGTAAGATTTTATTACTATTTCGATAGACATTGTATGTTTATTATTCCGCATTAGTTAGAAAGTATGTTTGTTGTTGAGTATCGTGAACACCGAATTCGAGGTTAGGAAACCCAGATTTGGGGTGTCACAGGTTGGTATCAGAGCTATAGGTTATAACCCTTAGGAGAAAGAGTCCTTAGGCTATAACCTGAGAGAATGTAGAGGAATAGAAGGGGATAGAACTCATATAGAGTTATTTTTGGGTAGAAATTTATTATGATCTTAAAATTGGGGATTTGGATCATACATTAGTGTTATTAAGCTTGTGGATAATTTGAGGAATTTGTATTGATGAGATAATATGGTAAAGTGAAGACCATTAAGTATGGACGATCCATTGTAAACTGGAGTTATAGATATTCGAAGTAATTAGATTAATCATTTGATGCTATTGATCAATTCTGTGGCTATTGATCAATTTTTGTGGCTATTCATTAGATAAGATATTGGAGTAATGTGGTATGGAGTTTCTTTGTGATGAAAAGAAGGTACCTTAGAATCTGTTGGGTTAAGGTTTGCAAGAAGGAAATGATTGATTCGATAAATAATGAATATATCGATATTTTGAAGTGTTAGTTAAGTTATTAAGCTTTATGGTAGAATGCCAGGTGAGACAAAGGTAATGAACTCATATAGAGTTGTTAAGCAAAAGTTGAGAGTATTGAGATGAATGATGTTATATGCAAAAAAAATAAAATTTAAGAGATGACTGATGGCAATTTAGATTGTTTTGATGATTAGAAAGGAGAGATAACAGAGAGATTATAAGAAATGAACCAAGGGTAGATTTAGTGTCTGATATGGAAAACGTATCTAGAGACGGGACTGAATAATGAGATAATGGAAATCCCTAAAGAGGATCAATTGGAGCCCGATATAAGGAATAGATAGAGGAAATGAAAGAAAGAAAGGTCAAGTTTGAGAGTTATAAGACCTTTGTGAGTCGTAATGAATGAAGAATAGTGGTCAATGTATATGTACTAGTATATCTATGCATATAAGAAATGTGAATCTCAGTTTTTGTACAGCTAGCAGTATATCTGTTGTAAGTCTCAACTTTGTGTAAGTTGTGGAGTAGTTATGTGAATCCCATCTTGTTGTTAGTAATAGAGGGATAAGTGGATATCAGGAATGCTATATGATGTAAGTAGTATGAGGTACTAAGATGAGCTTATTAGTATTTACTAAAGGTGCCTTGAGTTGATATGATGATGATACATCCCCACTTTTTAGATCTAGGGGAATGCAGTTCTTATTAATCCCATCTTTTGTGTCTTAATGGGATAGTTAACATTTATAGGAATATGCCGGAAGTATAATTGTTTGACATACTAAGGTGTGTATGAATATAAATGTGGTATTATTATTACATGATTGATTGTGATCGATTTGTGCTTTGACTCTTAAATGATAACATCAGTAGAATTTTGCACGATGTGTAAAACAAGAAGGATTTATGTAAGGTTTTGTTTAGAACAAATAATGCCGTCAAGGAGACAACCCCGATACACGAGGGTGGAAGAGTCAGTGAATAACGAGGAGGGTCAGACTGACCCCAAGAGGACCTTTGCGAACTTGTTAGAGGAAACAATGCAAGGCAGACCAGCCATTGCGGTTGTTCGGCCATGAAGTCACATGGCGAACTTTACGGGTTTCAAATTACTAGGACCACCGGAGTTTCGTGGGAATACGGATTCGAGTAAAGCCCAGACATGGGTAGAAGAAATGAAGAAAGTTTTCAAGGTCGCAAGAGTGACCGAGGAACAGAAGACTTTGTTTGCCACTTTCATGAGGAAGGGTGACTCAAATTACTGGTGGAAGGCGAATAGAAGCCGAGCTGGGGAAGGCACAACTGCGTGGACTCGTTTTAAGGAGCTGTTTTTCAAAAAATTACTTTCTAGAAAGCACGCAGGCAAGTATGGAGATAAAGTTCTTGGATCTGAAGCAAGATGATATGTCGGTAGCAGAGTACGCAACGAAGTTTAACAAACTAGCTAGGTTTGCTCCACAACAAGTGGACACCGAAGCTAGGCGAGCGAAGAGATTTGAACAATGGTTGAAGCCCTGGGCGTATAGTAAGGTTGTGGTTTTGCAGATCAACACATTTCCTACGTTACTTAAGGAAGCAATCGTTGCCGAGGAGGAAATGAAGCGTTGACAAAGCACAACCAAGATCAGAAAAGCCATGATGGTCACAAGGAAGGTAGCCGTGGGGGAAGTAACCCGAATAAAAGGAAAGGGATCGATAGCCAATCTTGCGGAGGCAACAAGTCTGGAGGAGAGGTTAAGAAGGATATATTCGTCCGAGTGTATCTCCGCGGGGAGCGCCAGTTCTGTTCGTAAAGAAGAAGGATGGATCGTTAAGGCTCAGTATCGATTACAGGGAATTGAACAAGGTTACGATTAAGAACAGGTACCCGCTACCCAGAATAGACGATCTGTTTGATCAACTCAAGGGAGCGAAATACTTTTCAAAGATTGATTTAAGGATAGGCTACCATCAGCTAAGGGTGAGACAGGAGGATATTTTAAAGACGACATTCAGAACTCGTTATGCACATTTTGAGTTTCTGGTAATGTCATTTGGACTAATAAATGCACCAGCGGCATTCATGGATATGATGAATAGAGTGTTCAAGCAGTACTTGGACAAGTTCGTGGTAGTATTCATCGATGATATCTTGGTATATTCAGTGACAGAGGAAGAACATGCTGAACATCTAAGGATTGCTTTAGAGGCATTAAGAAGGGAGAAGCTATACGCGAAGTTTCAAAGTGTGAATTTTGGTTGCAAAGAGTGCAGTTTCTTGGACACGTCATTGACAGGAATGGTGTTTTGGTAGACCCAGCAAAGGTGGAAGCCATTATCAACTGGAAGCAGCCGAAGACGCCAATGGAGATTAGGAGTTTCCTAGGGTTAGCGGGATACTATCGGAGGTTCATCCAGGATTTCTCGAAGATAGCATCACCGTTGACCAATCTAACCAAAAAGACGGTAAAGTTCGTTTGGACGGAGAAGTGCGAGGAGAGTTTCATGGGATTGAAGAAGAGACTTAGCCAAGCACCAGTGTTGACTTTACCGGACGACACTGGAGGTTTTGTTGTATACAGTGATGCGTCACACAAAAGTCTTAGTTGTGTACTAATGCAGCATGGCAAGGTCATTGCGTACGCTTCACGTCAGCTGAAGGACTATGAGAAGGGATACCCGACTCATGTCCTGGAGTTAGCAGCAGTAGTATTCGCTTTGAAGATTTGGAGGCACTACTTATATGGAGAGATGCGAGATATATACAGATCACAAAAGTCTGAAATATATCTTCACTCAGAAGGAGCTGAATATTAGGCAGCGCCGATGGTTAGAATTGATCAAGGATTACGACTGTGAGATTCTGTACCATCCGGGCAAAGCAAATGTAGTGGCAGATGCCTTGAGTAGGAAAGGCAGAGAGAAATTGATGAGACTTACAACTTAGGCGGAGTTGATAAATGAGTTCGAATGTCTGGAATTGGAGGTTAAGTATCCGATGGAGACGGACGAGAAATTGTTCACAGTGACAGCGAGCCCAACCCTATTGGATCAAATTAAGGAGGCTCAAGAAAAGGATGAGGATTGTGATTCAATAAAGAAGTGAATTGCCGAAGGCGAGGAGCTTAAGTATAAGATTGATAGCACCGGGTTGCTAAGGTTTGAAGGGAGAGTCTGGGTACCGTTGGATCTGGAATTGAGGGAAAAAATCCTTCAGGAAGCTCACAACACGAAGTACTCAGTACATCCCGGGAGCAAAAAAATGTATCAGGATTTGCGACGAAATTTTTGGTGGCCGAATATGAAACGAGAAGTGGCAGAGTGCGTCAGCCGATGTCTGACATGCCAGCGAATTAAAGCAGAGCACCAGCGATCGAGCGGACTGCTTCAACCATTAGAGATTCCGGAGTGGAAGTGGGAGCACATCACAATGAACTTTGTGGTGGTTGTGGTGGGACTGCCACCAACTCAAAGGAGTTTAGACGCCATCTGGGTAATTATGGATCGTTTAACCAAGTCTGCTCATTTTCTGCCAATCAAGATACGGTACAATCTGGAGGAATTAGCAAAGCTTTATGTGAAAGAGATAGTGTCACGCTCCTTGACCTGACCGCGCAGTTCCCTCCGGGGGTCTTACACTCCGCTCCCACGATGCACGACATGGAGTGCCGGTATCAATTGTATCTGACAGAGATCCGTGCTTCACGTTGAATTTTTGGAAAAGTCTGCAGGCAAGAATGGGGACGCAATTGAGGTTGAGTACATCGTATCATCCTCAAACTGACAGACAGAACGAGTGAACGATTCAGACCTTAGAAGATATGCTTCGGGCCGTCGTGATGGATTTAAAGGGCAGCTGGGATGACCATTTGCCACTGGTGGAGTTTGCTTACAACAATATATATCACGCCAGTATCGGCATGCCACCATACGAAGCGCTATATAGAAGGAAATGCCGAACCCCGATGTGTTGGGACGAGGTTGGGGAGCGAAGATTGCTGGGACCAAAAATGGTGCAGCAGACTACGGACATCGTGCGAATGATCAAAAACTGGCTGGTAGCAACTCAAGATCGCCAGAAGAAATATGCCGACTTACATCGTCAGAAGCGGGACTTTGAAGTTGGTAGCTTTGTATTTTTGAAGGTATCTCCTTGGAAAGGAAAGATCCGGTTTGGGAAGAAGGGCAAATTGAGCCCTAGGTTCATAGGACCGTTCGAGATTTTGAGGCGAATCGGCGAGGTGGCGTACGAGGTAGCGTTACCTCCTGAACTTGAGCACATTCACAACGTGTTTCATGTGTCAGTGTTGCGGCCGTATAAACCAGGCTATAAGTACGTTATCTCCTATGAACCAATCCAAGTCGAGAAGGACTTAACGTACAAGGAGGTTCCTGTCCAGATTCTCGATAGGAAGGAACAAAAGCTGAGAAACAAGACCATCCATTCCGTCAAGGTTCTCTGGAGGAATCACGCAGTCGAATAAGCTACGTGGGAACTCGAAGAGAAAATGAAAGCGAATTATCTGTTTTTATTTGAGTAACCCTATTTTTGCAATTCTGAGGACGGAATTTTTATAAGTGGGGAGTGATGTAATGCCTGTGAATTTTGAACGTCATTATTAATTAAATATAATTTTAATTTTAATGAGTTAACTTTGTGTTCTTATTTAAACCTTTGCGGTATTGGTGGATTATGTGACTATGTGATTTATTGATATAAATTTGTGTTAAGGGAATCACTAGTAGTATATTTAAACTAGTGAGCAAACCCTAAGGCTTTATATCCATAAAGTTGACAAGATATTTACTAAATTAAGTATTCAAGTAAATTGAATATAGTTAGTAAATAAAGTGTGTGGGTTAATTAATGAAAGTAGTTGTTAATGAGATATAGTCCAAATTGGATAAAATAATTAATAATTAATTTAGTAATTTATTTATTGATTGACTAAGTTACTTAATTAATGAACATAGTCCAATAATTTATATTAATCATGGATTTAGGTATTAATTGTGTGGCTTATTAAATGAGTTATCATGGGGTTAAATTAAATGACCCAATATTACATTAAATAGATTTGGATTTTATTAGCCTAATCATTTAAATTGGAAGCCAATGGTATTTAATGTGTGGTCCAAAACCTAGCCACTTGATTTATTAAATGTGTAACAATTGTTTATTTATTTAAAGCTATTTGGGACAACATTTTGGAACAAAATCCCTCCTTGCCGTGCACTTAGGAGAAAGGAGGAGTAAGTTGATTTTAAACTTTATTTTAATTAAGTAGCTAGCTTGTGTGGGAAGTTGAAATGGTAGACTTGACATCATAGCTTCCTATCATGTCAAGTAGCTTCCTATTATGTCATAGCTTCCTAAGATGTCAACTAGCCACCCTAGTGACACAAGGCTACTCACTAGCTTCATGATGACAAAAGGTAGAGGTTTCTTGCTATTATCTAATTAGTAAGCCTTTTATCCAAGGGACAACAAAGATATGGGGATATTAGTAACTCTTACACAAAGGACAAGGTTGTCAAGCTCCCATTGGTGGAAAATCTAATTAGCACACTTAAAGATAAGATTAAGGCTAAATGGAAGGGATAAGGTGAACTCTTATATCCAAGGGGTAAGAAAGATGCGCGGGATAATAGCATGAATTCTAATTTAACATTATACTTACAAGTATTCTATCCTTTCATTTCATTTCAAGTTCATTTGTTCTTTTCATCTCCTTCTTTCATTTCTCTCAAGCAAGAACATAGAGTAAGAGCTTAGGGAGAAAAAGAGAGTGAGATTAGCATAGTTCATGCATCCCAAGTTCATCACATACTTTGGTAAATCAAGGAGAGTAGCTACAAGATCAAGGTGAAACCCTAAACCATTTCCTTCTTTCTTACTTTGTTTTATTTTCATAGTTTTTGAGAGATTTTGTTCTAAGACTCAAGAATCATTAGATCTTCATACTTCATGTATAGATCTAATCCTCTTCAGTGTTAGAATGGAGATTCAAAGGAAGAAAAGGAACTTATGTTCTTAAAGGGTAAAAACCCTAGCTTTTCTTCACTTAGATCACCCATAACTTGAGATCTACAACTTGGATTTGTGATCCGTCAAAAGGGAGTGCTAGGTACATGAGTTAGCTAGTAAACCCAAGTGATAGAACACAAATCCATCAAGTTTTGCAGCCATGGGGGCTGTTTTCCTCGAAATAGTCCATTTAAAGTCTTAAAACCAAGAAGCTTGCTGTCCGCGTTTTTCCAAAGATTGTTTCGGCCAGTTATCGATCTTTTAAAAATCTGGACAAAATCACAGAGGTACCTTAAGAAGTTATCTACAAGTAGGAAAAATAATGAACACGTTTCGATGTGTAGTTTTTATGTAATGGCTTTTACCGTGAAGGACTCCTAAATATTCATACTCCGATTTCTCACTGTGTGTACCTTGAAACAATATGAAATTTTTACCGTATGTTTATGTATATTATGAGAATGTACCCTAACAATTTCAGAATTTTCTGAGCGAAACTCGATTTATGAAAAATATAACAACATTCGGAGGTTTTGAGTACTTTAAAAATAGTAAATCATTTTCTAAAATTCCAGGAAAGTTTGTGAATTATTGTTGGGTCATATACTTCCCAGATCCAGAAGATAATAATTTTTCGAACTTTTTTGCTATTTTTAATAATAATATTATAGTTATGCTTAAAAGAAAATAAATGGTTAAATAATGTCATAAATGAGAAAAATAGGATGTTAAAGCTTAGGTACTCCTATTATGGTGTAATTTAACCTATATGAGGTATTTTGGCAATCTATTATGATAAATAATATTTATGACCTTTTATGGGTAGTAAAGGAGTTGTTTAATAAATGGTAAAACAATTAGAATAAATTATTTATTCGCCTAATAACTTATTAAAATATTACTATGATAATTGTAATATAAGAATTTGATATTTTTAAGTAAACAAAGAAATATTAATATTAAAACTTCATGGAAATATTATTGAATGGGTAATAATATTTGTTTTAAGCATTAATAAATGATTAAGATATTATTAAAATGGCTAATAATATTAGATTAAAATATTATTAATGATATGAGAATTAAAATATTATTAAGAGATTAATAATATTAGATTAAAGTATTATTGGATGATTAAAATATTATTAAGATGTTAATAACATTAGTAAACGAATAAAAGTGTTATTAGTAGACTAATAATACCAAGAGGTGAATTAAATATTATCAGGATTGATAATATTAAGTGTCTTATAGGATTTACGATAGTTTATTAACTTATGTGTGCTATGTGATTTACTTAGTTGTTAAATAAATAGCATAAGTAAGCGTATCGATATACAACTACGCAGTACTAATTGGTAGATCGACGTTATCAATGTTAGGTTCTTCAAGGCCAATTAGTTAAAGCTATAATTATTTGTAGCTGAGCAGACAGGCAAGTTCCCTAACTCAAACTCGAGTTATTATTTTCGAAGCATGTTAGTGAATAATTATTGTTGATTATTCACATCTATACTGATTATTGAGATTCGCACCTTGTTCAATTGAATTCCTATTCTATTATTATTGAACTATGAATTAGATTAAAGTTCTTTCAAGCATAAACTGTTTATGAGATAGATCTATGCTATTTGTATCAGCTAGATCAATCATGTCTAAATTTATTAAATCAAAGGTATTTTAGAAGCTGTTCTTATTAAATTGTTATGGTAAGAACTCTTGGCTGAGAAAAGGATAAATTTGATTAAGGCATGATATCAATGCTGGTTTATTAAGTGTTTATGCATAAATCACGGGGTATGAAAGGCTGATCCCCTTGATTACCAAAACATATTAAGAGGTCCAGTTTAAATGCTGAGAACCTTGGCAAATGTCTATGGTTATTTTCAACCACTCAGTAACTGTCATTCAAGTATTCGAATATTCAACTGTTGATTATTAATTCATGTTTCTTCACACTCTTATACTGTTGTTGAACATTGAAAGCGAAACTTCCTTCTATTCATGATATATCTCCCTTGTGTATAAACTTGCTTAGCAAATTAGTTGCTTACCCTTGCTATATCATGATCTTTATTTCAGCTAAGGCAGAAACGTCTAAAGGGGACAAAGGAAAAGGGAAGGTGCAAGAGTAGTTGCCTGATATGGCTTATGTACTAGTTTATCTTAAATGTTATTTGGTTATGTGAACTCTTATTGTATTAAGGGTATGTTTTAAGTTAAGGTTAAAGAACCTTGGGACCATGATTGTAAGATTTTATTACTATTTCGATAGACATTGTATGTTTATTATTCCGCATTAGTTAGAAAGTATGTTTGTTGTTGAGTATCGTGAACACCGAATTCGAGGTTAGGAAACCCAGATTTGGGGTGTCACACCTTCCCAGGGGTCGTTGATTGTTTAGATCTCAGCCCTTCTTAGGGGTCGTTGTTTATTTGGATCTCAGCCCTTCCCAGGGGTCGTTGAATGTTTGGATCTCAGCCCTTCCCAGGGGTCATTGTTTGTTTGGATCTCAGCCCTTCCCAGGGGTCGTTGTTTGTTTGGATCTCAGCCCTTCCCAGGGGTCGTTGTTTGTTTGGATCTCAGCCCTTCCTAGGGGTCGTTGTTTGTTTAGATCTCAGCACTTCCCAGGGTCGTTGATTGTTTGGATCTCAGCCCTTCCCAGGGGTCGTTGATTTGTTTGGAGTGATTTTCTGAAGTGGGATGTGTGATCGGCTTTTGTCCTAGATCTCCCACCAACATCGTCCACGTACCATGCCGCAAAAGCCATCACGGTCTGATCATTGGTGAGGTTGAAAGCGACGTGCTTGTACTTTCCTGAAAATTTTCATTTTGATCGTACCTGTATGCATGCAAAAGATGTTATGCATGATCTAGCAGATATGTTATGGACAGATGTATGTGCACAACATATGTTTTAGATAGAAATGACCCTTTTTCAGTCAAATGATACGATTCGACCGTCGTCATTGTTTGCCAACATTTGATTGGATCACGCCTCATCGTGAAGTGTAGTTTCTAGACTTTAACATTGGTTTGGTACTCTGTCTGTTCTCGGTCATCTTCATTTCATCGAGTTGAGGCAGTCTGTTTCGCTCTCTGGGATGATCGACAGCTATGTTGGGCTCCTTGGCCTTTTGATCATTTCTGTTGGCCGATATGCTGTTGTCCCGCATTATATCATCCTTGTATATGCTCATGCACGTGGATCATTTGGATGTCGAGGCAGTGATAGTCAGGATTTGGGAGTGGCCCAATGACGAGAAGTTCTGTGCAGCCTCAGCTTCCTTCCATTTCATGATTCTTAACTGCCCCTGCCTTGGCGCGTGTTGTCACCAAGAATTTCTATCAAAAACTCGCGACGTTGACTGTTCTGAGTTATCCATAGCTCTGCAAGATCCTGCATATCAGACGACTAACAAATGCCAAACTTGAAGGCTCGGGCCGTTGGTGTTAGTTCAACACAAAGATATTATAATCTCGACAAAAGAGTAAATGCAGTTAAAGCACATGAGATTGAATATCTGTTGATCGCACAATCTAGTGAGTTGTGAACCGTGAATGTACCAGATTGGAAGTTATTTTCAATCCCTCGTGAGTTGATGATTTTCTATTTAACGAGTTATGAAATCGTAAGAACACCTTCAAGCATTCATGGTCATTGTACGTGAGTAAGGTCGAATTCAAAAGAACTATCTTCCCTCGTCAAAGGTATTCTGTCTCCATTCTCGACAATGTTCTAAGCAGGATTGACGTCATATGACAAATGCACTGTGCGATGCAGCATTCAGTAGGGGTTTCTCTTCCATGACTTCTTGTTTAAAGCCGAGAGTTTTTCGTATTATCTTTTCTCTTTATTAGCCCACTTCACTTGTCTCGTTTTCTTAGGCTATTCAAAGTTACCCATTTAACGAGTTTTGGACCAATGACTCCCAAACCAGACGGTTTTGCGGCATTAGGTGTACAGACACCCCTTTGGGTTTATTTACTCGAGTAACAAAGGCCACGGTTCGAGACAAGCTGGTGGTCTGCACCATTCATTCCTTGCTTGACCTTGCACAAGATTCGTTTTCTTAGGCTTGAGTTACCCATGTAGCGAGTGTTAGGCCGGTGACTCCCAAACCAGACGACTTTAGGGCACCAGATGCAGAGACACCCCTTAGGCTTAATTACTCGAGTAGCCCATGCCACGATTCGAATCTGCTCGGGCCTCCTCTACTATAATGCTCGTTTTCTTAGGCTCTGAGTTACCCATGTAACGAGTGTTGGGCCAACGACTCCCAAACCAGAGGGCTTTAGGGCACCAGGTGTAGAGACACCCCTCGGGCTTAATTACTCGAATAACCCAGCCCACGATTCGAGACATTAGCTTGATAATGATTTATCGTCTGACTTCTTGATATTAGCTTGATAATTACTGACTGTCTGACTTCGTGTTAATTGCCATCAACGTCGTCATAGTTTTATACCCCATAACTGAAAGTTCGTGCAAATGCAAAGTGAAGACTGGCACATGAGGTCGATTCTGCCGCAAACGTTGCTTTGAAATAAGGCTTTGTACCCGATCAAAAGGTTGAATAGCTTTCTTTGTCTAATCATACTCACGATCGTGCTCCACGGTTGCTTGTCAAAATTAATCTGATTCCTATCAAGTCAAATAAAATCCCCTTTCATGCGGGTCATCGTATCCCAGGAAAACTATGCTTGACAAATGCCAGATGATCGTATCGTTGAATATTCAATTGACACGAGGTAGCATTTGATGATGATGGTGCATGTTGATGGGATTGTTGCATAGGTGCCAATTTGCACGTCATCATTTCCTGGGTAGTTGATAAATGCACCAGTGTTAAGTTGCTTTTCTTGTGATCTCCCTCGTACTGGTTGCAACGGTATCTCGCTGGGCTGACAAAAGATCCGGTCCTTTGACTTGTTGAAAGGTTTAGGGGATTTTTTGATTTTTGAGAGAATTTTTTTTTTGTGGTCGAATTTGCCCCTACTCCGGGTTCTTTGTGATCGTTAGGGGTTCTGATGTCGGGTTTGAGTTTATCTTCGACCCATCATTTGATCTCGTCAGGCGTATTGTCGATATCTGTCTCGTCCTGCTCAATCCCCATCAGATCGAAATCTAGCTCTATACCAAAATCGTGATCCTCCTTCAAATTTAGCCTATTGCTTGTCAGGCTAGAATGCCTCAAACCGGGGTACCTGACATAAAACAAAAATGCTTGTCATATATATAAAACATTTCAGCACATGATCTTTTTTTTGGACAATATGACAAAATGACATGAGCGTGCAGGGATTTAAAATAAAACTCAGAATTTTAAAACCCATTGATCTTCTACTGGCCGGGATTCACTGCCACACTCCTGGATTTACCCCTTCCTGGATATCACCTGTTGCACGGTCCAACTGGCCACGGTGAGGTCAAGCAATGGAGCTCATTAGGAGGTGCATGGATCGCATTTGGCATGGATCTAGCATTAATGGCATTTCCTGACATGAGTAGTCAGTTTTCATGGTTAGCCAGTAGTGACCCGTTCACATGATTTTCTTTGCCAAAAATGTTCTGCTCATATGGGTTCCGCACACATCGCCATGTACTTCGTTCATTAATCTGTGGCTTCTTCGGCTTCCAGATATCTCAGCAGTCCCATAGCTAGGTCCCATTTATGTAAATCGTCTCTGCTTAGGAAGAATTTCACTGCCCACCTTTGGATTCTCTTTCCTCGGTCAGATCTGCATTTTCGGGAGAGGAGCTGTCTCGAAGGAACTCTTTAATGCTTTGATACCAAGCCCATTTAGGAGGGGCGTCACTATGGGAGATCTCTCCGATCTGATCCTCATAGGCCAGACTAGTCTGTACCACAATTTCCCCCTTAAAGCTCATCTCGTACCGTGATGTGTGAATCAGGGAAGCTAGTGTATTTCATGGCTACCGGCTTCTGGCATTTGGATGGATGGAGTGTAGATTTTACGGCCTCTTAGTTGGGTCTTAGGGGCAATCTCGCAAAACAAACAAAGGCCGTAGTTTAGTACTGTGCCAGTTACAAGTTGGCAGATGCATGTCAACACTGATGCATGATTATAATTATTATTATTTTTATTTTATTTTATTTTATTTTATTTTTTTATGTATTTTATTTTATTTTATTTTTTTTATTTTTTTTAGGTTCTCTAATCTTATCCTGCAAAACAAGGTCAGTGTTTGATGACAGGATAGTATTTAGAAGTTTTAGAAAACCTTGGTACGTGGTATGGATTGCCTTCTTGCAAAAACATGTCAGTATTCTCTTTATATGTGCAGGTGTTGTAATCACATGATACATGACATTTTTATTACGATGATGATGGTATGACAGTTGTTTGCCATTTACATGACATTTATTTATTTGACTGAACGATAAAAGGGCATGAAGAAGCTTCCCTTTCGTTAGGTTTATCAGAGGCTGACCTACCCTAGGGTTACTCTCGCGGGCTTTTCGGCATGAAGGTCCCCAAATCTTCGCAATCTACTCGTCTGAATCCTTTCGATTGGAGCGAATTTGGGTGGGTGGTGCGTTTCCTGAGCCATCTCCGGGGAGCAAGCCCCTTCGAGTCCAGTAATAAGCAACAGACAGGTTTGCCTCAAGAGGAGGTACACTCTCAGCATACATTCACATTCATCGTCCTCACCGTATGCAAATGATTACTTTAAAGTAAAGCAATTCCATTCAACCATTCATTCATTGGTAAAACACATTCACACAACAACAGGTCAAAATATTGCACGCACACACACATTCATGAATTTTAGGACAACATCAAGATTTGAACGCGGCTTAAGCCTTCTAATGTCCCCAGCAGAGTCGCTAGCTGTCGACGCTGGGGATGTCGCTCCTTTGGTGATTGTTACCCTTTCCAATTTTAGCCTTTTTATTAGATGATTCTTTGGAAAAGGTCGGGCATAAATGTCGACGGGGTTTTGAAAAGATCGTGTTTTATGATGAGCCAATTGACCAGAGTCGCCAGTTGGTATATTTGAAATGGATGTACCAACTCATCCGAGTTTCATTTTTTGTAAATCGCTGGCTCATAAGTGACTCCGAATTAATTGGTCTGGAACCCGAGATTCGTAGAGTTCGGGGGCTTGCTTAAGCGAGGGGAAGGTGTTAGGCACCCCTCGACTTCCGTGAATCACGGTTACCGCAATCTTGATGCTTTTCCTATCCTTTTAATTCTTAAAATGTGTGTGTTGTGCGCGCGTGTGTGTGTGTGTGTGCCTATGTGAGTGTTGTGATGAGTTTGTATGGAAAGAATCATTTGGGGTTTTTTTATGGAAAAGTCATGTTTTGAGAATGCTTTAGAATGTCCTTCGGCTTATACGAGGAAAGCTTTATTCTTTATTAGAAAGGTTGGATTTTGATTGTCGAAAACTGCAAGGTTTTCATTTAGGTGTTCGTTTTGGCAAAACAAGGGTTTTTTTAAACCTTCGTCAAAATAGGGAATCGAGACCTATACGTTGCTTTCATAATTAAAATGATGGCAATTTCTAGGGTCTCTTTAACCCTATGCACGTTGGTTTAATAGAACGTCCTTTATTTCATAAAACCATTTCTTGTGATGTTTGAAAACGACTTTCTTTATCCTTCTCGTTAAAGAGGAATCGACATTCATTTGCACTTTCAATTTTTTACGCCTCGTGGTGCTAATAACCTAATTTGATTGATTTTATGAAAATCTCATCGTTTCACTTTGAAATCAATTTCGTGTCATAAATCAAATCAAGCATTAAAATGCGTTGGGGCTATTCATGGGCAGGTGAGCCATCAAAATAACCCCAAACGCCCACAAGCACCTATTTAATTATTACGGGGCCTTAAACCCGATTTTCGACTTGGTATCGTTTTAAGGCCCGACGATTACATGTTTACAATCAAGGATAATCGATCCTATTACATACACCAAAATTGTCCATCATCGGATTTGGACCACGGGGTCGCGTTCCTAGGCTCACATCCACAATTTCTACACACCCACGAAATGGATATTACAATAATTAAACAATCTAAAAAAATACCAAATGGATATCATCGGGCCATTAGGAAGAATTTTGTTCCGTTGGAACCCTCACTAAAAATCCCTAATCCGTTTGTAGTCTCAATAATATACAAAAAAACTACATTTTAATGCAACCCAAAATGACCAAAAGCTTAAGAAAATGATATAACAAAAATTGCTATAAAAGAGGACTTTTTCACCTTGCAAATGACACCACAATTCGTATAAAAACTCGTATATTGAATATAGTAGAAATTATATGTGATACAATCTCACAAAATGGGTTATAATTCCTCACTTTTTTTCTCTCTTTTCTCTCCTTTTTCGCTGTTGTTTTGCTGTTGTTCTTCCTCTTTTCTTTTCTTCTTCCGCCGTTGCTCCCTCTGTATGCTGAATGAAGGAATGATCTGAAATAGGCTGGCCAAAGGGCAGTCGCAGATTGATCTGCGGCTGGCCTTGGTTTCCCCGCGCCCGCCGCGCACTTCAGTCGCTCAGCCTCCCGCCGCGCACTTCGATTATTTTAATCATTGGCCGCAGATCAATCCGCGGTTGGGTGGGCTAATTTTCTCGATTTTCGGGCCGCACTTCGATTCTCGTGTCGCACCGTTGGTTTTCGCTGAGAGGCTCGTAATTTGCAGTCCAGGAACCGCTGGGAAACGTGCCACATCATTCTGCTTTGATCGTTGTCGTGTCGGCTTTGATCGTACGTCGTTGCAGTGGCTTTGAGTGTTCGTACTTAGGTCCACCTTTCGTTCTCGTAGGCTAGGTTGATTGACGATTCTGCCCTCCTGTCAGGGTTAGTATACGAAGTGCAAAATTTGGGTGTCTACAGCTGCCCCTCTTTATCATGTTTATGAAATGTTAAATGAAATGAACATGATAAAGAAGTAGACACACGATGCATGAATGACAGTGCACAAGAATGACAATACATACATGATGCAACACATGCAACTTATGATGCACGCAAGATGTAAGGCATGCAAAAACATTCGTAAAAAGTGTCAATGCATCAATCCCTGACCGCATTGTTAGTCGTCGGGTTTCATCTTCCGATCGATCGTCTCGTTTGCGCCGGGTTTCATATCCGGTCGCCAGTCTCGTGATCACCGGGTCTCGTATCCAGTTGATCGTCCTGTGAGTGCCGGGTCCCGTACCCTGTCGCTCGTCTCGTAATCGCCGGGTCTCGTATCCGGTCGATTGTCTTATGAGTGCCGGGTCTCGTATCCGGTCGCTCGTCTCGTAATCGCCGGGTCTCGTATCCGGTCAATTGTCTCGTAATCGCCAGGTCTCGTCTCCGGTCGATTATCATGTGAGTGCCGGGTCTCGTATCCGGTCGCTCGTCTCGTAACCGCCGGGTCTCGTCTCCAGTTGATTGTTTAGTCGGGGCCGGGTCTCGTATCCGGTCACCCATCTCGTAATCACCTTATTCCATCGCAATGTCATCAAAGGGAGTTATTCTCCTGACTAGCTTGAAAGGCATCCTTGGAGTTCGTCCTCGTACATCATTCTTGGCAGCCATCGCTTTTGACTCTGATAGGCTAGGACCTTGACACCTAACCTGCTCGATTTTTTTTTTTTCATTTCATGGATCACGTGCAGAATTATCATCTATTCATGTATGTGACACAACATTTAAAATGTAAATTGGTGAAAAATGACCCATGTACAGTCTTTTTGATACTGTTCTACAGATGTCATTATTTGTCGTGAAGTTTGCTTGGATCTCAGGCCCTTCCCAGGCGCATCGCTCACTTTTTTGGATATCGGCGGGCCCTTCCCAGGAGGTTGTTCACCACCTTGTTGTGGGTTTCGCTTGGATGCCTTCCCCAGGTTCTTCACACCACCTTATTGTGATTGCTTGGATTGCCTTTCCCCATGGTTTCACTCAACCACCTTGTTGTGGGTTTTGCTTTGGATGCTTTTTTTTGGGCCTTCCCAGTAGGTGCACTCACCACCTTGTTGTGGTTTTTGCTTGGGATGCTCTTCCCAGGATGTGCTCACCACCATTGTTTGTGATTTGGCTTGGATGCCTTTCCCCAGGTTCACTCACCACCTTGTTGTGGTTATTGCTTGGATTGCCTGTCCCAGGGTCACTTCTTGCTTGGGATACCCAGCGCCTTCCCCAGGTCTATTGATTGTTTTTTTGGGATACCAGCCCTTCCCAAGGGTTCGCATCGATAGTCTGATTGAAGTGGGATGGTTGTTGTGTATCGGCTTCTGTCCGTGGATCTCCCATCAACATCGTTCCATAGCATCCATTGCCGCCAAAAAGCCATCACGGTCTGAATTATTTTGTGGAGGTTGAAAGCGACGTGCTTGTTACTTTCCCCTGAAAGATTTTCATTTTGGATCGTTACATGTATCCATTGCAACAAAGATGTTATGCATGGATCTTGGCAGATATGGTTTATGACCAACAGATGGCATGTGCTACAAACATATGTGTAGATAGGAAATGACCCCTGTTCAGTCAAATGGATACGATTCGACAGTCGTCGTTGTTCGCCAACATTTGATTGGAATCCACGCCTCGTCGTGATTTGTAGTGTAGTTGTCTAGACTTCAACATTGGTTTTGGTATCTTTTCCTCTCTTTTTTTGCCTTGTTCTTGGTCGTCTTCATTTCATCGAAGTTAAGGCTTAGTTCTGTTTTCGCTCTCTGTGATGATCTGGCATCTATGTTAGTGCTGCTTGGACCCTTTTGATCCATTTTGTTGGCCGAAATATGCCTGTTGTCCCGCATTATATCATCCTTATATATGCTCTATGCCACGTGGGATCATTTGTGATGTCGAGTGCAGTGACAGTACAGGGATTGGGGAGAGGCCCAAATTGACGAGAAAGTTCTGTGGCAAGCCTCCGCTATTCCTTTCCCATTTCACGATATCTTAACAGCCCCTTTGGCCCCCTAATGCGCCCTTGGCGACGTGTTGTTTCCAAGATTTTTCTATCGAAAACCTCGCGATGTTGACCGTATGCTGAGTTAGTCCATACCACAGCTCTGCAAGGAATCCGTGCATAATCAGACAACTAACAAATGCCAAAACTTGAAGGATAGCGTGGGCCGTTGGTGTTAGTTTCAACACAAAGATTTATAGTAATCTCGTCAAAAAAAGAGTAACATGCATGTTTAAAGCACATGAAATTGAATATTCGATGTTGATCGCATAAACAAGTCCTAGCGAAGTTGTGAACCCGTGTATGTACTCAGATTGGAAGTTTATTTTCAATTCCTCGTGATGTTGATGATGTTCTATTTAACGAGGTTTATGAAATCGTTAAAAAACACCTTCAAGGCATTGCCATGGTCAATTGGTACACGTGAGGTAAGGTCCGAATTCAAAAGAACTCGACCTTCCCTTCGTCCAAAGGTTTCCTTGTCTCCCTTTCTCTAACAACGTTCTTAAGCAGGATTGACGTCATATGACAAATGCATCTATGGAGATGGCCAGCATTCAGTAGGGGTTTCTCTTCCATTACTTTTTTTTGCTTGTTTAAAAGGCGAAGAGAGAGTTTGAGTGTTTTTCGTATGATATCTTTTCTATCTTTATTAGCCCACTTCACTTGTCACGTTTTCATTAGGCTATTCAAAGGTTACCCGATTTAACGAAGTTTTGGACCAATGACGGTCCCAAACTAGACGGTTTTTGGGGCATTTGGTTGTAACTGGACACCCCTTCGGGTTTTATTTACTCTGAGTGTAAACAAAGGGCCACGGTTCGAAATAATCTGGTGGTTCCGCACCCATTCATTCTTTGTTTGACCTTAGCGCAAGATTCTCGTTTTCTTAGGCTTGAGTTACCGCCATGTAGCGTAGTGTGTTGGCCGGTGAACTCCCAATACGCAGACGGCTTTAGGGCACCAGATGCAGAGACACCACCCCCTTAGGCTTAATTACTCGAGTAGCCCCATGGCCTCGATTTCGAATTCTGATCGGGCCTCCCTCTATGTCAAATGCTCATTTTCTTAGGCTTCTGAGTTACCCATATAACGAGTGTTGGGCCAGCTGACTCCCGCAAACCAGATGGCTTTAGGGCACCAGGTGCTAGAGACACCCCTCGTGAGCTTAATTACTCGAATAACCCATAGGCCCACGATTACGAGAAATTTTGCTTGATAATCATTTTATCGTACTGACATTCTTGATATTAGCTCTGATAATTATTGATTGCCTGACTACGTGTTAATTGCAATCAACACGTCGTCATAGGGTTTGATACCCCATAATTGATAAGTTCGTGCAAATGCAAAGTGATGAACTTGGCACATGAAGGTCGATTCTGTCGAAAACGTTGCTTTGAATTAAGGCTTTGTATCCGATTAAAAGGTTGAATAGTTTCT